>CM046030.1:39718305-40100462 GCA_025215565.1 Flaveria ramosissima
TCGTGTACATCATTCGAACTTGATTACCCACTTAAATTGTGTTAAAACACCGTTTACAAACCTCAAGCGATTGTATAACCGATACCTTTAATTCCATAGCCGTTCGAGCATTAAATCTCTAATAATAATCAAATTAAACGGGGGCTTTGCATCAAGAACACCATCTGAAACTATTGTCGAAGTTAATTTGATTATACTAATCATTTGAACATCAAACAAGCCTTACGTGTGTCGCGGCCTGTTCATAGCTTGTTCATCATCCATCCATCTTCAAATCGGGTAATTAAACATACGTATATACTCGAAATTACATGGGGAATCCAAGGCCCCATGTTTATTTCGGTAATCGTTATCAAATTAATGTTCAATTTGGATCAAAAGCATTCTAGGGTTTATGTAATATTAGGGTATCCTCATGATTGTGTTTTTATAATTTAAAAACCAACTTCTACCACGTCTGCGGCCCTGGTCTATTGGTTACACACACACATTCTAAACTTGAGGTCCCGGGTTCGAACCCGGGCACCCTCACATATTTCTTAGGGCTTTTTGGCCTTCAAAAAAAATATAAAAATTTATAAAAATTTATAAAAATTAAAAAATCAGTTTTATAAACTTTGTTAATTTTTAAAGTTATCCAATTATATTCTGTAATTTTATTTTCTTAAACACTTTAGTATTTTATTATAAATATTATTTAAAAATATTATAATTAGTTATTTTTATAAAAGTAGACCTTATATAATAATTTAAATCATTAAATTATCATGGGACCCTATGTTATCTTTGATTAGGAATTTATCATGATAATTGCAAAATTTATATACATTTTATAACTAAATTTCATAAATTTTCATAAAGGATTTTTAAAGAAAATTATATAAAAGGTACTTTCTTTTACTAGACCAAAATATATATATGATTTCACTAATCAACTTTATTTATTTATAAGAATCCCCCAAATTCTTATCAAATCCCAAGTTCACGTTAAAACGTTAATCTTATTATTAAACTTAAACTTGTAATATATATACGTTTAGGTATCTTGTAAAGGAACTCGTTGGAACGTCGTTTAATTCTTATTACCATCTTATACACTTATTGATCATGTGAGTTTCCTTGCCCCTTTTTATATTATTTCACACTATTTTGGGGTGAAACATGTTACCTTATCAACATACACTTGTAAACGTTTAAACTTGTAACACACTTGTAATTCATACTTTTATTTGTCATGGTTATTTGTGTTGTTGTAAGTCTTATATGAGATACGTATTGTGTTTACAATCATTAACTATTGCTAACCTGGCGACGTCTTAGATCTTTGGACCTGACAAGCCTATTTGGTACTAAAACCGATGTATTGCCGGCTCTTGATGACGTATGACTTGTTCATCATGGGAACCAAGTACACTTAGCCAATCTTATAAATTTGTAATCAAGTCGAGGTTTGGTTGTAACTATATGTGCTCTATAAACTTGCTAACTCATAACCTATGACATGAATTGCTACTTGTAACCTTTGATATATTATGTATGTAAAACCCTTAGAAACTCACTAACTTTTTAGTTGACCCTTTATTTTTAACATGTTTCAGGAGCCCAAGTTTGAAGTCATCATTGGAAGCTTGCAATAAACTAGGATTTGGACCTAGTTAAATGAATAAAATGATTATGTTATGCTTTGTTTTGTTTCGAACTATTTCATGTTTTGAGACATATGATTGTATTCCATTTGAAACTTATAATATTAATATTTGCATTTAAATTTAGCGTTATGTGGCTGTGAACAATCTTAACCCTCACATCTCGATGTTTCCGCCGTCAAGGTTGGGGTGTGCCAGATTGGTATCAAAGCCCATAACTATAGGGATTTAGGTTATTAGAAATGGTGACCTAGACTATAGTTTATGCATGACCTTATAGAATAACATTTATATTCTTGTAAATATGTATATTGTTTGCATGCTACATAATGCTATGCCTCTTTATATGCATCTTGATGCTTTAGCATAAGTGTAACACCCGGTTATTTTCTTTGAAGCCAAGGAAGGAAGAAAAAGAAAGAAAAAAAATAAAGTCCAAAGTTAAGGGACCAAACTTGCCAAAACGGGAAAAACCCTTGAATGAGTGGGGGTATAAAAGGGGGAGGGCAGCCCATTCTCCCCTCATTCTCCCCCTTTCATTCGGTTCTAAAGAGAAGGAGAAAGAGAGAAGAGCAAAGCTAGGGTTTTTGAAGGATTCGAGGCGCAAAAGTTGAGGTGTAGCGGGTTGGATTGAAGCTTTACTCGTAGAGGTCGTTAATGTGAGTTCTAGGATCCCTCTTTTACATGTTTTCAACTGATTTGGGGCTGGAACACATCTGAAAATCGTTTTCTTGGTTGTTTGGGTGTAAAACCCGTATGTATATGTATGGGTATGTGTGTGATTCGGGTGGGGCTTGATTTCAGGCTTGGTTGTGCTTGAATGGTGTTGTGGTGGGTGTTTCTAAGGTTTAGGATGGTTGATTTGAGCTTAGAATAGGTTTGGGAGGGCTTGGAGGCCGAAAATTGCAGTTAGGGTTCGGGAAGAACTGCATTCTGCATCAGCTATGGCTCATGCGACTGGAGGTCCATACGTCCGAATGGCATGCGACTGAAGGCCATACGGCCGAAAGGCATGCGACAGAGGTCCATGCGCACGAATGCCATGCGACTGAGGTCCATACGCATGGACGTCATGCGACTGAAGTTCATGTGCCTGTAACGCATGCGATTGAATATTATACGACTGAGGTCCATGTGCCTGGAGGCCATGCGACGGAGGTTCATACGCACGAAGGGTATGCGACTGAAGCCCATGCGCCTGAAGTCATGCACCTGAAGGCCATACGCATGGAAGCTATGCGACTGAGAGCCCATACGCATAGGTGTCCATTCGCTCATAGTATTCATCCGCATAGGTCCATCCGCGTAGGGTTCATTCGCCTGATGTCCATTCGCCTAAGTGTTCAGTCGCCTGGGAGGCCATGCGACTGAAGGGTGTTCATATGCCCAAATAGGGCTCAAGCGCCCAAAAGAACTTAGCTTATTATCTGATTCTCGGGAGGAAAGGGTAAATGTAGGCTTTGACTTGGAAGATTCCCAGGGGTTTATGTAAGTTGACTTTGGAGATCATAGATGATATGTTGGGCATGTATGTATGTATGATGTATGATTGATGCTTATGCATGATGGTATGTATGTTATATGTTATGTATGTATGATGATGCCTTGTATGGTGATGTTGTATGTTATGTTTATGTTCCTATCATGTATGATTATTTTCCATGGCTTAACGTTGAATGGTGATGAATGAAATGAAAAGTATTATGTAACGTAAAGTGGAAGATAATGAAAAGAGGAACATAATGAAGGAATGCATGCATTAATGAATGAAGGAAAGAAAAGTAAGTCTTGCAAGCCTTGTATGTGGAAACACGCCCAATGAAGGGCGTTAGTTCAACGGTGTGTAGGATAGCTACCCCAGAAGGATGCACACCGGGGTCTTTCTTTGTGATTAACAATTTGATGGAACCTTTGTCGCTTACCCTAGTACTGTGGCCCGGCTGCTGTGCGCCATGACGGGGGTCTATGATAGACCTCAGCCCAGTACACGCTTTATGCATGATGGCGGGTATAGCACATGACAATGGTACACCTGAATTTACCCTAGTACTGTGGTCCGGCTGCTGTGCGCTATGACAGGGGGGACTATGATAGACCTCAGCCCAGTACACGCTTTAAGCATGACGGCAGGGTAAAGTTCATGGTTTTGGATGGAAAGTAAAAAGTAAAGATGAACGTATGAATGAAAGTAAAAAAACATGAATGAATGAAAGTTAATGAACGATGATGAAGATAATAAATATTATTTATGTGTACGTACGATGTGTAATCACGTTCTAAAGTCTGATATGATTTGAAAGAAAGTAAAGAACGGTTTTAACGAAAGATAAAGTATGTTTTATATTATAAAACTAGAACTCACTCAGCAACACTGACTTTTATGTGTTTCCAGTTAGCAGGTACTGATTGCTGAGGATGGCACGGGCGGCTACTCGGCTCCTTTTTGTATGACATTCATTTGATTAATGTTTTTGCATTGTAATGCGAACAAACTACATTTTGTAATGAATGTTGTATTAACTTGCAAAAGCATTTACATGGAAATGAAAGGTTATTTAACGTTCCGTTTTGATGTTTTATGAAATATGAATGTAATTATATGTTTTATGTGCGATGATTGGCCAGCTGTAAGCGTCCCGGGAACGGGGCCTTACAAGTTGTATCAGAGCCAAAGTTTAAGTGAAACGGGTAAATTTTCCAAATAAACCTTAACATAAACTGAAAATGGGACGGAAAGGGAAGGGATGCCAATCTGAGTAACTGCGTTCCATCAAGTATTTTCTTAATGTTAATCGACATTACGTGCGCATGTTATGTGATTTATGTGTTGTTTGTAGATTTAGATACTGATGTAGTCAGGATGGGTAATGCTCGGGGTATGAAGAGTAAAGTAAGTGGCTAATCACAACTGGACACTGTAATTAGGGACTTACTATACTTGACATAAACTGAGCCGTTCCCTTGAATGACCGTGTTGGTGTTTGAATCTTTCAGTGTGTGTTTGAGGATGGCCGGTGGTAGATCTTCTAAAGCTTCGAGGGGTGGAGGTTGTGGTGGGCCTGGTGCTAAACCGCGACCCAAAAGAGGAAGGCCTAGAGTTGAAAAGGTGGTTCATGAAGAACCTGAGACCCCTCATCCGGAGGACGGTGATGAGAGTGCTAACTTGAGAGCCTCAGTAAAGGAGGCTGTTGTGGAAGAAGTTCATCAGGTCATGCAGACAATCTTACCATCTGTGGTGACCGAAGTTATCAAGGCTGTGAGGGAAGGAGAAAGGAAGGAAAGAAGTAGGCCCACGGGGACAGCCCGAGACTGAGACGGTTCTATCTGATGACGAAGAAGAAGAGGAGGAAGAAGTGCCCACGCCGGAGGCGGCACGAGGCTGTAACTACGGGGCATTTCAAAGGTGCAAGCCCCTACTTTTGATGGTAATGGCACTACTGCTGCTGCTCACCGATGGGTGAGAGAAATGGAAGCTGTTCTGAATATCAGCGAGTGCCAAGAAGACCAGAAGGTGAAGTTCGCTGCCCACTCGTTTGTGGACTCGGCTCTGTGCTGGTGGGACAATATTGTCCAAGCCGAGGGCAGTCGGGCAATTGGGAGAATGAGGTGGTCTGAGCTACAGAGGCTGGTGATTGAGGAGTTCTGTCCTCATTGGGAGATGGACAAAATGGAGAGAGAGTTTCTGCAGCTGGAAGCAGGAACAATGACTCATCAGCAATACACCACAAAGTTTAATGAGATGGCACGACCAGTGCCTGATCAGGTGACACCTCTGTCACGAAAGATTAAGAGGTATATTCAGGGTTTGCCAGCGGACGCAGGCACATGATTGCTGCCCGAGCGAGCTTGTTTAGGTCGGCAGTCGATTTGGCAGGGAGGTTGTATGATGAAAGAACTGTGGTGGTGGCTGAAGAAAACAAGAAAGGTGGTGGCGACCAGTATTGGAGTGGGAAAAGGTTTGGTCGAGGTGGTGCCACGACGAGTAACAAGGAGGCACGGGTGGATGACCGTCGTGTGGTCACATCCGGTGCGGGGTCGAAGGAGTGTGGCAAATGTGGAAAGGAGCATATTGGAGAATGTAGGTTGGGATCGAACTTATGCTTCAAATGCGGGAGGATGGGGCATATAGCAAAGGACTGTCGTGCGGTCAGATATTAACTGTGGTGGAGAGGGTCACATGAGTAGAGACTGCAAGAAGCCGAGGGCTGAAGGTTCGGGAGTGAAGAAGGCTGGAGGAGAAGGACGAGTGCCAGAGCGTTTACGATGACGCAGGAGGAGGCTAGGACGGACCCCGATGTCGTGTCAGGTACGTATCTAGTAATCAAACTCTTGCTCTTGGGTTGTTCGATTCCGGTGCTAGTAGGAGTTTTAATTCTACTGCTTTTGTGCTAAATTGCCCATTAGGAGTAGAAGTGTTGTTGAACCCTCTGATGTAGAAACTGCCATAGGTAAGTCTACCCAAATTTCTGAGGTGATAGAAGGCTGCGATATTGAATTAGAAGGTCATAAGTAGTTTCCTGTTAGATTGTCCGTGAGGACCTTAGGCGGTTTTGATGTAGTCCTAGGAATGGATTGGTTGGCGGACTACGAGGCGAACATTGTGTGTCGCAAGAAGATGATCCGATTGACAGCACCTGACGGGAGTTCGGTGACGGTTTATGGTGATCGGGTCACTACGATTCCGAAAGTGATTTCAATGGCGGTGGCGGGAAAGTTTAAGAGGCGTGGATGTAGTGCCTACTTGGCCTACGTGGAGGATATGGACATGCCAACACCACAACTGTCCGATGTACCGGTTGTGTGTGACTTTCCAGATGTATTTCCCGAAGACTTACCAGGAGTGCCACCTGACTGCGAGATCGAGTTTCAGATTGACTTGATACCGGGTGCTTAGCCTGTAGCTAAGGCACCGTATCAGTTGGCTCCGACTGAGATTAAGGAATTGATGGAACAACTGCAGGAGTTGCTCGATGGGGGGGGGTTCATTAGATCGAGTATCTCTCCTTGGGGTGCTCCGGTCTTATTCGTGACGAAGAGGGATGATAGTGTAAGGTGTGAAATTTGTATGGGGTCAAGCTCAAGAGTAGGTGTTCGAGGAGTTAAAGGCGAGGTTGACTCAAGCTCCTGTTTCGTCGCTGCCCGATGGAAGTGAAGATTTGGTGGTTTATTTAGATGCCTCCTACTCGGGGCTTGGAGGTGTGTTGATGCTAGGAGGAAAGGTTATAGCCTATGCATCCTGACAGTTGAATGTTCATGAGGTTGAAAGCCTAAAGATAGGCAGAAGTCGTATGCCGATAGGAGACGTCGACCGATTGAGTTCCAGGTGGGTGATAGAGTTATGTTGAAAGTCTCACCTTGGAAAGGTATCATTCGGTTCAGAAAGCGGGGCAAGTTGAGCCCGAGGTACATAGGGCCTTTCCGAATCATTGCTCGAGTAGGTGAGGTGGCCTATAGACTAGAATTACCAAAGGAGTTAAGTGGAATTCATCCGACATTCCATGTATCTCATCTGAGGAAATGTTTGGCAAAAGAAGATATGATTGTACCACTGGAAGATATCAAGGTAGATGAACGGCTCAATTATGTGGAGCAACCAATGGCGATCATTTATCATAAAGAGAAGAGGTTGAGAAATAAAGTGGTCCCACTTGTGCGCGTACAGTGGAAACACAGAAAGGGATCTGAGTCTACGTGGGAGACGGAAGAAGAGATGAGACAACATTACCCACGTTTGTTCGAGGAATAACAGGTTTCAGGGACGAAACCTATATCAGGGGGGTGGACTTGTAACACCCGGTTATTTTCTTTGAAGCCAAGGAAGGAAGAAAAAGAAAGAAAAGAAATAAAGGGACCAAACTTGCCAAAACGGGAAAAACCCTTGAATGAGTGGGAGTATAAAAGGGGGAGGGCATTCCATTCTCCCCTCATTCTCCCCCTTTCATTCGCTTCTAGAGAGTAGGAGAAAGAGAGAAGAGCAAAGCTAGGGGTTTTGAAGGATTCGAGGCGCAAAAGTTGAGGTGTAGCGGGTTGGATTGAAGCTTTACTCGTAGAGGTCGTTAATATGAGTTCTAGGACCCCTCTTTTACATGCTTTCAACTGATTTGGGGCTGGAACACATCTGAAAATCATTTTCTTGGTTGTTTGGGTGTACAACCCGTATGTATATGTATGGGTATATGTGTGATTCGGGTGGGGCTTGATTTCGGGCTTGGTTGTGCTTGAATGGTGTTGTGGTGGGTGTTTCTAAGGTTTAGGATGGTTGATTTGAGCTTAGAACAGGTTTGGAGGGCTTGGAGGCCGAAAATTGCAGTTAGGGTTCGGGAAGAACTGTATTCTACATCAGCTAGGGCTCATGTGACTGGAGGTCCATACGTCCGAATGGCATGCGACTGAAGGCCATACGGCCAAAAGGCATGCGACAAAGGTCCATGCGCACGAATGCCATGCGACTGAGGTCCATACGCATGGAAGTCATGCGACTGAAGTTCATGTGCCTGTAAGGCATGCGATTGAAGGTTATACGACTAAGGTCCATGCGCTTGGAGGCCATGCGACGAAGGTTCATACGCAACAAGGGTATGCGACTGAAGCCCATGCACCTGAAGTCATGCGACTGAAGGCCATACGCATGGAAGTTATGCGACTGAGAGCCCATATGCATAGGTGTCCATTCGCTCATAGTATTCATTTGCATAGGTCCATCTGCATAGGGTTCATTCGCCTGATGTCCATTCGCCTAAGTGTTCAGTCGCCTGGGAGGCCATGCGACTGAAAGGTGTTCATACGCCCAAATAGGGCTCAAGCGCCCGAAAGAACTTAGCTTATTATCTGATTCTCGGGAGGAAAGGGTAAATGTAGGCTTCGACTTGGAATATTCCCGGAGGTTTATGTAAGTTGACTTTGGAGGTCATAGATGATATGTTGGGCATGTATGTATGTATAATGTATGATTGATGCTTATGCATGATGGTATGTATGTTGTATGTTATGTATGTATGATGATGCCCTGTATGGTGATGTTGTATGTTACGTTTATGTTCCTATCATGTATGATTATTTTCCATGGCTTAACGTTGAATGGTGATGAATGAAATGAAAATTATTATGTAACGTAAAGTGGAAGATAATGAAAAGAGAAACATAATGAAGGAATGCATGCATTAATGAACGAAGGAAAGAAAAGTAAGTCTTGCAAGCCTTGTATGTGGAAACACGCCCAATGAAGGGCGTTAGTTCAACGGTGTGTGGGATAGCTACCCCAGAAGGATGCACACCGGGGTCTTTCTTTGTGTTTGACCATTTGATGGAACCTTTGTCACTTACCCTAGTACTGTGGCCCGGCTGCTGTGCGCCATGACAGGGGGTCTATGATAGACCTTAGCCCAGTACACGCTTTATGCATGACGGCGGGTATAGCACATGACAATGGTACACCTGAATTTACCCTAGTACTGTGGCGCGGCTGCTGTGCCCCATGACGGGGGGTCTATAATAGACCTCAGCCCAGTACACGCTTTATGCATGACGGCAGGGTAAAGTTCATGGTTTTGGATGGAAAGTAAAGAAGTAAAGATGAACGTATGAATGAAAGTAAGAAAGCATGAATGAATGAAAGTTATTGAACGATGATGAAGATAATAAATATTATTTATGTGTACGTACGATGTGTGATCACGTTCTAAAGCTTGATATGATTTGAAAGAAAGTAAAGAACTGTTTTAACGAAAGATAAAGTATGTTTTATATTATAAAACTAGAATTCACTCAGCAACGCTGACTTTTATGTGTTTCCAGTTGGCAGGTAATGATTGCTGAGGATGGCACGGGCGGCTACTCGGCTCCTTTTTGGATGACATTCTTTTGATTAATGTTTTTGCATTGTAATGCGAACAAACTACGTTTTGTAATGAATGTTGTATTAACTTGCAAAAGCATTTACATGGAAATGAAAGGTTATTTTAACGTTGCGCTGCGACGTTTTATGAAATATGAATGTAATTATATGTTTTATGTGCGATGATTGGCCAGCTGTAAGCGTCCCGGGAACGGGGCCTTACAATAGGAAAGCCTTGTAAATGTTTAAACTTTGTTGCTTGTCTCCCCTAAACTTATCTTTGACTCTTTAATTCTCCCCGACGAATGAAAATTTCCTAAATTTATTCTCGACGACATGTGGAATCTACACTTTATATCGTGGGTTTATTCCTTAGACTCTATGTCTAATCTATAAAATCTCATCAAGGTTTTGATATCATGAAGCTAAGAAATTTGTGTGACACATAGACACCTGTATTCTGGTTTTCCTAGCAAAAAGCCTTCGGGCTAAGGTAAGCATTTTGCATAAATCCTACGGGACTAGTTATGCTTACCTGGGGATTTCTGGGATGAGTGATAAACTATGGTCAACATATACAACTTTCTAAGGCAAACGAGTCGATTTACCTTGACGTGTCAACGTTTCCAAATGGTAATGCGTTACCAAATGGAACCATTCCATGTGCCTTACAACTCTTGATATATCCTTGTTTAAATTACTGTCCTTTGTTATCCTCATTCCCGCGACTAACTCATTTTGTATATCCAGTATGTCTCGCCATCATGGAAAGCGTGGAAGTTCTGACCGTAAGCTAGCCTCCATTATCGCACGACAAATGGCCGCCGTTATCCCGACCATGGTTGCTGAACTCAATAGCACTTTGATGACCAACGCTAGCAACAACAACAATGGCAATGGTCAAGGGGAAAATAGTGCGAATCAAGGGCGCAACAATCAAACCTGCACTTTCAAGCACTTTAGTTCATGCAAGCCCACTAGTTTTAGTGGCAAGGAAGGAGCCACTGGTCTTCTTGAGTGGTTCGAGAGCATGGAGAATACTTTCATCAATTGTGAGTGTCCCGAGGCACTAAAAGTTTGTTATGCCACTAGTATGCTCCAACAAAGGGCACTTACTTGGTGGAATAGCGAGAAGAGGAATCGTGGTGCTGAAGCTGTGTTAGCACTCACCTGGGAGGAGTTCAAGAACATCGCCATCGCGAAGTTCTGCCTGAGGAGTGAACTACAAAAACTGGAGGAGGAATTCTGGAACTTGAAGCAAGATGGTGGTGACCATTTGGCCTACTCAACTAGGCATCATGAGTTGAGTACTGTTGCCCCATATGGTCGACACTATCCCCCGCAACATCAAGAAGTTTATCAAGGGTGTACCACCCCTAATTCAAGATGCTGTGGTGGGTAGCCGACCCAAAACCTTGGAAGAAGCCATCACTATCACCGCTCAACTCGCCGAGAATCATATACGAGCGGGCACCATGTCTGTGAAGGGTGCAAAGAAGGTGGAAAAGACGGCTACCGAGACTATTAAGGAGACCAAAGCTGAACCGTCTTACAACAACAACAACAACAAGAAGCGCAAGTTCACACCGGCGCGCAACTATGCTGTGGCTGCACCCAAACAACCCCAAAGACAACTTGTACCTGTGGCTCAAGTGCCTGTGGCTAGGGCCTATGCTGGTCCTCAACCTATATGCAACACCTGTAGGTACCATCATCCGGGGAACCAACAGTGCCGCATCTGTACCTTATGCGGTAAATATGGTCACTTGGTGGCGACTTGTCACCGTGCACCTAATAACGCCGTAATGGTCACGAATCGTGTTTGCTACAACTGTGGGGAACCTGGTCATTTTCGCCCACAATGCCCTCGTCTTATGGGTAATGTTCCACAAGCCCGAGGACGTGCTTTCAACATCAATGCAAATCAAGCACAAGGAAACAATGATGTGGTGAATTGTACGTTAACTCAACCTTAACTTTTATGATTTAAGCCTCTTTCATGCATTACCTGTATCGTTAAATGCCTTTAACATTGAACAGGTATGTTTCTTATTAATAATACTTATGCATACGTTTTATTTGACTCTGGAGCCGATAAGAGTTTCGTTTCGTTAGAGTTTGAACCCATTCTTGCTAAGCCACATACGAAACTAGAAAGACCTCTCACCGTTAAAGTCGCCGATGGAGAACCGATCACCGTTGATATCATTATCTACGATTGTATCTTGAGTCTCGACGCACATGAATTCTTTATCGACCTCATACCTATGAAACTTGGAAGCTTTGATGTCATCATTGGTATGGATTGGTTAGCCAAACACCATGCCGAGATCATTTGTTTTGAGAAGTGCATTCGTATACCGTTACCCTCTAGGGATACATTGAAAGTGTTCGGTGAAAAATCCTCCAAAGGGCTTAAACTCATGTCTTGTACTCAAGCCCAAAAGTGCTTAAACATGAATTATATGGCTTTCTTGGCTTACGTGGTCAACACGAAAATCAAAGGAAAAGATCTTAAGGATGTCCCAATTGTACGAGACTTCCCTGAAGTATTTCCTGATGACCTTAGTGGTTTACCTCCCGTGCGTGAAGTCGAGTTTAAAATCGATTTAATACCGGGAGCAAACCCCATGGCTAAGTCACCATATCGACTTGTACCATCGGAAATGCAAGAACTCTCTAGTCAACTTCAAGAACTATCCGAGAAGGGCTTCATTTGTCCTAGCTCTTCGCCTTGGGGTGCACCTGTCCTATTCGTAAAGAAGAAAGATGGATCGTTTCGTATGTGCATCGATTATCGTGAACTTAACAAGCTTACCATCAAGAACCGCTATTCTCTTCCTCGTATCGATGACTTGTTTGATCAACTTCAAGGAGCCGCTATTTTCTCGAAGATCGAGTTACGTTCTGGTTATCATCAATTGCGAGTCCATGACGATGATATCCCAAAGACATCATTCCGTACTTGATATGGGCATTATGAGTTCATGGTTATGCCTTTTGGTTTAACAAATGCTCCTGCTGTCTTTATGGATCTCATGAATCGAGTATGCAAGCCTTATCCGGACAAGTTTGTGATCGTCTTCATTGATGACATGCTTATCTATTCCAAGTCTCACACCGATCATGAGCTACATCTGCAACAAGTTCTTGAGTTGTTGAAGAAAGAGCAATTGTACGCGAAGTTCTCGATGTGTGAATTTTGGCTCGAGGAAGCTCAAATTCTAGGACACGTGGTGAATAGCCAAGGAATTCATGTTGACCCTGCAAAGGTGGAAGCCGTGAAAATTGGTGCGTTTCTACAACTCCAACTGAAGTTTGTTCTTTTCTTGGTCTCGCAGGTTATTACCGGCGATTCATTGCCAACTTTTCGGGGATCGCGAAACCGCTCACTTCTTTGACTCAAAAGAACAAACCATTCGAGTGGGGGTCCGAGCAAGAGGAAGCCTTTGAAACGTTAAAGCACAAGTTGTGCAATGCTCCTATCTTGACCCTACCCGATGGAAACGATGATTTCACTGTGTATTGTGATGCATCTAAACAAGGCCTTGGTTGTGTTCTCATGCAACGAGGAAAGGTCATAGCTTATGCATCGAGACAATTAAAGGTCCATGAGGTGAATTACATAAAACACGATCTTGAGCTTGGTGCTGTTGTTTTTGCCTTGAGGATTTGGGGACATTACCTTTATGGTACACAATGCATAGTCTACACCATTACAAAAGCCGTCAACACGTTTTTAATCAAAAAGATCTCAATATGAGACAACGTCGTTGGGGGGAGTTGATTAGTGACTACGATTATGACAGTTGTTACCATCCTGGTAAAGCCAATGTTGTGGCTGATGCCCTAAGCCGAAAGGTTCATAACAAGACGATCTCATTCAAAGAAATTCACGATCGAAGACAATGGTTTGACAGGGCGAGTTTGATATTGAGATCCGACTAGATGTCAACGAGACTACTGTACTGCTACAAAACTTGAGAATAGATAGTGACATCGAGTCTAGTATCTTGGAGGCTCAACAAGTGGTGCAACAAGAAGGAAGAATGAAGGATGAACTGGAGCATAATCTTCTAACTCAATTGGAAACGAAACCCAATGGGTTGATGTATTTCGCGAATTGAATTTGGGTTTCAAATCGTGATAATCTTTGTACTTTTATCATGATCGAAACTCATCAAACTCGTTATTCTATTCATCCTAGCTCCGATAAGATGTACATGGACCTGCATGGTCAATATTGGTGGACTGGAATGATGAAAGACATAGCGACTTATGTAGCTAAGTGCCTCACATGTACGAAGGTTAAAGCCGAACATCAACATCCAAGTGGATTACTTGAGCAACCCGAGATTCCTATGTGGAAGTGGGAACACATATCCATGCACTTCATAACCAAACTACCCCGTACCTCTCGTGGTCATGATAGCATATGGCTGATCATTGACCGATTGACCAAATCGGCACATTTTATACCCATACGTGACACTTATAAGACATCAAGGTTGGCTCGCACATACGTTGATGAAATTGTAAGTCGTCATGGGGTACCTCTGCACATAATATCCGATCGAGATGCTCGTTTCACTTCACACTTTTGGTCGTCTATGCAAGAACTCTTGGGTACTCAATTGGATCTAAGCACGGCTTACCATCCTCAAACTGATGGTCAAACCGAGCGAACGATCCAAACCTTGGAGGATTTGCTAGCCTTTGTGTCCTTGACTTTGGTGGTGATTAGGATACGCATCTACCGCTCGTGGAATTTTCGTATAACAATAGTTACCACTCGAGTATCAAGATGGCACCGTTCGAAGCACTTTATGGTTGTAAATGTCGTTCACCGATCTGTTGGACCGTGGCATTGGTGAAAACTTCATTACTGGTCCTGAACTCATACAAGAAACGACCGATAAAGTCTCTATAATTCGCAAGAACCTTGAAGTGGCAAGAAGTCGGCAAAAGAGCTATGCCGACAAGCGACGTAAGCCATTGGAATTTCAAATTGGGGATATGGTTCTCCTAAAGGTCTCACCGTGGAAAGGTGTTGTTCGCTTTGGAAAGAAGGGAAAACTGGCCCCAAGATTTGTAAGACCTTTCAAAATCCTGAAAAGTATTGGGAAAGTGGCTTATAAACTGGAACTACCTTCCGACCTTAGTGGAGTTCACCCTGTGTTCCACGTCTCAAATTTGAGGAAGTGTTTGGCTGACGAAAGTCTACATGTTCCGTTGGATGAAATCCAGATTGACGAGTCACTACAATTTGTTGAGAAACCCGTCGAAATCATGGATCGCATTATGAAGAAGACTAGAACCAGAACAACCCCAATCAACAAGGTTCGTTGGGAGAATAAGTGTGGCGCTGAATGTACTTAGGAATGTGAGGAGCACATGAAGAAAAAGTACCCGTTTTTGTTCGTATAGTTTCATTTTTCTTAATTTCGGGACAAAATTCTTATAAGTTGAGGAGACTGTAACATCCTGTATTTTTACATTAAATAAAAGTTAGCATCGTTTATCTTTGTAAGTACCAAAGTTGTCAATCTTGGGACTATGGCTTATTTATGCTTATTTCTTGGTTGTTATTAATTTTAGTGTATGAGAGTTAATAATTTAAAATATTAAATTGTACAATCATAATAAATATGACAATATTAGTAATAATAATAATAGTAAGAATAATAACAACTATAATAATAATAATATACTAGTAATAATAACTAAAACAATAGTAATAATAATAATAATAATAATAACAATAATAATAATAATAATACTAACAATAATAATAATAATTTATAAAAATTATTAACTTAAAAATGTTTAAAACTTGAATTTTAATTAAGTTTAGGGGCTTATTTGCAAATCTAGAAACTTTAATTATGAAGTTTTTACATAAAATGAGAAGAACTCAAAACTACAGGGGCCATTTGTGTAATTAATGGAAACCCAAACCAAATACCCCCCTTCACCCCGCATTTCCGGCAGAAGCTCTGACCAAACTCCGACCGAGCTCCGGCCACCTCAAAACCGCGAAATTTAATTGATTTTGATACCCAAACCATTCTAAACCCTTTCGTGTACATGATTCGAACTTGATTACCCACTTAAATTGTGTTAAAATTCCGGTTACAAACCTCAAATGATCGTATAACCGATACCTTTAATTCCATAGCCGTTCGAGCATTAAATCTCTAATAATAATCAAATTAAACGAACCTACACAATCATCTAACTATTCCTAATCAAACACTGCTTCCAATTACACCTGAAACACACACAAATCCCATATCTGATCCTCTCTGATCGCGCGACCTGTAACTCTACCGAAATCCACTCTCTAAACAAATTTAACCTAAATTGACAAGGGGCTTTACATCAAGAAAACCATCTGAAACTATCCTTGAAGTTAATTTGATTATACTCATCATTTGAACATAAAACAAGCCTTACGTGTGTCGCGGCCTGTTCATAGCTTGTTCATCATCCATCCATCTTCAAATCGGGTAATTAAATGTATGTATATACTCGAAATTACATGGGGAATCAAAGCCCATGTTTATTTCGGTAATCGTCATCAAATTAATGTTCAATTTGGATCAAAAGCGTTCTAGGGTTTATGTAATTTTGGGGTATCCTTATGATTGTGTTTTCATAATTTAAAAACCAACTTCTACCACGGCTGCGGCGCGGGTCTATTGCTTACACACACACAATATAAACTTGAGGTCTCGGGTTCGAACCCGGGCACCCTCACAATATTTTTTAGGGCTTTTTGGCCTTAAAAAATATAAAAAAATTTATAAAAATTATAAAAATCAGTTTTATAAACTTTGTTAATTTTTAAAGTTATCCAATTATATTCTTTAATTTTATTTTCTTAAACACTTTAGTATTTTATTATAAATATTATTTCAAATATTATAATTAGTTATTTGTATAAAAGTAGACTTTATATAATAATTTGAATCATTAAATTATCATGGGACCTTATGTCATCTTTGATTAGGAATTTATCATGATAATTGCAAAATTTATATACATTTTATAACTAAATTTCATAAAGGATTTTTAAAGAAAATTATATAAAAGGTACTTTTCTTTTACTAGACCAATATATATATATGATTTCAGTAATCAACTTTATTTATTTATAAGAATCCCCCAAATTCTTATCAAAACCCTATTTCACGTTAAAACGTTAATCTTATTATTAAATTTAAACTTGTAATATATATACGTTTAGGTATCTTGTAAAGGAACTCGTTGGAACGTCGTTTAATTCTTATTGCCATCTTATACACTTATTGATCATGTGAGTTTCCTTGCCGCTTTTTATATTATTTCACACTATTTTGGGGTGAAACATGTTACCTTATCAACATACACTTGTAAACGTTTAAACTTGTAACGCACTTGCAATTCATACTTTTATTTGTCATGGTTATTTTGTGTTGTTGTAAGTCTTATATGAGATACATATTTTGTTTACAATCATTAACTATTGCTAGCCTGGCGACGTCTTAGATCTTTGGATCTGACAAGCCAATTTGGTGCTAAAGCCGATGTATTGCCGGCTCCTGATGATGTATGACTTGTTCATCATGGGAACCAAGTACACTTAGCCAATCTTATAAACTTGTAATCAAAGTCGAGGTTTGGTTGTAACTATATGTGTTCTATAAACTTGCTAACTCATAACCTATGATATGAATTGCTACTTGTGACCTTTGATATATTATGTATGTAAAACCCTTGGAAACTCACCAACTTTTTAGTTGACCCTTTATTTTTAACATGTTTCAGGAAATGCCTAAGTTTAAAGTCATCATTTGAAGCTTGCAATAAACTAGGATTTGGACCTAGTTAAATGAATAAAATGATTATGTTATGCTTTGTTTTGTTTGGAACTATTTCATGTTTCGAGACATATGATTGTATTCCATTTGAAACTTATAATATTAATATTTGCATTTAAATTTAGCGTTATGTGGCTGTGAACAATCTTAACCCTCACATCTCGACCTTTCCGCCGTCAAGGTTGGGGTGTGACAGAGCCGGTGCTGTAGTTGCCTGAGTTTGATAAGGCATTTTCTATTGAAATTTTCACTTCTTGGACAGACCTTAACGGTTCTAGCTGGTGATGCTGAAAGTGAATAAGGAGTCATCGGTTGAAGACTCAAGCTTGTGAGCTTGATAGAAGCAAAGGAGTTGGCTATGATAGATTGGGCATCTTCTTGCTTATGACTTGGTCTCGTATGGGGCATTCCATCATGATGGAATGGCTACCTTTTTTGTCTTGTCTACACAAGGAACATCAGGATACTTAGCTGAAAGGGTAAACAAGGCCGAGTGTTGGAACCCTAGAAAGATTAACATCTTTAGTCTTTAGATTAGTTTTTTCATAGTGTAGGGACTTATTATGTAAATATATGTTCCTTATTGTTTTCTTGTTATTAGTATAAATAGGATTGATTGTATAGTGAAGGTTAAGACTTTTTGAGATATTGTCATATTCTCTCAATTGCTCTTTGTAATCCTTCTAATATCATGAAACTCTATGAATTTTTTTGATATTTGTTTGTGTTGATTACATTGTTAATATAATTGTCAATTGCTTGATAACAATCACACATCGATCCATTTGAACCTATCAAATGGTATCAGAGCTTTCGGTTCAGTGATTTGAAGTTCAAAATCGACTTTTGAGCACTGTTGAATCACTTGAATCTGTGATTTGATCGCAATTGTACACTTATTTGATGATTTAGTTGTGTTTCATCACTAGAAACATGAATTAATCACAATTGAGTAAATTTACATCATCAAATCTGAATTTTTGACAAATTTGTGTTCGAACTTTTCTTCAAAACTCGAACACTGAATTTGCAAAATTGAGAATCAAAGTGTTGTTAATTGAAAGAAATGATGCTAAGGATTGATTATTGGTGTATTAGTGACTTGATTGAAGAGTTTCAGATCGTTTTATCAAGTTTAAAAAAATTTGTTAAGATCAGGTTGTTACGAAGAAGATGAATTAGGCGTTTGGAGTGTTGAAATCATGTGAAAAATCACCTGTGTTTAGGCGTATGTAGATACATGTTGTTCCTAGTTTATGAGCTTTAATGTAAAAGTCTTTCATGTCTTACACATATGTAATGAATTGGTTCAATGAAATATAATATGTGATTGATGTTTATTCATCTTTATTTATTTCATATTATTATTGTGTTGAAGTATAATGTATATGTATGACCATATTGTATAGGTTTGAGGGTGTTGTACATGATTCTTAGTCAATGATGATTAAGTAATGTGTTCAACCTAGTCGGATGAGTCTTCATACGAATGGACCATACTTATGACCATACGCATGAATACATCATGCTTATGGACCAGTCGCACGACTGAACAAGGAGACTGGATCAGTCGCACGATTGAGACATAAGATTGACTCAGTCGCATGACTGAACCTTCAGTCGTGCGTATGGATCAATCGCATGATTCATTCGCACGACTGAACCATGCTAATGGTTCAGTCGTATGATTAGAAATCCCTAACCTATAAATACCACTTAATTTGTGGAAAAACAAAACAATTGAAAACACTTGATATTCTTACGAACCCTAGCCGTCCAGAACGTCCAAGGAAGCCTGTCCAAGTTCATAGATCATTTCTGATCGATCTCTATTCGTTCATAATGTTTAGTTTCAATCATATATCGATCGGGTAATTGTTCTCACTAATTGGATCGCCAATCAAATAAGATTCCGCACTATTTGATCCGGTATAAATGCAGAATCAGTTAGTACTCCTACGTACATGGTCCTGACAAGTGGTATCAGAGCCTTGGCTCTTAATTTTGCGTTTGATTTAATTAGAATTGTGTCAAAACTCACGTTTTAACTCAAAAGAGTCATCATTTTGAGTCCATAGGTGTTTTTCGTTGTTTCCAGGCATTAAAGTTGAAGTTTTTCGTCATACGACAGATTAGGGTTCCTGGGTAAATCGTAATTCGTGTCTAAGTGTCAAAAGTTCGATTTTTCCAAACACAACAGCCTTTAGTCGCACGAATAGCTCATTCGTACGATTGAACCCATTCGCACACTCCATCCGCACGACTGAACCCCAGTCGCACCCTTCATTCGCACGACTGAACCACTTCAGTCGTTTGAGTCCATTCGCCTTGTCCATACGCACGATTGAATCCAATCGTAAGATTGAATTCATTCGCACGAGTGATCCACACGCTGTGACATCTTGTAATTTTGGTTAATTAAAAATTAACGTCGTTTATTCTTATAAGGACTATTTATGCTTTTCATGAAACTTGGGGCTATTTGTGATTATTTATTAGTTAGTCTTTAATTCTTTAGTGTAAAAAGATTATAGTTTATCTATTAAAATTGAACATAATAATAATCATAAAAATAATAACAATAATAACTTTTTATAAGAGTAATAATTATGTTATTAATAATACTAAAAATAATAGCAAGTAATAAATAATAATAATAATAATAATAATAATAATAATAAGCTAAGAATAATAATAATAATAATAAATAGCTAATAATAATAATAATAATAATAATAATAATAATAATAATAATAATAATAATAATAATAGTGTTGTTATTAATAATATTAATTTGTAAAAGTTTATTAAACTTAGAAATGTTTAAAAACCTTGGGTTTAATAAGTCAAGGGGGGCTTAATGTCATTTTATAATCTTTAAATAAAGGGTTTTAGCACGAAACGATAACATATCAAAGGTGAGGGACCATTTGTGCAAATATCAAAAATCAAACCCCTCCCCCCTGGATTTTCCGGCCACCGCCGGCTGCGGCTCCGGCGACCACTAGATCCACTCGAAACCCTTCAATTTTAATACCAAAAGATCCCAACCGTTTCACCAACTCATTTAGAACTCAATTATGATCGCTAATTGAAATTAAACAACCGTTATGGACCTTAACAAGTCGGGAAACGGTCGTGTACATCAAACGGGTCGATCGAGCATTAACCTTCAATAATAGTCCAATTAATCGAACATAAACAATCATGTACCTAATACTAAAAGATTGCAACTCTCAATTGCATCTGAAACGAACGCTAACATTCCTTTCGAGCTCCACCTTAACCGCGAACCTGCAACCGCGCAAACACCGTCACCCGGTCTTCGAAACCTGAAATTGCTTGAGGGCTGTGATTCGCGAGCGTTCCCCGAAGCTCCACACGAAGTTAATCGGAGTATAATCACCATTTGATCATAATCGAGCTTTACATTGGTCGCGACTCGTTTTCTAACCAGTTCATACCAATCCAATCTTCAATTCGGGTAATCTAACTTATGTACATACTCGTTTATACATGGGGATCAAAAGCCCCAAGATTATTGATGTTAACCGATTCGATTTAAGCTTCAATTTGGAAGAAGAACAATCTAGGGTTCATAGGATTTTGGGGATTTATTGTAATTGTGTTTTTAAAAATTAAAACTCAACTTTTGTCAGGCATAGGCGACCTCGCCTAATGGTAATACGCACTCATGAGAACCTGGAGGTCCCGGGTTCGACCCCGGGCCACTCCACATTTTCTTTTTGGGGCTTTTTAGCCTTCTACAACAATTTTAAATATTTTTAAAAATTATAAAAAGACATTTTATAAAGCTGAAAATTTTAGATGTTTCTAAATATTGTCTGGAAATTTATATTCTTATCTTATATAAAACAAATGATATAATTAGTTAAGTTTTTATAAAATAATGGATTTTTAATGTTGATTAACTATTTAAATTATTATTTGTTCAAATGATATATTTAAATTATTTCTTATAAGTTAAACTTAAAATATAGTTTTAATCTACTAAATAGTTGTTTGTTCAAATAATATATTTAAACTATTTTTTTATAAAATAGACATTAAATATTGTTATAACTCACCAAATCATTATTTGTTCAAATAACAAATATATATTATTGTTTAAAATAAGAGTTATCTTAAAAGATTGTTTAAATTATATTTAGACTTTGTTACAAATGTTTTCTTTATTTCGAAGTATTAAAACGACTAAATAATATATTGACACAAAGCATAACCAAACTTTATCATGTTAGTTGGTTTATAATTATTAACATCCCAAAATCCAATTACAACCTTAGTTTCCATTAAAACGTTAAACTTATTATAATTTAACTTTAACCTTGTGAATATATATATTTAGGTGCCTTGTGACGTTCATCTTGGAACAACGTTTATTATCAATCTTATTACTTATACTTTTAGCCAAGTGAGTATTTCCATACCCCTTTTTGCTTATTTTCACACATTGGGGTGAAACATGTTAACTTATACTATTGCACTTGTAAACTTATTTGAGACTTGTAAACCTATGGCAATTTATCTTGTTAAGTTGTGGTTAGTTGAACTTTCGTGGTTACCATGTTATGGCGTTATATGTGCAATCATTAACTATTGCTAGCCCAGCGAAGTTATAGATCTATGGGCAAGACAAGCCTGCTTTGGTTGATCCAAGTACACTTAGCTGATTGTATATACTTTTAAACGTTTGAGACTTGTAAAACTTTGTCGAGGTTTGATTGTCGCATTGTTCATAACATCCCTAATCACTTTATTCACTAACTTATGACTTGAATTGCCATCTTTTATATAATCTATGTATTAAAAACTATGGAATGCTCACCAACATTATTGTTGATCTTTTATTTTTTAACATGTTTCAGGAAACGCCCAAGTTTGATATCTACACTTTGAAGCTTGCACAACTAGGAATGGACCTAGAAAAATAAATGAAATAAGAATGATTTGTTACATTCTATGTTATGCTATAATTTTCTTTGAGACTTATGTTTGTAATGTGACAATTGAAGCTTATGTTTAAATTATATTTGGATTATTAATAGCGTTATGTGGCTGTGAACAATCTTAACTCTCACTCCTCGACGTTTCCGCCGTCAAGGTTGGGGTGTGACAGACGCATTGTTCATTCGCACGATTGAAGTTGTCTTGTTCTCAAAGTACAAAGTTCATACAAATGGAAGATCAGTTTTCAACGGTTACTGCCGGGAAGGACTCACGCATCCAGAACCTTCTGCTTCTGGAGAATGAGGTTGGAAATCACAATAAACCGTCGAAGCTTATAACATTAGATGACTATCCACAATGGAAACAACGGTTCGAGATTTACTTAAATGGAGTTGATCCAAATCTTTGGACATCCATCAAGACTGGCTATACAACACCAGTAAGTTCAAATGGAGTAAAGTTGACGTTGGGTGGAATGAGCGAGGCTCAGAAGATTCTCTATAATGCTGAGAAGAAAGTCTATGCTTTGCTGACTCAGTCAATCCCGAAAGACATCTTTCACCAATTTTCTGAGAACAAGCAGGCCAAAAAATTGTGGGATGCATTGGAGAAGAGATACGAAGGGAATGCAACGTTAAAGGCACTAAAGGCTAAAGCTCTCAAGAAGGAGTTTGATAATTTCTCTTCGATAGGAAATGAGAGCTTAGATGATGTTATTGACAGATTCTACCATCTGATGAGTGAGCTACACACTCATGGTGTAACGACGTCTATGGAAGATAAAGTTTCAAGCTTTGCAGATGGTTTGCCTGAGAAATGGGATTCATTTGTGTCCAACTTGAGACAAAACGACATACATGCTACGTTGGACATAAATGACTTTGTGACATCCGTCACCTTAAGGTCCGTCAATTAACGTGATTGTCCGTTATCTATTCTTTGATCGATCATTCCTCATCCTTATTTGACTCTTTATGTGGATATCATGTGTGCCTTATCATCGTTTGCTTGTGTATTCATTATAATCATATGTTAACCTTAAAAGACTTTTAAAACTTTCATTTTCGAAACCGTAAATATATCAATTTTATATATATTAAATGTTATTAACATAACCATTTCTTAAGTCATAATAACATTAAATGCGCTTTTACAATTAATATGAAACATCTAATAAAGTCGTTTTTCAACCGAACCAAATTTGGGAAAACTCGGGGGTTAAGTGCAGGGACTAAACTTGTAATTTTGCAAACTTGGGCTGGGTATATATACCCCATTACCAGCCCTAATCACCATTTTCACCATCTTCTTTATCTTCATCCTCTCTACACACACATATTCTTCATTCTAGCACCGAATCCAACCCGTGTGGTCTCGTTACATCCCTGTGTTTCCGCTTTTAGCGGGGGTGTGACAGATTGGTATCAGAGCCATTGGTTATAGAGAATTAGGCAATACGCTTGACCTAGACTATAACCTAGGAACCTTCATGTAGATTTGCATGCTAGGACTCTGTATGCATATTATATCTCGTGTATGTGTTCCTCGCTGCTTGATTGTTCATCTATTTGTTATGTGATGTTTCCGCCCAATGAGAGAGCCCTTGTGCTCACTCTTTTATGGGATGCTTCTATTGGATCTTCCGTTCGCTCTGCGCGCTGAGTTAGTTTATTAGATCCGGGTATTAAACCCGAAGAGATCTTCACAGATCATGCTATTGCGCTTGACCTTGGACATTGAGATTAAACCTGAGGAGGCCTTGTCTGAAATCTCGAAAGAGGAGGAAATAGACAACCTCCGCTAGACTAAACGTGATTGTATACATGGACTTACAACTGTTGTGATGGATTATCATTTAAACATTATCAATTCATGGTGTGAGAACTGCACGAATTGCATGCGATGTGTGGTGACAATAAGTGTGATATTAACATGAAATACTGGACATGATGAGTGTTATGGATATACACTTTCAATTGATTTAAGCTTATGTGTTTACTTTTCTATGATTAGAACATGCCGCCTCGAAGAGTTACCCGCAACAATAGTGGCGGGAGTGAAGCCCCAAGGGGCAGAGGCAGAGGCAGAGGCAGAGCACCAAGAACAAATGATGCTCCTGCCAGTAACAGTCAAGGAACAGGGAACGCCGACATGGCAGCCTTGATCGCTCAACAGTTGGCCGCACTGATTCCTACTATCGTGGCTCAAGTGAGCGACGCACTCCAACATCACCACCCTCACGGGGATGGTGGCAACGATGATGGAGACAACGGAGAAAGAGCCCATGGTGGGATCGAAACTGAGACGGGAAATGGAAACCCGACCGGAAACGAAAGCAACCAGGAGACCCGAAATGGTGGTACTGCCGGTATTAAGACTGGGGTTGTTAATGCTCGTCGGGGATGTTCATACAAGGAGTTTGTGGCTTGCAAACCAAGGGAATTCAACGGGAAAGGTGGGGTGATAGCCCTAACCAGGTGGCTGGAAAAGATGGAGGCAGTGATTGACATTAGCGAGTGCCTCGACAGCCAGAGAATCAAGTATGCCACCTGCTCACTACAGGGTAAGGCCCTAACCTGGTGGAACACCCAGGTTCAAACTCGAGGAAGAGAATCTGCGATGCAGATGTCATGGGATGAATTTAAGGCCTTGATCACCAAGGAATACTGCCCTCTCAACGAGATGCAGAAGTTAGAGAATGAGTTCTAGAATCATGCCATGGTGGGGGCAGGGCATGCAGCTTACACTGATCGTTTTCATGAGCTGGAAAGGTTGGTTCAGCATCTGGTCACGCCGGAATCAAAGAGGATTGAAAGGTACATTTGGGGACTCGCGCCTCAAATTAGAGCAATGATCACAGCAGCCGCTCCTCCTACTATTCAAAGCGCAATTCTGAAAGCTGGCGCTTTGACTGATGAGATGGTTAGAACTGGGGTTTTGGGCAGAGGAGCTGAGAAGCAAAAGGATGTTGGGGAATCGAGCCGGTCGAGTGCCGGGAAATTTGAGAAGAGGGCTAAACCGACCAGGAATTTTGTGGCCGTGACTCAAGCCAAGAGAGAGTATGTGGGGCCGCACCCCAAATGTGATAGGTGCAACTATCATCATCCCCCAGGGACGCAGTGCCGGGTGTGCGCAAACTGTAGGCGCCCGGGACATTTGGCGAGAGACTGTAGAACTGCGCCGAATCTTGTAGCACCCGTCAACGCGGTTAACCCCACCGGGAATGCAAGGGCTTGCTTTGAGTGTGGGAGCCCTGATCATTACAAAAACATGTGCCCCAGGTTCAATCGGGCACCGGGTCAGCAAGGAAACAACCAGCAGCAGGTGATGGCTATAGCTGGGAATCAAGGCCCGACTACTCAGGGGAATGCAGCTCGGGGACGTGCATTCGTCATTGGAGCCAATGATGCTCGTCAGGACCCGAATGTTGTCACGGGTACGCACTTACTCAATCATCACTTCGCATCTATATTATTTGATACTAGAGCAGATAATAGCTTTATATCTTCCGAGTTTGTGCAATTGCTTGATTTGAGTCCTAGTAGGCTAGAAACTAGCTACTCTGTAGAAATGGCCAATGGTAGAGTTGTTCAGGCCGATGAGATTATTAGGAAGTGCTCGTTAACATTGGAGGACCATGCCTTCGACATAGATTTTATACCTTTCGAGCTAGGAAGTTTTGATGTGATTGTGGGTATGGATTGGTTGTCGCAAAATGGAGCAGAGATTGTCTGTCGGGACAAAGTAGTACGTATCCCTATGCCGAACGGGGAAGTACTCAAAATTCAGGGAGAACGACCGGGTAAGAACCTAAAGCTTATTTCCTGCATGAAAGCACGCTAGAGTTTACGAAAGCAGTGCTACGCTTTTCTGGCTCATGTGGTTGAAAAGAAAGATGAAGAGAGGAAACTGGTGGATATTCCAGTGGTACGGGATTACCCAGAAGTATTTCCAGATGACTTGTCTGGTTTGCCTCCTCCACGACAGGTGGAATTCCGTATTGAGTTGGTTCCTGGAGCTACACCGGTAGCGAAGACGCCATATCGACTAGTGCCATCCGAAATGCAAGAGTTGTCTAGTCAGTTACAGGAACTACTGGAGAAGGGTTTTATTCGACCGAGTCATTCACCGTGGGGAGCACCGGTACTATTTGTCAAGAAGAAGGATGGATCGTTCCGCATGTGCATCGATTACCGTGAACTGAATAAGTTAACGGTGAAGAACCGATATCCTCTCCCCAGGATCGACGATTTGTTTGATCAGCTACAAGGAGCGTCGTATTTTTCAAAGATCGATCTTCGTTCTGGCTATCATCAGCTAAGGGTTTTCGAGGACGACATACCGAAGACAGCGTTTAGGACTTGTTATGGGCACTATGAGTTCTTAGTCATGCCGTTCGGGCTGACTAACGCACCAGCTGTGTTTATGGATCTAATGAATCGGGTGTGCAAACCTTACCTGGATAAGTTCGTGATCGTGTTCATAGACGATATACTTATCTACTCCCGATCGAAAGAGGATCACGAAGAACACCTTCGGGCAATTCTGGAGCTGCTACGCGAAGAGAAACTTTTCGCCAAGTTCTCGAAGTGTGAATTTTGGTTGCGGGAAGTGAAGTTTTTGGGTCATGTGGTTAATGAGGACGGGATTCATGTAGATCCCGGCAAGATCGAAGCGGTGAAAAAATGGGATACACCCCAGACACCATCAGAGATACGGCAATTTTTACGATTGGCCGGTTATTATCGTCGCTTCATCGCGAATTTTTCAAAGATCGCGCAACCGTTAACCCTGCTTACTCAGAAAGACAAGAAGTTTGACTGGGGATATGCATAAGAGCAAGCGTTCCAAACGTTGAAAGAGAAGTTGTGCAACGCGCCTATATTGTCTCTCCCAGACGGAACTGATGATTTTGTGGTTTACTGCGATGCGTCACATCAAGGATTGGGATGTGTATTAATGCAGAAGAATAAGGTGATTGTCTACGCTTCGCGACAGCTTAAAGTGCACGAAAAGAACTACACCACTCATGAACTTGAGTTGGGCGCTGTAGTATTTGCACTCAAGATTTGGAGGCATTACCTGTATGGAACCAAATGCATCATCTTCACTGATCATAAGAGCTTTCAACATATTCTGGATCAGAAGGAACTTAACATGCATCAACGACGTTGGGTAGAGCTTCTTAGTTACTACGATTGTGAAATCCGGTATCATCCGGGGAAAGCTAACGTGGTGGCTGATGCTTTAAGCCGCAAGGAACGTGTGAAACCACTACGTGCACGAGCGTTGGGATTGACCATCCAAACCAACTTGAAAGCTCAGATCCAAATTGCACAAAGTGAGGCATTGAAAGAAGAAAACCTTGCGGGAGAAGAATTCCGGGGGTTAGATAAACATATGATTCGCAAGGATGACGGTATTCAGTACTTCATGGATCGCATATGGGTACCCAAATGGGGAGGTGTTCGAACCTTAGTCATGGATGAAGCCCACAAGACGCGATATTCTATTCATCCTGGTGCAGACAAGATGTATCACGATCTCAAGGATCTGTACTGGTGGCCAGGCATGAAGAAAGACATTGCCTTATACGTCAGCCGATGCTTGACGTGTTCCAAAGTTAAAGCTGAACATCGGAAACCATCGGGATTATTACAGCAACCTGAAATTCCCGAGTGGAAATGGGAGAACATAGCTATGGCTTTCATTACCAAACTCCCTAGAACAAACAGCTGTCATGACTCGATATGGGTCATTGTGGATCGAATGACAAAGTCTGCACATTTCTTGCCTATCCGAGAAGATTACAAGATGGATAAGTTGGCAAGATTATACATCAAAGAGGTCGTGACGCGGCACGGGGTGCCGGTGTCAATCATATCCGACCGTGATAGCCGATTCACTTCACGTTTTTGGCAGACGCTACAGAAAGCGTTGGGCACTCGGTTAGACATGAGTACCGCCTATCACCCTCATACAGATGGCCAAAGTGAATGAACTATACATACGCTAGAAGACATGTTGAGAGCGTGTGTAATCGATTTTGGTGGTAGTTGGGATGCTCATCTATCGTTGATTGAGTTCTCTTACAACAACAGCTACCATACAAGCATTGGGTGTGCTCCATTTGAAGCGTTGTATGGAAGGAAATGCAGATATCCCGTTTGTTGGGCCGAGATTGGTGAAAGTCAACTAACAGGCCCAGAGATCATTCAAGAAACAACAGACAAGATTTTCCAAATCAAAGACCGACTTAAAGCCGCACGAGATCGTCAAAAGAGCTATGCCGACAACCGTCGGAAGCCTCTAGAATTCAACGTTGGGGATCGTGTATTACTCAAAGTCTCCCCTTGGAAAGGAGTCGTTCGATTCAGAAAGAAAGGGAAGTTAGCCCCGAGATACGTTGGACCATTTGAGATCACTGAAAGGATCGGTCCTGTGGCTTACCGATTAAGGTTGCCACAAGAGCTTAGCGGTGTGCATGATACTTTTCACGTGTCAAACCTCAAGAAGTGTTTGGCCGATGAATCCCTTCACGTGCCAATGGAGGAAATCAAGGTTGATGACGAGCTTCATTTTGTTGAGGAACCGATTGAGATCATGGATCGAAAGGTCAAGCAACTGAAGCGCAGTAGGATACCTATTGTTCGCGTAAGGTGGAATTCAAAACGAGGGCCAGAGTTTACATGGGAACATGAAGATCAGATGAAACTCAAATATCCACATCTTTTCGAGGATGACACTCTTGGACCTAACTCCAGCTGAATTTCGGGACGAAGTTCTCTCAACTGGGGGATACTGTGACATCCGTCACCTTAAGGTCCGTCAATTAACGTGATTCTCCGTTATCTATTCTTTGATCGATCATTCCTCATCCTTATTTGACTCTTTATGTGGATATCATGTGTGCCTTATCATCGTTTGCGTGTGTATTCATTATAATCATATGTTAACCTTAAAAGACTTTTAAAACTTTCATTTTCGAAACCGTTAAATATATCATTTTTATATATATTAAATGTTATTAACATAACCATTTCTTAAGTCATAATAACATTAAATGCGCTTTTACAATTAATATGAAACATCTAATAAAGTCGTTTTTCAACCGAACCTAATTTGGGAAAACTCGGAGGTTAAGTGCAGGGACTAAACTTGTAATTTTGCAAACTTGGGCTGGGTATATATACCCCATTACCAGCCCTAATCACCATTTTCACCATCTTCTTCATCTTCATCCTCTCTACACACACATATTCTTCATTCTAGCACCGAATCCAACCCGTGTGGTCTCGTTACATCCCCGTAATTTCCGCTTTTAGCGGGGGTGTGACAGACTTCATCTTGTAGTTGAAGGAGGAGGAACTGAGGATGAAGTACAAGTCAAAGAAAGGATCTTACGTTCAAAATCCTTCACTATATAACTAAGTTCCTACTCCAAGTGGTTCAGGAGCACCACTACAAACAACGTTTGTGTCCAGTTCCGCGTCTCCTTCCCAAACTATCGCTTCAAGACCAGAAACGACTGGGTCATCGTCAACTCAATACATAGTGCCTGAAGCCAATACAACGAAGTTGAAGACTGAGAATCTTGATAATATCACAGTGGAAGTTGCAAAAGTGCATATGGATCTTCTAGCAGCAGTGGTCCAATTGTATGATGGTTTAGTTGGTGGGAAGATCGGAAATTATCATCTTGCCGATGAAGACTACGAGCAGGTTGATGAGAACAAGCTGGAAAGAATGGATATCATGTGGGCTCTAGCAAGTGCAGTTAGACGAGCTAAAAAGTTTGTCAAGAAGACGGGGCAGAATCTAGTAGCCACGAAAGATACGACTTTTGGTTTCGACAAAACCAAGGTCACCTGCTTCAGCTATGGTGAAAAGGGGCATTTTAAACGTGAATGTGTGAAGCCCAAGAAGACGGGAAATGGTAACCCATTCCCTACTTTCAACTGTCAAGACAAAGACATGGTTGGTACTAGTTCTTCAAGTAAAGAGACTAAGGAACTAACTGCTCAAGGTGATGAAGGACAAGACTGGTTCTTCTGATTTGTCTCTCCTGGAGAATCAAACATTGCTTGTGTCAAAGCATTGGATGATGGATCTGCCAGTGAAGGTGATATTGCAGCTGAGCAAGCTATATCACATTCAGAAGAAGCTGTAAACGTGGTAACTCACGTGATTGAGGAAGAGCTAAGAGCAACAAGTTCAGAAACTCCAACAACAGAAGAGTCAACCTCTGCATTGATGGCTGATTCAACTGACTCATCACAGGTAAGTTCCTTAGATCAATTATTTAATAAACATGCGTGTTTTGAATGTGAAAAGTTTAGGGAAAGCATTGATCTAAAATTTGCTAGGTTATTAGAACACAATGATAACTTAGTAAATGACTTACAACTCTGCACTGAAGCTAATCGTATATTAAAACAAAATGAGTGCAGTTTTAAAGAAAAGATAAAACTTTTGGGTAAACAACAAAGGGAAACAGAGATTGTTGCCTTAAATCAATCTAATGATATAAAGTTTTACTTAAATTCATTAGAAGAAACCAAAAAAGAGAAAGCAGTTTTGGAAGTCGAGGTTAATTCATTAAAACAAAAACTGCATAGTTGGGCTAGTTCATCTCACATAGTACAGAACTTAGTGAAAGAACGAAACAATGGGGTAGGTTTGGAATACAAAGTCGTGCCACCACCACATGAGATCCTTTTGAATACAACATGTAGACCTATTAATAACAACCCAATTAAGGATCATGTGGTGTCTACTCCTTTAGTTAGTGATCCTGATTCCACGAGTAAGACTGTGAAATCTGACACTAAACAGAAGGAGTCTACGTTGAAAGCAAAAGGCAAGATGCCAGTTGAGAATTCGAATGATGCATTCAAAAGGGTTAATGTAAAGTCAGGTTCACCAACGTCCATTTCAGAACCCAAAATGACTAAACTAGTTAACCACAAACGTATTAATCATCAAAGTCCAACCAAAGTGCAAGTTAAAGATGTTCAAAATGTTAAAACAATTCACTTTGTTAATAAGGATGAAACATATAAAAGAGCAGTGTCAAAACCAAACCAGAAACATCTTACACCTTCACTAAACTCAACATCACACAAAAGTTTTCTTCAATCTATAGAAGGGAGATCTTGCTACAATTGTGGAAAACGAGGACATATTTCTCCTAATTGTCCTTATTATCAGACACCCAAAAAGAAAATTGAACTTTTTGATGCAAAACCAAGTTCTTCTAAAACAAGATCTAACACTCCACCTAAGAGTGTTAGTGAACCTAAAGTTCAAACTATAAGTCAGGTGTCTGATTACCACAAACAGGCCTTACACAAGACTTGCTTATGGAAAGAAAAATCAAGTATAGGGTCTCATAGTGAGACAATAAGAAGAAAGATATGTCCTCATCCTCTAAAGGACAATGGGTTGACTTTATGATGTGTCATTCCTCCGGGTCACCCAAGCCAATTAAGGCTTGGGTCCCAGACCTGAACTAATCATTTCTTTTGTATGTGCAGGGTGTCCGATACAGCGCTATCACTAATACCTGGATTATTGATAGTGGGGCGTCCAGGCACATGACAGGGAATTCGTCTCTCCTTTTCAACGTCAGACAAATTAAAGGGGTACATGTTTCATTTGCTGGGAACAAAGGAGGATACATAACCGCTCAAGGTGAAGTGGGAAACGAGAAAGTGAAGTTTGACAAGGTCAGCTACGTTCAACAACTACAGAACAACTTACTTTCAGTCTCCCAGATCTGTGATAAAGGTTTCAAAGTTGTATTTGACAAAAAGAAGTGCTACATGTTGCAGAAGGACTATGTGATTGAGGAACATAAAGTTCTTATGCCAGCTTCAAGATATAACGACTTGTATGTCTTGGATCTATCAAAAGCCTCCACAACTGATCACACTGTTCAATGTTTCCTGTCAAAGGCAACTGAGAGGGATTCAATCTCCTGGCATAGGAGAATGGGACACATTAATCCAAGGAAGATGAATCATTTAGTTCAAAATGATTTAGTAAACGGAGTATCTGTCAAGAACTTCCAACTCCCGGATTTTTGTGTAGCATGTAAGAAAGGGAAACAGACCAAGAAGTCTCACAAAGCAAAGAAAGTACATTCAATAGATCATCCTCTTGGGCTTCTACACATGGATCTGTTTGGCCCTGTCAGTACAAAGAGCATTGTTGGAGATCTGTATTGCTTTGTAGTAACGGATGATTACTCAAGATTCTCTTGGGTGATGTTTCTGAAAGCCAAATCAGAAACTTTTGAATCATTCAAACATCTAGTTACTACTTTGGAATCACTCTACAAGTTGAAAGTAAGGTAGATTCGATCAGACAACGGCACAAAGTTTAAGAATCAGTGGATGGAGGCATACTGTAGAGAGAGAAGAATCGTTCATCAATTTCCATCTGCCTACACTCAACAGATGAATGGCGTTGCTTAAAGGAAAAATCGGAGCTTGATAGAGACTTCCAGGACAATGCTAGCCGACTCAAAATTGCCTATTCAATTCTGGAATGAGGCAGTGGCCAATGCTTGTTACATGCTCAATCGAGTCTTAGTGGTCAAACGACATGGGAAAACATGTTATGAACTGCTCCAGCGACGTAAACCCAACTTGGAGTATCTAGAACCGTTTGGCGCACCGTGCATGCTGCTGAAGAAAACTCAGACTGGGAAGTTTAGTGAGAAGGCAGAAGAAGGTATTTTTCTCGGATACAACATACTAGAGAAGAGAGTTTATAACAACTTACTGGTCCTGAACTCATACAAGAAACGACCGATAAAGTCTCTATAATTCGCAAGAACCTTGAAGTGGCAAGAAGTCGGCAAAAGAGCTATGCCGACAAGCGACGTAAGCCATTGGAATTTCAAATTGGGGATATGGTTCTTCTAAAGGTCTCACCGTGGAAAGGTGTTGTTCGCTTTGGAAAGAAGGGAAAACTGGCCCCAAGATTTGTAAGACCTTTCAAAATCCTGAAAAGTATTGGGAAAGTGGCTTATAAACTGGAACTACCTTCCGACCTTAGTGGAGTTCACCCTGTGTTCCACGTCTCAAATTTGAGGAAGTGTTTGGCTGACGAAAGTCTACATGTTCCGTTGGATGAAATCCAGATTGACGAGTCACTACAATTTGTTGAGAAACCCGTCGAAATCATGGATCGCATTATGAAGAAGACTAGAACCAGAACAACCCCAATCAACAAGGTTCGTTGGGAGAATAAGTGTGGCGCTGAATGTACTTAGGAACCTGAGGAGCACATGAAGAAAAAGTACCCGTTTTTGTTCGTATAGTTTCATTTTTCTTAATTTCGGGACAAAATTCTTATAAGTTGAGGAGACTGTAACATCCTGTATTTTTACATTAAATAAAAGTTAGCATCGTTTATCTTTGTAAGTACCAAAGTTGTCAATCTTGGGACTATGGCTTATTTATGCTTATTTCTTGGTTGTTATTAATTTTAGTGTATGAGAGTTAATAATTTAAAATATTAAATTGTACAATCATAATAAATATGATAATATTAGTAATAATAATAATAGTAAGAATAATAACAACTAATAATAATAATAATATACTAGTAATAATAACTAAAAAAATAATAATAATAATAACAATAATAATAATAATAATACTAACAATAATAATAATAATTTATAAAAATTATTAACTTAAAAATGTTTAAAACTTGAATTTTAATTAAGTTTAGGGGCTTATTTGCAAATCTAGAAACTTTAATTATGAAGTTTTTACATAAAAAGAGAAGAACTCAAAACTACAGGGGCCATTTGTGTAATTAATGGAAACCCAAACCAAATACCCCCCTTCACCCCGCATTTCCGGCAGAAGCTCTGACCAAACTCCGACCGAGCTCCGGCCACCTCAAAACCGCGAAATTTAATTGATTTTGATACCCAAACCATTCTAAACCCTTTCGTGTACATGATTCGAACTTGATTACCCACTTAAATTGTGTTAAAATTCCGGTTACAAACCTCAAATGATCGTATAACCGATACCTTTAATTCCATAGCCGTTCGAGCATTAAATCTCTAATAATAATCAAATTAAACGAACCTACACAATCATCTAACTATTCCTAATCAAACACTGCTTCCAATTACACCTGAAACACACACAAATCCCATATCTGATCCTCTCTGATCGCGCGACCTGTAACTCTACCGAAATCCACTCTCTAAACAAATTTAACCTAAATTGACAAGGGGCTTTACATCAAGAAAACCATCTGAAACTATCCTTGAAGTTAATTTGATTATACTCATCATTTGAACATAAAACAAGCCTTACGTGTGTCGTGGCCTGTTCATAGCTTGTTCATCATCCATCCATCTTCAAATCGGGTAATTAAATGTATGTATATACTCGAAATTACATGGGGAATCAAAGCCCATGTTTATTTCGGTAATCGTCATCAAATTAATGTTCAATTTGGATCAAAAGCGTTCTAGGGTTTATGTAATTTTGGGGTATCCTTATGATTGTGTTTTCATAATTTAAAAACCAACTTCTACCACGGCTGCGGCGCGGGTCTATTGCTTACACACACACAATATAAACTTGAGGTCTCGGGTTCGAACCCGGGCACCCTCACAATATTTTTTAGGGCTTTTTGGCCTTAAAAAATATAAAAAAATTTATAAAAATTATAAAAATCAGTTTTATAAACTTTGTTAATTTTTAAAGTTATCCAATTATATTCTTTAATTTTATTTTCTTAAACACTTTAGTATTTTATTATAAATATTATTTCAAAATATTATAATTAGTTATTTGTATAAAAGTAGACTTTATATAATAATTTAAATCATTAAATTATCATGGGACCTTATGTCATCTTTGATTAGGAATTTATCATGATAATTGCAAAATTTATATACATTTTATAACTAAATTTCATAAAGGATTTTTAAAGAAAATTATATAAAAGGTACTTTTCTTTTACTAGACCAATATATATATATGATTTCAGTAATCAACTTTATTTATTTATAAGAATCCCCCAAATTCTTATCAAAACCCTAGTTCACGTTAAAACGTTAATCTTATTATTAAATTTAAACTTGTAATATATATACGTTTAGGTATCTTGTAAAGGAACTCGTTGGAACGTCGTTTAATTCTTATTACCATCTTATACACTTATTGATCATGTGAGTTTCCTTGCCGCGTTTTATATTATTTCACACTATTTTGGGGTGAAACATGTTACCTTATCAACATACACTTGTAAACGTTTAAACTTGTAACGCACTTGCAATTCATACTTTTATTTGTCATGGTTATTTTGTGTTGTTGTAAGTCTTATATGAGATACATATTTTGTTTACAATCATTAACTATTGCTAGCCTGGCGACGTCTTAGATCTTTGGATCTGACAAGCCAATTTGGTGCTAAAGCCGATGTATTGCCGGCTCCTGATGATGTATGACTTGTTCATCATGGGAACCAAGTACACTTAGCCAATCTTATAAACTTGTAATCAAAGTCGAGGTTTGGTTGTAACTATATGTGTTCTATAAACTTGCTAACTCATAACCTATGATATGAATTGCTACTTGTGACCTTTGATATATTATGTATGTAAAACCCTTGGAAACTCACCAACTTTTTAGTTGACCCTTTATTTTTAACATGTTTCAGGAAATGCCTAAGTTTAAAGTCATCATTTGAAGCTTGCAATAAACTAGGATTTGGACCTAGTTAAATGAATAAAATGATTATGTTATGCTTTGTTTTGTTTGGAACTATTTCATGTTTCGAGACATATGATTGTATTCCATTTGAAACTTATAATATTAATATTTGCATTTAAATTTAGCGTTATGTGGCTGTGAACAATCTTAACCCTCACATCTCGACCTTTCCGCCGTCAAGGTTGGGGTGTGACAGAGCCGGTGCTGTAGTTGCCTGAGTTTGATAAGGCATTTTCTATTGAAATTTTCACTTCTTGGACAGACCTTAACGGTTCTAGCTGGTGATGCTGAAAGTGAATAAGGAGTCATCGGTTGAAGACTCAAGCTTGTGAGCTTGATAGAAGCAAAGGAGTTGGCTATGATAGATTGGGCATCTTCTTGCTTATGACTTGGTCTCGTATGGGGCATTCCATCATGATGGAATGGCTACCTTTTTTGTCTTGTCTACACAAGGAACATCAGGATACTTAGCTGAAAGGGTAAACAAGGCCGAGTGTTGGAACCCTAGAAAGATTAACATCTTTAGTCTTTAGATTAGTTTTTTCATAGTGTAGGGACTTATTATGTAAATATATGTTCCTTATTGTTTTCTTGTTATTAGTATAAATAGGATTGATTGTATAGTGAAGGTTAAGACTTTTTGAGATATTTTCATATTCTCTCAATTGCTCTTTGTAATCCTTCTAATATCATGAAACTCTATGAATTTTTTTGATATTTGTTTGTGTTGATTACATTGTTCATATAATTGTCAATTGCTTGATAACAATCACACATCGATCCATTTGAACCTATCAAATGGTATCAGAGCTTTCGGTTCAGTGATTTGAAGTTCAAAATCGACTTTTGAGCACTGTTGAATCACTTGAATCTGTGATTTGATCGCAATTGTACAATTAATTGATGATTTAGTTGTGTTTCATCACTAGAAACATGAATTAATCACAATTGAGTAAATTTACATCATCAAATCTGAATTTTTGACAAATTTGTGTTCGAACTGTTCTTCAAAACTCGAACACTGAATTTGCAAAATTGAGAATCAAAGTGTTGTTAATTGAAAGAAATGATGCTAAAGGATTGATTATCGGTGTATTAGTGACTTGATTGAAGAGTTTCAGATCGTTTTATCAAGTTTAAAAAAATTTGTTAAGATCAGGTTGTTACGAAGAAGATGAATTAGGCGTTTGGAGTGTTGAAATCATGTGAAAAATCACCTGTGTTTAGGCGTATGTAGATACATGTTGTTCCTAGTTTATGAGCTTTAATGTAAAAGTCTTTCATGTCTTACACATATGTAATGAATTGGTTCAATGAAATATAATATGTGATTGATGTTTATTCATCTTTATTTATTTCATATTATTATTGTGTTGAAGTATAATGTATATGTATGACCATATTGTATAGGTTTGAGGGTGTTGTACATGATTCTTAGTCAATGATGATTAAGTAATGTGTTCAACCTAGTCGGATGAGTCTTCATACGAATGGACCATACTTATGACCATACGCATGAATACATCATGCTTATGGACCAGTCGCACGACTGAACAAGGAGACTGGATCAGTCGCACGATTGAGACATAAGATTGACTCAGTCGCATGACTGAACCTTCAGTCGTGCGTATGGATCAATCGCATGATTCATTCGCACGACTGAACCATGCTAATGGTTCAGTCGTATGATTAGAAATCCCTAACCTATAAATACCACTTAATTTGTGGAAAAACAGAACAATTGAAAACACTTGATATTCTTACGAACCCTAGCCGTCCAGAACGTCCAAGGAAGCCTGTCCAAGTTCATAGATCATTTCTGATCGATCTCTATTCGTTCATAATGTTTAGTTTCAATCATATATCGATCGGGTAATTGTTCTCACTAATTGGATCGCCAATCAAATAAGATTCCGCACTATTTGATCCGGTATAAATGCAGAATCAGTTAGTACTCCTACGTACATGGTCCTGACAAGTGGTATCAGAGCCTTGGCTCTTAATTTTGCGTTTGATTTAATTAGAATTGTGTCAAAACTCACGTTTTAACTCAAAAGAGTCATCATTTTGAGTCCATAGGTGTTTTTCGTTGTTTCCAGGCATTAAAGTTGAAGTTTTTCGTCATACGACAGATTAGGGTTCCTGGGTAAATCGTAATTCGTGTCTAAGTGTCAAAAGTTCGATTTTTCCAAACACAACAGCCTTTAGTCGCACGAATAGCTCATTCGTACGATTGAACCCATTCGCACACTCCATCCGCACGACTGAACCCCAGTCGCACCCTTCATTCGCACGACTGAACCACTTCAGTCGTTTGAGTCCATTCGCCTTGTCCATACGCACGATTGAATCCAATCGTAAGATTGAATTCATTCGCACGAGTGATCCACACGCTGTGACATCTTGTAATTTTGGTTAATTAAAAATTAACGTCGTTTATTCTTATAAGGACTATTTATGCTTTTCATGAAACTTGGGGCTATTTGTGATTATTTATTAGTTAGTCTTTAATTCTTTAGTGTAAAAAGATTATAGTTTATCTATTAAAATTGAACATAATAATAATCATAAAAATAATAACAATAATAACTTTTTATAAGAGTAATAATTATGTTATTAATAATACTAAAAATAATAGCAAGTAATAATAATAATAATAATAATAATAATAATAATAAGCTAAGAATAATAATAATAATAATAAATAGCTAATAATAATAATAATAATAATAATAATAATAATAATAATAGTGTTGTTATTAATAATATTAATTTGTAAAAGTTTATTAAACTTAGAAATGTTTAAAAACCTTGGGTTTAATAAGTCAAGGGGGGCTTAATGTCATTTTATAATCTTTAAATAAAGGGTTTTAGCACGAAACGATAACATATCAAAGGTGAGGGACCATTTGTGCAAATATCAAAAATCAAACCCCTCCCCCCTGGATTTTCCGGCCAGCCCGCCGGCCACCGCCGGCTGCGGCTCCGGCGACCACTAGATCCACTCGAAACCCTTCAATTTTAATACCAAAAGATCCCAACCGTTTCACCAACTCATTTAGAACTCAATTATGATCGCTAATTGAAATTAAACAACCGTTATGGACCTTAACAAGTCGGGAAACGGTCGTGTACATCAAACGGGTCGATCGAGCATTAACCTTCAATAATAGTCCAATTAATCGAACATAAACAATCATGTACCTAATACTAAAAGATTGCAACTCTCAATTGCATTTGAAACGAACGCTAACATTCCTTTCGAGCTCCACCTTAACCGCGAACCTGCAACCGCGCAAACACCGTCACCCGGTCTTCGAAACCTGAAATTGCTTGAGGGCTGTGATTCGTGAGCGTTCCCCGAAGCTCCACACGAAGTTAATCGGAGTATAATCACCATTTGATCATAATCGAGCTTTACATTGGTCGCGACTCGTTTTCTAACCAGTTCATACCAATCCAATCTTCAATTCGGGTAATCTAACTTATGTACATACTCGTTTATACATGGGGATCAAAAGCCCCAAGATTATTGATGTTAACCGATTCGATTTAAGCTTCAATTTGGAACAAGAACAATCTAGGGTTCATAGGATTTTGGGGATTTATTGTAATTGTGTTTTTAAAAATTAAAACTCAACTTTTGTCAGGCATAGGCGACCTCGCCTAATGGTAATACGCACTCATGAGAACCTGGAGGTCCCGGGTTCGACCCCGGGCCACTCCACATTTTCTTTTTGAGGCTTTTTAGCCTTCTACAACAATTTTAAATATTTTTAAAAATTATAAAAAGACATTTTATAAAAGCTGAAAATTTTAGATGTTTCTAAATATTGTCTGGAAATTTATATTCTTATCTTATATAAAACAAATGATATAATTAGTTAAGTTTTTATAAAATAATGGATTTTTAATGTTGATTAACTATTTAAATTATTATTTGTTCAAATGATATATTTAGATTATTTCTTATAAGTTAAACTTAAAATATAGTTTTAATCTACTAAATAGTTGTTTGTTCAAATAATATATTTAAACTATTTTTTTATAAAATAGACATTAAATATTGTTATAACTCACCAAATCATTATTTGTTCAAATAACAAATATATATTATTGTTTAAAATAAGAGTTATCTTAAAAGATTGTTTAAATTATATTTAGACTTTGTTACAAATGTTTTCTTTATTTCGAAGTATTAAAACGATTAAATAATATATTGACACAAAGCATAACCAAAATTTATCATGTTAGTTGGGTTATAATTATTAACATCCCAAAATCCAATTAAAACCTTAGTTTCCATTAAAACGTTAAACTTATTATAATTTAACTTTAACCTTGTGAATATATATATTTAGGTGCCTTGTGACGTTCATCTTGGAACAACGTTTATTATCAATCTTATTACTTATACTTTTAGCCAAGTGAGTATTTCCATACCCTTTTTGCTTATTTTCACACATTGGGGTGAAACATGTTAACTTATACTATTGCACTTGTAAACTTATTTGAGACTTGTAAACCTATGGCAATTTATCTTGTTAAGTTGTGGTTAGTTGAACTTTCGTGGTTACCATGTTATGGCGTTATATGTGCAATCATTAACTATTGCTAGCCCAGCGAAGTCATAGATCTATGGGCAAGACAAGCCTGCTTTGGTTGATCCAAGTACACTTAGCTGATCGTATATACTTTTAAACGTTTGAGACTTGTAAAACTTTGTCGAGGTTTGATTGTCGCATTGTTCATAACATCCCTAATCACTTTATTCACTAACTTATGACTTGAATTGCCATCTTTTATATAATCTATGTATTAAAAACTATGGAATGCTCACCAACATTATTGTTGATCTTTTATTTTTAACATGTTTCAGGAAACGCCCAAGTTTGATATCTACACTTTGAAGCTTGCACAACTAGGAATGGACCTAGAAAAATAAATGAAATAAGAATGATTTGTTACATTCTATGTTATGCTATAATTTTCTTTGAGACTTATGTTTGTAATGTGACAATTGAAGCTTATGTTTAAATTATATTTGGATTATTAATAGCGTTATGTGGCTGTGAACGATCTTAACTCTCACTCCTCGACGTTTCCGCCGTCAAGGTTGGGGTGTGACAGATTGGTATCAGAGCCCATAACTATAGGGATCTAGGTTATTAGAAATGGTGACCTAGGCTATAGTATGCATGAACCTTATAGAATTATATTTCCATCTTGTAAATTATATACTTTTCATGCTACATAATGCTATGCCTCTTATGTGCAATTTGATGCTTTAGCATAGGATTGCCTAAACATTGTTACTTGTCTCCCTAAACTTAACTTTGACTCTTTGACTCTCCCCGAACATGAACTCTCTTAACCTTATTCTCGTCGACACGTGGAATCTTATGCTTATGTTATGACTTGGATCCTTAGACGTTATGTCTAATCTATATAAATCTCATCAAGGTTTTGATTCTATGAACCTAAGAAATATTGTGTGACACATAGACACATGTATCCTGGTTTTCCTGGCAAAAGGCCCTCGGGCTAAGGCAAGCATATCGCATAAATCCTACGGGACTAGTTATGCTTACCTGGGGATTTCTGGGATGAGTGATAAACTATGGTCAATATACACAAGTTTCTAAGGTAAATGGATCAATTCACCTTGACGTGTCAACGTTTCCAAATGGTAATGCGTTACCAAATGGAATCATTCCGTGTACCTTATAACCCTTAGCTTATCTTTGTTAAACTACTATCCTTTGTTATCCTCACTCCTGTAACTAACTCATTTTTGTATATCCAGCATGTCTCGTCACCATGGAAAGCGTGGAAGTTCCGACCGTAAGTTAGCTGCCATGATTGCCCGACAAATGGCTGCCGTTCTCCCGACTATGGTTGCTGAACTTAATAGCACACTAATGGCTAATAGCAACAACAACACCAATGGGAACAATAGTGGTGCTAATGGAGACAACAGCAACAATCAAAATGGGAACAATCAACAAGGGAACAACCGTACTTGCACTTTCAAACACTTCAACTCGTGCAAACCCACTAGCTTTAGTGGAAAAGAAGGAGCCACTGGACTTCTCGAGTGGTTTGAAAGTATGGAGAATACGTTCATTGTTAGCGAGTGTCCCAACGAGTTCAAGGTTCGTTATGCCACGAGTGTTCTTCAACAACGGGCATTAACATGGTGGAATAGTGAAAAGAGAAACCGTGGAACTGAGATTGCTTTGGCATTGCCGTGGGAGGAATTCAAGGAGATCATGATTCAAAAGTTTTGTCCGAGGAGCGAATTGCAAAAGCTAGAGGAGGAGTTCTGGAACCTTAAACAAGATGGTGGGAATCACTTGGCTTATTCCACCCGGCATCATGAGTTGAGTATGCTCCTACCACACATGGTGGACACCGTGCCCCGTAACATTGAGAAATTTATCAAGGGGGTGCACCTCAAATTCAAGATGCCGTGGTGGGTAGTAGGCCCACAACTTTGGAGGAAGCAATTACCATCACTGCACAGCTCACCGAGAATCATATAAGAGCTGGCACTATGTCGGCAAAGGGTTCCAAGTCTATTACGAAGGTGATACCCGAGGCAATAAAGGAGGTAAGGGCCGAGTCATCTTCTCAAAACAAAAAGCGTAAGTTCATCCTGACGCGCAACTACGCTGTGACCGCCCCAAATGCTCCTCAAAAACAAATGGTGGTTGCGAATCAAGCTCCCATGGCTAAAGTTTATGCTGGCCCACATCCTATGTGTAACACGTGCAAGTACCATCATTCAAGCAACATTCCATGCCGAGTCTGCTCGCTGTGTGGAAAGTATGGTCATTTGGTGGCTACTTGTCTACGTGCGCCAAACAACACTGCCATGCTTACCAACCGAACCTGCTATAACTGTGGCAAGCCTGGCCATATTCGTCCGTAATGTCCTCGCAATGCGGGAACTGTGCCACCGGCTCGTGGAAGGGCTTTCAACATCAACGCCAACCAAGCACAAGCCAACAACGACGTGGTGAATGGTACGTCGTTGAATTTCTATTAGTCCTTTCTTGTCTTGTAAAAGTTCCTATCTATGTTCATCATACCAATAATAGGTTGTTACCAAACAGGTATGTATCTTGTAAATAACCATTATGCATCAGTATTATTTGATTCGGGTGCCGATAGGAGTTTCGTGTCCCTGGAATTCGAGTCTTTACTTTCTAAACCGCGCGTCAATCTAGAAAGATCTTTCACGGTCGAAGTCACCGATGGAAAATCTATTGTCGTGGACGTCGTAATACGTGACTGCACTTTAAGATTAACGAACACGAGTTCTTCGTCGACCTTATTCCTATGAAATTGGGAAGCTTTGATGTTATCATAGGTATGGATTGGTTAGCCAAGCATCGTGCGGAAATTCTATGCTTCGAGAAGTGTATCCGAATTCCTTTACCGACTGGTGATACTTTGAAGGTCTTTGGGGAGAAATCATCCCAAAGACTCAAACTCATGACTTGTATCAAGGCCCGCAAGTGCTTAAGTAAAAACTACATGGCTTTCATGGCATATGTAGTTAATACGAAAGCCAAGGGTAAGGAGTTGAAAGACATTCATGTTGTGCGAGACTTTCCCGAGGTTTTTCCTGAGGATCTTAAAAGGTTACCTCCCGTGCGAGAAGTTGAGTTCAAGATTGACTTAATCCCTGGCGCAAACCCTGTGGCTAAATCACCTTATCGTCTTGCACCGTCTGAAATGCAAGAACTAGCTAGTCAACTAAAAGAGTTGGCTGATAAGGGTTTCATTTGCCCTAGCTCATCACCGTGGGGTGCACCTGTACTGTTTGTGAAGAAGAAGGATGGTTCATTTCGTATGTGCATCGACTACCGGGAACTCAACAAGCTTACTATCAAAAACCGATACCCTCTTCCTCGAATCGATGATCTCTTCGACCAACTTCAAGGAGCAACTCAATTCTCAAAGATCGATCTACGTTATGGGTATCATCAACTACGTGTCCACGATGATGACATTCCAAAGACCGCTTTTCGTACTCGATATGGGCACTACGAGTTCATGGTTATGCCTTTTGGTTTGACCAATGCACCTGCCGTGTTCATGGATCTCATGAATCGAGTATGTAAACCGTATTTGGATAAGTTCGTAATCGTGTTCATTGATGACATTCTTATCTATTCCAAGACGAAAGTCGATCACGAGACACACTTGCGACAAGTTCTTGAACTTTTGAAGAATGAGCAATTGTACGCTAAGTTTTCCAAGTGTGAATTTTGGTTGGAAGAAGTTCAATTCCTAGGACATGTGGTGAATAGCCAAGGAATTCACGTTGATCCTGCTAAAATTGAAGCCGTGAAGAATTGGTGTGTTCCCACAACCCCAACCGAGGTTCGTTCTTTTCTGGGTTTAGCGGGATATTATCGTAGGTTCATAGCAAATTTCTCGAAGATTGCTAAACCACTAACGGCGCTAACCCAAAAGAATCGACTCTTTGAATGGGGACCCGAGCAAGAAGAGGCTTTCGAGACATTAAAACGCAAGTTGTGTAACGCTCCTATACTCACACTTCCCGATGGAAACGATGACTTTACCGTGTATTGCGATGCTTCTAATCAAGGTCTTGGTTGTGTTCTCATGCAACGAGGCAAAGTTATAGCATACGCGTCGAGGCCATTGAAGGTTCATGAAGTGAACTACACAACTCACGATCTCAAACTTGGTGTTGTGGTTTTCGCATTGAAGATTTGGCGACACTATTTATATGGGACGCAATGCATAGTCTACACCGATCATAAGAGTCTCCAACACGTGTTTAACCAAAAGGATCTCAACATGAGACAAAGACGATGGATCGAGTTAATTAGCGACTACGACTGCGACATTCGCTACCATCCTGGAAAGGCGAATGTTGTAGCCGACGCGCTAAGTCGCAAGGTTCACAATAAGACTGTCTCGCTTCAAGAAATTCGAGATCGAAGGCAATGGTTTGATACGCTAGGAGAATTTGATACCGAGATCCATGTGGATGTCAACGAGGCTACTATCATGCTCCAAAACATAAGAATCGATAGTGACCTCGAGTTATGCATTCGCGAGGCTCAACAAGCGGCATTAACCGACGAAGGGAAAGATGAAGATTTGATGTCTAACGTTTGGTCACAACTGGAGACAAAACCGAATGGCATGTGGTATTTCTTGAATCGACTTTGGATCCCGAATCGTGACAACCTTCGACACTTCATTATGAACGAAGCTTATCAAACCCGATATTCCATTCATCCTGGCTCCGATAAGATGTACATGGACTTGCGTGGTCAATATTGGTGGCCTGGAATGAAGAAAGATATCGCGTCTTATGTTTCTAAGTGTCTCACGTGTGCAAGGGTCAAAGCCGAGCATCAACGACCAAGTGGTTTACTTGAGCAACCTGAAATCCCTATGTGGAAATGGGAGCATATATCCATGGATTTCATAACCAAGTTACCCCGTACACCTCGTGGTCATGATAGCATATGGGTCATTGTTGACCGTTTGACCAAGACAGCACATTTCATACCCATACGAGATACGTACAAGGTTTCAAGGTTGGCTCGAATCTACATTGACGAAATTGTGAGTCGTCATGGCGTGCCTTTACACATTATTTCCGATCGAGATGCCCGCTTCACTTCACACTTTTGGTCTTCGATGCAAGAACTCTTGGGTACTCAATTGGATTTAAGTACGGCTTACCATCCTCAAACCGATGGTCAAACCGAACGAACAATCCAAACCCTCGAGGATCTGCTGCGTCTTTGTGTCCTTGATTTTGGTGGTGATTGGGATATGCATTTACCGCTCGCGGAATTTTCGTATAACAATAGTTATCACTCAAGTATCAAGATGGCACCTTTCGAGGCTTTGTATGGTCGTAAATGCCGTTCTCCAATCTGTTGGACCGACATTGGGGAAAATCTTATCACGGGTCCGGAACTTATTCAAGAAACGACCGACAAAGTTTCCAAAATTCGAAATAACCTTGAGGTGGCTAGAAGTCGCCAAAAGAGTTACGCCGATAAACGACGCAAACCGTTGGAGTTTCAAGTCGACGACATGGTTCTTCTTAAGGTCTCTCCATGGAAGGGTGTTGTACGTTTTGGGAAGAAGGGTAAGTTAGCCCTACGTTTTGTAGGACCCTTTAAGATTCTGAAAAGAGTTGGTAAAGTGGCTTACAAACTGGAGCTACCTTCTGAACTTAGCGGAGTTCATCCTGTCTTCCATGTCTCAAACTTGAGGAAGTGCTTGGCTGATGAAAATTTGCATGTTCCACTAGAGGAAATTCAAATTGATGAGTCATTGCATTTTGTTGAGAAGCCTGTTGAGATTATGGATCGAACCCTGAAGAAGACCCGAACAACTACCACACCTATCGTCAAAGTCCGTTGGGAAAACAAACGTGGAGCTGAGTTCACTTGGGAGCGTGAGGATCATATGAAGGAGAGATACCCACATTTGTTCTCTTAGCTTTATTCTTAATTTCGGGACGAAATTCTTTTAAGTTGGGGAGACTGTGACATCTTGTAATTTTGGTTAATTAAAAATTAACGTCGTTTATTCTTATAAGGACTATTTATGCTTTTCATGAAACTTGGGGCTATTTGTGATTATTTATTAGTTAGTCTTTAATTCTTTAGTGTAAAAAGATTATAGTTTATCTATTAAAATTGAACATAATAATAATCATAAAAATAATAACAATAATAACTTTTATAAGAGTAATAATTATGTTATTAATAATACTAAAAATAATAGCAAGTAATAATAATAATAATAATAATAATAATAATAATAATAATAATAATAATAATAATATAATAATAATAATATAATAATAATAAGAATAATAATAATAATAATAATAATAGCTAATAATAATAATAATAATAATAATAATAATAATAATAATAATAATAATAATAGTGTTGTTATTAATAATATTAATTTGTAAAAGTTTATTAAACTTAGAAATGTTTAAAAACCTTGGGTTTAATAAGTCAAGGGGGGCTTAATGTCATTTTATAATCTTTAAATAAAGGGTTTTAGCACGAAACGATAACATATCAAAGGTGAGGGACCATTTGTGCAAATATCAAAAATCAAACCCCTCCCCCCTGGATTTTCCGGCCAGCCCGCCGGCCACCGCCGGCTGCGGCTCCGGCGACCACTAGATCCACTCGAAACCCTTCAATTTTAATACCAAAAGATCCCAACCGTTTCACCAACTCATTTAGAACTCAATTATGATCGCTAATTGATTATTAAACAACCGTTATGGACCTTAAGAAGTCCGGGAAACGGTCGTGTACATCAAACGGGTCGATCGAGCATTAACCTTCAATAATAGTCCAATTAATTGAACATAAACAATCATGTACCTAATACTAAAAGATTGCAACTCTCAATTGCATCTGAAACGAACGCTAACATTCCTTTCGAGCTCCACCTTAACCGCGAACCTGCAACCGCGCAAACACCGTCACCCGGTCTTCGAAACCTGAAATTGCTTGAGGGCTGTGATTCGCGAGCGTTCCCCGAAGCTCCACACGAAGTTAATCGGAGTATAATCACCATTTGATCATAATCGAGCTTTACATTGGTCGCGACTCGTTTTCTAACCAGTTCATACCAATCCAATCTTCAATTCGGGTAATCTAACTTATGTACCTACTCGTTTATACATGGGGATCAAAAGCCCCAAGATTATTGATGTTAACCGATTCGATTTAAGCTTCAATTTGGAACAAGAACAATCTAGGGTTCATAGGATTTTGGGGATTTATTGTAATTGTGTTTTTAAAAATTAAAACTCAACTTTTGTCAGGCATAGGCGACCTCGCCTAATGGTAATACGCACTCATGAGAACCTGGAGGTCCCGGGTTCGACCCCGGGCCACTCCACATTTTCTTTTTGGGGCTTTTTAGCCTTCTACAACAATTTTAAATATTTTTAAAAATTATAAAAAGACATTTTATAAAAGCTGAAAATTTTAGATGTTTCTAAATATTGTCTGGAAATTTATATTCTTATCTTATATAAAACAAATGATATAATTAGTTAAGTTTTTATAAAATAATGGATTTTTAATGTTGATTAACTATTTAAATTATTATTTGTTCAAATGATATATTTAGATTATTTCTTATAAGTTAAACTTAAAATATAGTTTTAATCTACTAAATAGTTGTTTGTTCAAATAATATATTTAAACTATTTTTTATAAAATAGACATTAAATATTGTTATAACTCACCAAATCATTATTTGTTCAAATAACAAATATATATTATTGTTTAAAATAAGAGTTATCTTAAAAGATTGTTTAAATTATATTTAGACTTTGTTACAAATGTTTTCTTTATTTCGAAGTATTAAAACGATTAAATAATATATTGACACAAAGCATAACCAAACTTTATCATGTTAGTTGGTTTATAATTATTAACATCCCAAAATCCAATTACAACCTTAGTTTCCATTAAAACGTTAAACTTATTATAATTTAACTTTAACCTTGTGAATATATATATTTAGGTGCCTTGTGACGTTCATCTTGGAACAACGTTTATTATCAATCTTATTACTTATACTTTTAGCCAAGTGAGTATTTCCATACCCCTTTTTGCTTATTTTCACACATTGGGGTGAAACATGTTAACTTATACTATTGCACTTGTAAACTTATTTGAGACTTGTAAACCTATGGCAATTTATCTTGTTAAGTTGTGGTTAGTTGAACTTTCGTGGTTACCATGTTATGGCGTTATATGTGCAATCATTAACTATTGCTAGCCCAGCGAAGTTATAGATCTATGGGCAAGACAAGCCTGCTTTGGTTGATCCAAGTACACTTAGCTGATTGTATATACTTTTAAACGTTTGAGACTTGTAAAACTTTGTCGAGGTTTGATTGTCGCATTGTTCATAACATCCCTAATCACTTTATTCACTAACTTATGACTTGAATTGCCATCTTTTATATAATCTATGTATTAAAAACTATGGAATGCTCACCAACATTATTGTTGATCTTTTATTTTTTAACATGTTTCAGGAAACGCCCAAGTTTGATATCTACACTTTGAAGCTTGCACAACTAGGAATGGACCTAGAAAAATAAATGAAATAAGAATGATTTGTTACATTCTATGTTATGCTATAATTTTCTTTGAGACTTATGTTTGTAATGTGACAATTGAAGCTTATGTTTAAATTATATTTGGATTATTAATAGCGTTATGTGGCTGTGAACAATCTTAACTCTCACTCCTCGACGTTTCCGCCGTCAAGGTTGGGGTGTGACAGACGCATTGTTCATTCGCACGATTGAAGTTGTCTTGTTCTCAAAGTACAAAGTTCATACAAATGGAAGATCAGTTTTCAACGGTTACTGCCGGGAAGGACTCACGCATCCAGAACCTTCTGCTTCTGGAGAATGAGGTTGGAAATCACAATAAACCGTCGAAGCTTATAACATTAGATGACTATCCACAATGGAAACAACGGTTCGAGATTTACTTAAATGGAGTTGATCCAAATCTTTGGACATCCATCAAGACTGGCTATACAACACCAGTAAGTTCAAATGGAGTAAAGTTGACGTTGGGTGGAATGAGCGAGGCTCAGAAGATTCTCTATAATGCTGAGAAGAAAGTCTATGCTTTGCTGACTCAGTCAATCCCGAAAGACATCTTTCACCAATTTTCTGAGAACAAGCAGGCCAAAAAATTGTGGGATGCATTGGAGAAGAGATACGAAGGGAATGCAACGTTAAAGGCACTAAAGGCTAAAGCTCTCAAGAAGGAGTTTGATAATTTCTCTTCGATAGGAAATGAGAGCTTAGATGATGTTATTGACAGATTCTACCATCTGATGAGTGAGCTACACACTCATGGTGTAACGACGTCTATGGAAGATAAAGTTTCAAGCTTTGCAGATGGTTTGCCTGAGAAATGGGATTCATTTGTGTCCAACTTGAGACAAAACGACATACTTGCTACGTTGGACATAAATGACTTTGTGACATCCGTCACCTTAAGGTCTGTCAATTAACGTGATTGTCCGTTATCTATTCTTTGATCGATCATTCCTCATCCTTATTTGACTCTTTATATGGATATCATGTGTGCCTTATCATCGTTTGCGTGTGTATTCATTATAATCATATGTTAACCTTAAAAGACTTTTAAAACTTTCATTTTCGAAACCGTTAAATATATCAATTTTATATATATTAAATGTTATTAACATAACCATTTCTTAAGTCATAATAACATTAAATGTGCTTTTACAATTAATATGAAACATCTAATAAAGTCGTTTTTCAACCGAACCAAATTTGGGAAAGCTCGGGGGTTAAGTGCAGGGACTAAACTTGTAATTTTGCAAACTTGGGCTGGGTATATATACCCATTACCAGCCCTAATCACCATTTTCACCATCTTCTTTATCTTCATCCTGTCTACACACACATATTCTTCATTCTAGCACCGAATCCAACCCGTGTGGTCTCGTTACATCCCCGTGTTTCCGCTTTTAGCGGGGGTGTGACAGATTGGTATCAGAGCCATTGGTTATAGAGAATTAGGCAATACGCTTGACCTAGACTATAACCTAGGAACCTTCATGTAGATTTGCATGCTAGGACTCTGTATGCATATTATATCTCGTGTATGTGTTCCTCGCTGCTTGATTGTTCATCTATTTGTTATGTGATGTTTCCGCCCAATGAGAGAGCCCTTGTGCTCACTCTTTTATGGGATGCTTCTATTGGATCTTCCGTTCCCTCTGCGCGCTTAGTTAGTTTATCAGATCCGGGTATTAAACCCGAAGAGATCTTCACAGATCATTCTATTGCGCTTGACCTTGGACATTGAGATTAAACCTGAGGAGGCCTTGTCTGAAATCTCGAAAGAGGAGGAAATAGACAACCTCCGCTAGACTAAACGTGATTGTATACATGGACTTACAACTGTTGTGATGGATTATCATTTAAACATTATCAATTCATGGTGTGAGAACTGCACGAATTGCATGCGATGTGTGGTGACAATAAGTGTGATATTAACATGAAATACTGGACATGATGAGTGTTATGGATATACACTTTCAATTGATTTAAGCTTATGTGTTTACTTTTCTATGATTAGAACATGCCGCCTCGAAGAGTTACCCGCAACAATAGTGGCGGGAGTGAAGCCCCAAGGGGCAGAGGCAGAGGCAGAGGCAGAGCACCAAGAACAAATGATGCTCCTGCCAGTAACAGTCAAGGAACAGGGAACGCCGACATGGCAGCCTTGATCGCTCAACAGTTGGCCGCACTGATTCCTACTATCATGGCTCAAGTGAGCGACGCACTCCAACATCACCACCCTCACGGGGATGGTGGCAACGATGATGGAGACAACGGAGAAAGAGCCCATGGTGGGATCAAAACTGAGACGGGAAATGGAAACCCGACCGGAAACGAAAGCAACCAGGAGACCCGAAATGGTGGTACTGCCGGTATTAAGACTGGGGTTGTTAATGCTCGTCGGGGATGTTCATACAAGGAGTTTGTGGCTTGCAAACCAAGGGAATTCAACGGGAAAGGTGGGGTGATAGCCCTAACCAGGTGGCTGGAAAAGATGGAGGCAGTGATTGACATTAGCGAGTGCCTCGACAGCCAGAGAATCAAGTATGCCACCTGCTCACTACAGGGTAAGGCCCTAACCTAGTGGAACACCCAGGTTCAAACTCGAGGAAGAGAATCTGCGATGCAGATATCATGGGATGAATTCAAGGCCTTGATCACCAAGGAATACTGCCCTCTCAACGAGATGCAGAAGTTAGAGAATGAGTTCTAGAATCATGCCATGGTGGGGGCAGGGCATGCAGCTTACACTGATCGTTTTCATGAGCTGGAAAGGTTGGTTCAGCATCTGGTCACGCCGGAATCAAAGAGGATTGAAAGGTACATTTGGGGACTCGCGCCTCAAATTAGAGCAATGATCACAGCAGCCGCTCCTCCTACTATTCAAAGCGCAATTCTGAAAGCTGGCGCTTTGACTGATGAGATGGTTAGAACTGGGGTTTTGGGCAGAGGAGCTGAGAAGCAAAAGGATGTTGGGGAATCGAGCCGGTCGAGTGCCGGGAAATTTGAGAAGAGGGCTAAACCGACCAGGAATTTTGTGGCCGTGACTCAAGCCAAGAGAGAGTATGTGGGGCCGCACCCCAAATGTGATAGGTGCAACTATCATCATCCCCCAGGGACGCAGTGCCGGGTGTGCGCAAACTGTAGGCGCCCGGGACATTTGGCGAGAGACTGTAGAACTGCGCCGAATCTTGTAGCACCCGTCAACGCGGTTAACCCCACCGGGAATGCAAGGGCTTGCTTTGAGTGTGGGAGCCCTGATCATTACAAAAACATGTGCCCTAGGTTCAATCGGGCACCGGGTCAGCAAGGAAACAACCAGCAGCAGGTGATGGCTATAGCTGGGAATCAAGGCCCGACTACTCAGGGGAATGCAGCTCGGGGACGTGCATTCGTCATTGGAGCCAATGATGCTCGTCAGGACCCGAATGTTGTCACGGGTACGCACTTACTCAATCATCACTTCGCATCTATATTATTTGATACTAGAGCAGATAATAGCTTTATATCTTCCGAGTTTGTGCAATTGCTTGATTTGAGTCCTAGTAGGCTAGAAACTAGCTACTCTGTAGAAATGGCCAATGGTAGAGTTGTTCAGGCCGATGAGATTATTAGGAAGTGCTCGTTAACATTGGAGGACCATGCCTTCGACATAGATTTTATACCTTTCGAGCTAGGAAGTTTTGATGTGATTGTGGGTATGGATTGGTTGTCGCAAAATGGAGCAGAGATTGTCTGTCGGGACAAAGTAGTACGTATCCCTATGCCGAACGGGGAAGTACTCAAAATTCAGGGAGAACGACCGGGTAAGAACCTAAAGCTTATTTCCTGCATGAAAGCACGCTAGAGTTTACGAAAGCAGTGCTACGCTTTTCTGGCTCATGTGGTTGAAAAGAAAGATGAAGAGAGGAAACTGGTGGATATTCCAGTGGTACGGGATTACCCAGAAGTATTTCCAGATGACTTGTCTGGTTTGCCTCCTCCACGACAGGTGGAATTCCGTATTGAGTTGGTTCCTGGAGCTACACCGGTAGCGAAGACGCCATATCGACTAGTGCCATCCGAAATGCAAGAGTTGTCTAGTCAGTTACAGGAACTACTGGAGAAGGGTTTTATTCGACCGAGTCATTCACCGTGGGGAGCACCGGTACTATTTGTGAAGAAGAAGGATGGATCGTTCCGCATGTGCATCGATTACCGTGAACTGAATAAGTTAACGGTGAAGAACCGATATCCTCTCCCCAGGATCGACGATTTGTTTGATCAGCTACAAGGAGCCTCATATTTTTCAAAGATCGATCTTTGTTCTGGCTATCATCAGCTAAGGGTTTTCGAGGACGACATACCGAAGACAGCGTTTAGGACTTGTTATGGGCACTATGAGTTCTTAGTCATGCCGTTCGGGCTGACTAACCCACCAGCTGTGTTTATGGATCTAATGAATCGGGTGTGCAAACCTTACCTGGATAAGTTCGTGATCGTGTTCATAGACGATATACTTATCTACTCCCGATCGAAAGAGGATCACGAAGAACACCTTGGGCAATTCTGGAGATGCTACGCGAAGAGAAACTTTTCGCCAAGTTCTCGAAGTGTGAATTTTGGTTGCGGGAAGTGAAGTTTTTGGGTCATGTGGTTAATGAGGACGGGATTCATGTAGATCCCGGCAAGATCGAAGCGGTGAAAAAATGGGATACACCCCAGACACCATCAGAGATACGGCAATTTTTAGGATTGGCCGGTTATTATCGTCGCTTCATCGCGAATTTTTCAAAGATCGCGCAACCGTTAACCCTGCTTACTCAGAAAGACAAGAAGTTTGACTGGGGATATGCATAAGAGCAAGCGTTCTAAACGTTGAAAGAGAAGTTGTGCAACGCGCCTATATTGTCTCTCCCAGACGGAACTGATGATTTTGTGGTTTACTGCGATGCGTCACATCAAGGATTGGGATGTGTATTAATGCAGAAGAATAAGGTGATTGTCTACGCTTCGCGACAGCTTAAAGTGCACGAAAAGAACTACACCACTCATGAACTTGAGTTGGGCGCTGTAGTATTTGCACTCAAGATTTGGAGGCATTACCTGTATGGAACCAAATGCATCATCTTCACTGATCATAAGAGCTTTCAACATATTCTGGATCAGAAGGAACTTAACATGTGTCAACGACGTTGGGTAGAGCTTCTTAGTTACTACGATTGTGAAATCCGGTATCATCCGGGGAAAGCTAACGTGGTGGCTGATGCTTTAAGCCGCAAGGAACGTGTGAAACCACTACGTGCACGAGCGTTGGGATTGACCATCCAAACCAACTTGAAAGCTCAGATCCAAATTGCACAAAGTGAGGCATTGAAAGAAGAAAACCTTGCGGGAGAAGAATTCCGGGGGTTAGATAAACATATGATTCGCAAGGATGACGGTATTCAGTACTTCATGGATCGCATATGGGTACCCAAATGGGGAGGTGTTCGAACCTTAGTCATGGATGAAGCCCACAAGACGCGATATTCTATTCATCCTGGTGCAGACAAGATGTATCACGATCTCAAGGATCTGTACTGGTGGCCAGGCATGAAGAAAGACATTGCCTTATACGTCAGCAGATGCTTGACGTGTTCCAAAGTTAAAGCTGAACATCGGAAACCATCGGGATTATTACAGCAACCTGAAATTCCCGAGTGGAAATGGGAGAACATAGCTATGGCTTTCATTACCAAACTCCCTAGAACAAACAGCTGTCATGACTCGATATGGGTCATTGTGGATCGAATGACAAAGTCTGCACATTTCTTGCCTATCCGAGAAGATTACAAGATGGATAAGTTGGCAAGATTATACATCAAAGAGGTCGTGACGCGGCACGGGGTGCCGGTGTCAATCATATCCGACCGTAATAGCCGATTCACTTCACGTTTTTGGCAGACGCTACAGAAAGCGATGGGCACTCGGTTAGACATGAGTACCGCCTATCACCCTCAGACAGATGGCCAAAGTGAATGAACTATACAGACGCTAGAAGACATGTTGAGAGCGTGTGTAATCGATTTTGGTGGTAGTTGGGATGCTCATCTATCGTTGATTGAGTTCTCTTACAACAACAGCTACCATACAAGCATTGGGTGTGCTCCATTTGAAGCGTTGTATGGAAGGAAATGCAGATATCCCGTTTGTTGGGCCGAGATTGGTGAAAGTCAACTAACAGGCCCAGAGATCATTCAAGAAACAACAGACAAGATTTTCCAAATCAAAGACCGACTTAAAGCCGCACGAGATCGTCAAAAGAGCTATGCCGACAACCGTCGGAAGCCTCTAGAATTCAACGTTGGGGATCGTGTATTACTCAAAGTCTCCCCTTGGAAAGGAGTCGTTCGATTCAGAAAGAAAGGGAAGTTAGCCCCGAGATACGTTGGACCATTTGAGATCACTGAAAGGATCGGTCCTGTGGCTTACCGATTAAGGTTGCCACAAGAGCTTAGCGGTGTGCATGATACTTTTCACGTGTCAAACCTCAAGAAGTGTTTGGCCGATGAATCCCTTCACGTGCCAATGGAGGAAATCAAGGTTGATGACGAGCTTCATTTTGTTGAGGAACCGATTGAGATCATGGATCGAAAGGTCAAGCAACTGAAGCGCAGTAGGATACCTATTGTTCGCGTAAGGTGGAATTCAAAACGAGGGCCAGAGTTTACATGGGAACATGAAGATCAGATGAAACTCAAATATCCACATCTTTTCGAGGATGACACTCTTGGACCTAACTCCAGCTGAATTTCGGGACGAAGTTCTCTCAACTGGGGGATACTGTGACATCCGTCACCTTAAGGTCCGTCAATTAACGTGATTCTCCGTTATCTATTCTTTGATCGATCATTCCTCATCCTTATTTGGCTCTTTATGTGGATATCATGTGTGCCTTATCATCGTTTGCGTGTGTATTCATTATAATCATATGTTAACCTTAAAAGACTTTTAAAACTTTCATTTTCGAAACCGTTAAATATATCATTTTTATATATATTAAATGTTATTAACATAACCATTTCTTAAGTCATAATAACATTAAATGCGCTTTTACAATTAATATGAAACATCTAATAAAGTCGTTTTTCAACCGAACCTAATTTGGGAAAACTCGGGGGTTAAGTGCAGGGACTAAACTTGTAATTTTGCAAACTTGGGCTGGGTATATATACCCCATTACCAGCCCTAATCACCATTTTCACCATCTTCTTCATCTTCATCCTCTCTACACACACATATTCTTCATTCTAGCACCGAATCCAACCCGTGTGGTCTCGTTACATCCCCGTAATTTCCGCTTTTAGCGGGGGTGTGACAGACTTCATCTTGAAGTTGAAGGAGGAGGAACTGAGGATGAAGTACAAGTCAAAGAAAGGATCTTACGTTCAAAATCCTTCACTATATAACTAAGTTCCTACTCCGAGTGGTTCAGGAGCACCACTACAAACAACGTTTGTGTCCAGTTCCGCGTCTCCTTCCCAAACTACTGCTTCAGGACCAGAAACGTCTGGGTCATCGTCAACTCAATACATAGTGCCTGAAGCCAATACAACGAAGTTGAAGACTGAGAATCTCGATAATATCACAGTGGAAGTTGCAAAAGTGCATATGGATCTTCTAGCAGCAGTGGTCCAATTGTATGATGGTTTAGTTGGTGGGAAGATCGGAAATTATCATCTTGCCGATGAAGACTACGAGCAGGTTGATGAGAACGAGCTGGAAAGAATGGATATCATGTGGGCTCTAGCAAGTGCAGTTAGACGAGCTAAAAAGTTTGTCAAGAAGACGGGGCAGAATCTAGTAGCCACGAAAGATACGACTTTTGGTTTCGACAAAACCAAGGTCACCTGCTTCAGCTATGGTGAAAAGGGGCATTTTAAACGTGAATGTGTGAAGCCCAAGAAGACGGGAAATGGTAACCCATTCCCTACTTTCAACTGTCAAGACAAAGACATGGTTGGTACTAGTTCTTCAAGTAAAGAGACTAAGGAACTAACTGCTCAAGGTGATGAAGGACAAGACTGGTTCTTCTGATTTGTCTCTCCTGGAGAATCAAACATTGCTTGTGTCAAAGCATTGGATGATGGATCTGCCAGTGAAGGTGATATTGCAGCTGAGCAAGCTATATCACATTCAGAAGAAGCTGTAAACGTGGTAACTCACGTGATTGAGGAAGAGCTAAGAGCAACAAGTTCAGAAACTCCAACAACAGAAGAGTCAACCTCTGCATTGATGGCTGATTCAACTGACTCATCACAGGTAAGTTCCTTAGATCAATTATTTAATAAACATGCGTGTTTTGAATGTGAAAAGTTTAGGGAAAGCATTGATCTAAAATTTGCTAGGTTATTAGAACACAATGATAACTTAGTAAATGACTTACAACTCTGCACTGAAGCTAATCGTATATTAAAACAAAATGAGTGCAGTTTTAAAGAAAAGATAAAACTTTTGGGTAAACAACAAAGGGAAACAGAGATTGTTGCCTTAAATCAATCTAATGATATAAAGTTTTACTTAAATTCATTAGAAGAAACCAAAAAAGAGAAAGCAGTTTTGGAAGTCGAGGTTAATTCATTAAAACAAAAACTGCATAGTTGGGCTAGTTCATCTCACATAGTACAGAACTTAGTGAAAGAACGAAACAATGGGGTAGGTTTGGAATACAAAGTCGTGCCACCACCACATGAGATCCTTTTGAATACAACATGTAGACCTATTAATAACAACCCAATTAAGGATCATGTGGTGTCTACTCCTTTAGTTAGTGATCCTGATTCCACGAGTAAGACTGTGAAATCTGACACTAAACAGAAGGAGTCTACGTTGAAAGCAAAAGGCAAGATGCCAGTTGAGAATTCGAATGATGCATTCAAAAGGGTTAATGTAAAGTCAGGTTCACCAACGTCCATTTCAGAACCCAAAATGACTAAACTAGTTAACCACAAACGTATTAATCATCAAAGTCCAACCAAAGTGCAAGTTAAAGATGTTCAAAATGTTAAAACAATTCACTTTGTTAATAAGGATGAAACATATAAAAGAGCAGTGTCAAAACCAAACCAGAAACATCTTACACCTTCACTAAACTCAACATCACACAAAAGTTTTCTTCAATCTATAGAAGGGAGATCTTGCTACAATTGTGGAAAACGAGGACATATTTCTCCTAATTGTCCTTATTATCAGACACCCAAAAAGAAAATTGAACTTTTTGATGCAAAACCAAGTTCTTCTAAAACAAGATCTAACACTCCACCTAAGAGTGTTAGTGAACCTAAAGTTCAAACTATAAGTCAGGTGTCTGATTACCACAAACAGGCCTTACACAAGACTTGCTTATGGAAAGAAAAATCAAGTATAGGGTCTCATAGTGAGACAATAAGAAGAAAGATATGTCCTCATCCTCTAAAGGACAATGGGTTGAGTTTATGATGTGTCATTCCTCCGGGTCACCCAAGCCAACTAAGGCTTGGGTCCCACACCTGAACTAATCATTTCTTTTGTATGTGCAGGGTGTCCGATACAGCGCTATCACTAATACCTGGATTATTGATAGTGGGGCGTCCAGGCACATGACAGGGAATTCGTCTCTCCTTTTCAACGTCAGACAAATTAAAGGGGTACATGTTCATTTGCTGGGAACAAAGGAGGATACATAACCGCTCAAGGCGAAGTGGGAAACGAGAAAGTGAAGTTTGACAAGGTCAACTACGTTCAACAACTACAGAACAACTTACTTTCAGTCTCCCAGATCTGTGATAAAGGTTTCAAAGTTGTATTTGACAAAAAGAAGTGCTACATGTTGCAGAACGACTATGTGATTGAGGAACATAAAGTTCTTATGCCAGCTTCAAGATATAACGACTTGTATGTCTTGGATCTATCAAAAGCCTCCACAATTGATCACACTGTTCAATGTTTCCTATCAAAGGCAACTGAGAGGGATTCAATCTCCTGGCATAGGAGAATGGGACACATTAATCCAAGGAAGATGAATCATTTAGTTCAAAATGATTTAGTAAACGGAGTATCTGTCAAGAACTTCCAACTCCCGGATTTTTGTGTAGCATGTAAGAAAGGGAAACATACCAAGAAGTCTCACAAAGCAAAGAAAGTACATTCAATAGATCATCCTATTGGGCTTCTACACATGGATCTGTTTGGCCCTGTCAGTACAAAGAGCATTGTTGGAGATCTGTATTGCTTTGTAGTAACGGATGATTACTCAAGATTCTCTTGGGTGATGTTTCTGAAAGCCAAATCAGAAACTTTTGAATCATTCAAACATCTAGTTACTACTTTGGAATCACTCTACAAGTTGAAAGTAAGGTAGATTCGATCAGACAACGGCACAAAGTTTAAGAATCAGTGGATGGAGGCATACTGTAGAGAGAGAAGAATCGTTCATCAATTTCCATCTGCCTACACTCAACAGATGAATGGCGTTGCTTAAAGGAAAAATCGGAGCTTGATAGAGACTTCCAGGACAATGCTAGCCGACTCAAAATTGCCTATTCAATTCAAGAATGAGGCAGTGGCCAATGCTTGTTACATGCTCAATCGAGTCTTAGTGGTCAAACGACATGGGAAAACATGTTATGAACTGCTCCAGCGACGTAAACCCAACTTGGAGTATCTAGAACCGTTTGGCGCACCGTGCATGCTGCTGAAGAAAACTCAGACTGGGAAGTTTAGTGAGAAGGCAGAAGAAGGTATTTTTCTCGGATACAACATACTAGAGAAGAGAGTTTATAACAACTTAATGGGTCAGGTAGAAGTGTGGTGCAATGTTGATGTTCAAAAATACACCACCCCCCTGCTGGAAAAGGACCCTCATTCTTCTTTGACTATGATGGATTCTTAAGATCCTTCAATCTACCGCCTTCTCCCACTGATGATGACCTTTCTGCGAGGATGATGTACGATTTTCTGAACGATACACTACCAGACTCAACATCAACGGCTCCATTAGATGATACTTCTAGCCCTTCAAGGGGAGAGCTTGAAGCAAGTGATTCTTCTTCTGAAGATGAAGCAGTTGAGACTGAAAATGTGAACCAGGAGGAACAGGTTCCCACTAATGAAAGTACACAAGCATCATATCCTGATGCCTGTGACACTTCGAAACCTCATACTCCAACAGCTTCAGATACTGAAACTGTGGTTCACAATCTGGATAATGAGGTAGTTGTTCCCACCACTCCTGGATCCCGGGTAAATGTTTATCATCCCTTGGACAATGTTATTGGAGATGTTCGATCAGGAGTACAAACAAGAAATCAGCTATACTCGGCTGATTATGCCTCAGTCATGGAAAAAGGATATCTTCACGATGGTGCATATCGATGTTTTGTGTCTCAGTTAGAGCCAAAATATGTGAGTGAAGCCCTAAACGATGAGGCATGAGTCAGTGCAATGCAAGAAGAGCTCCTACAGTTCAAGAAGTTAGGAGTATGGACCCTTGTGGACAGACCAAAAGGTGCTAAGGTGATTGACACTAAATGGGTGCTGAAATGCAAGAAAGATGACCAAGGGGTCATAATCAGAAACAAGGCTCGACTTGTGGTTCAAGGGCTTAGACAAGTCGAAGGCATTGACTACAATGAAGTGTTTGCACCAGTGGCTAGAATGGAAGCAATCCGTATCTTTCTAGCCTATGCATCCTACATGAAGATTAAAGTCTATCAACTAGATGTAAAAAGTGCATTCCTTCATGGTAAAATCCGTGAGACAGTTTACGTCAGTCAACCCGAAGGATTCGAGGATCCTTATCATCGGGATAGAGTTTACAAACTGGACAAGGCTCTCTACGGGCTCCATCAAGCCCCTAGAGCCTGGTATGAGAAACTCTCAACTCATCTAGTGAAACATGGTTTTCGCAGAGGAGTTATTAACTGTACGATATTCATCAAAGAAAAAGATGGTGATTTACTGCTGGTACAGGTATATATTGACGACATAATCTTCGGTTCCAAGAATTAAGAATTATGTAAAGAATTTGAGTCTGTAATGAAAGAAGAGTTTGAGATGAGTGCATGGGGGAGATGAAGTTCTTTCTTGGCTTACAGGTGGATCAAACATCCAAAGGAATATTCCTGCATCAGACCAAATATGTAGGTGATATCCTCAGTAGGTTCGACATGGAGAATGATTCAGTTGCTGGAACTCCACTTGCCACTAACCATGATGTGGCACCTGACAAAAATGGTGATCTGGTTGATGCTACGATGTACAGAGGAATGATCGGATCCGTAATGTACCTCACAGCCTCTCCTGATATTATGTACGCAACGTGTCTTTGTTCCAGATATCAGACAAAACCCAAAGTGAATCATCTCATCAGAGTTAAACGGATTTTTCGTTATCTGGAGGGTACTCCAACACTCGGGTTGTGGTATCCTCATGACGATGACTTTGAGCTTACAGTATAGTGACTCGGACTATGGTGGTTGCAAGATGAATTACATGTCAACATCTGCGGGATGTCAGTTCTTTGGTAGACGGTTAGTCACCTGGTAGTGTAAGAAGCAGACATCAGTTGCTCTGTCAACTTGTGAAGCTGAATATGTTGCCGCTGCAAGTTGCTGTTCACAAATCATTTGGATTCAACAACAAATGCGCGACTACGGTTTGCAATTTTCTAACACTCCTATTTTTGTTGATAATTTTGCTGCTATTGCTGTCACCAAAATCCGGTCCAACATCCTAAAACTAAACACATCGGTATTAAATATCACTTTATACGTGACTATTTTGAAAAGCAATTAATCGATGTTGTTAAAACTAATACGGATTTTCAACGCGCCGACCTCTACACAAAAGCATTTGATAAACCGAGGTTTTTATATCTTTTAGAGGTTAATGGCGTGAAAAAGAAAAGTGATGTGATTCCAGAAGAAGAAAGTGTGTAGTCCGACATGTTTTTAGTTTCTTTTTATTTTCTTTTATTAATCTTATTTTATTTTCCTGTCTATTAAAATCCAAAAACACAAAAAGATTTTCGGTTTTAGAATTTTAGGGGGAGAATAGGTTAGGTTAGTATTTAATTCATGCAGTATTTATTTACTTAAAAAAAACGAGGGAGGAGGGCAGCTTAGCTAAAAGAAATGAAATCAAATCTGTGATTCTGATTCAATGCTTATGGAAAATGATAGTACACAGGGACCAAATTGTTGGGGACCTCAAAAGCACCTAAATGATTAAGATGCAAAATTCAAAGTATAAACCTGAGAAGTCTAAGCAGAATAAAAGGAAAAATGATAGTAAAACTAGTCTGCTACTGAGGTAACATAGAGAAAGTAGACCTAGAGGTTGCTAGTCCATTGTATAATGTGTCGATAGATTCAACACAATAGATGAGTAAACCTCATTGGTGATTTAAATTTCAAACTAAGTTGTTCAACCTGCTGTGGGCTCCCATCTTATCCCTGGTTAACACAATCAACGTAGTTCCAATAAGGGGTGACGAGCAAAATAAACGCAACAAATGTGTGCGGATGGCCATAAAAATGAGCAAAGCACATGGAAAAAAATTGTTAAGCGCAATCAAGCTAATGACTAATGTTGTTGGTGAGTTACGTGCAAAAAGAAAAGAAAAATGCTCTTACAAGAAGATAGGTTGTGTGCCTCTCTACTGTGCGATGGCACTGACCTGAGGATAAGCATAACCTAAATATTTTAGAATTCATTATTGTTTGCACCTCTCTGCTGTGCGATGGCACTGACCCGAGGCTTTGCATCTCTTTGAAAGCTCTTAGAATAGTTTCTTCTTGTCAAATACCCGTAGACCGCTCAAAAATCTCCTGAGGAATGTTGATTACCATATAAGTGTGGGATCCACAAATGCTTGATGAAAAAATATAACCTAATTCATCACTAGTGTGAGTCAAAAATCTATGTATGAATTTAAGAGGACAAATATAGTGACAATCATCGTGGCTGCAATTCTTGACAGTCAAAATCATTGTGTGCATCTTATAGCTCTAGTATGATTTCTTAAAATTGCTATTGACTCTCGGTCAAAACAAGAATCTAGCATCAAAATGTTTTATTAAAATGCCGCAAATGATTCTGTATACCTATATGATTCCGTAATGAATCGTTCCAGAAATGATCAAATTAACTTGAAACTGTGCTGCTCAGGAAGAAAAATCTGCTAGACGGTTTTCTAAAAGATTTCAATCCATCTCTAATCAAAAACCCAAAAATATGTCTTGTTCTGTCTTTGATTTCAAGTTGTTTTTCTATTTTTCTAGTTTTTTTTCATTAGGTAAAAGTCGAACTATACAACTAGATGAATTATGTGTATCACTCACTAAAAGGGGTCACGTCTGAGGTGACCAATCAGTTTCAAATTAAAAGGATCACGTCTGAGGTGATCAAAGGTTTTCAAATTAAGAGGATCACGTCTGAGGTGATCAAATGGTTTTAAATTAAAAAGGATCACGTCTGAGGTGATCAAATGTGTGTCAAATTAAAAGGTCATGTCTGAGATGATCATTGTGCATAATGTTATATCAAAAGGTAAAACTTTAAGTGTGTAAAAGTGTCTGAGGTCAAACTCATAAGTATGATCAATCACATGATTGAATCATAAGTATGAGCCAATCGCACGATTGGACCATAAGTATGAGCCAATTGCACGATTGGACCATGAGTATGGGGAAATCATACAATTGGACCATGAGTATGGAACATCCATACGAATGGATCACCAGAATGAACCATTCGTACGACTGGATGAAGGAGTATGAGCCAGTCGCACGACTGAACCCCAGTCGCACGACTGAAGCATGAGTATGGGCTCAGGCGCACGACTGGAACATGCGTATGGGTCCAATCGCACGACTGAACATTAAAAGCAATATAAATAAAGGGGTTAGTCGGTCGTAACCCTTACCACCCTTCAAGTTCTCTGAAATCGCCCATACTCACGGAAACTCTGCTCAAACTTCATCTGCTTGTGATTTCTGCCTGATAAGTGTTTCTAACAGCTACCCTACTCATCTACAGGTACACTGCAACTGAACTCGGTCAAAATGAATGTCTTAATTGCATCTTTAATGGCTGAAAATTCTAAAACCTAGAACCGAGACTACTCTTAAGAATAGACCACTTAAATGGTCACACATGTTGGCTTAAATGAAATTAGGTGCTATTTAGAGTCTCTGCGGTTCAAATGAATCTAAACACGAAGTGTAATGTCATGTTTTGACAAAGATTCAAATCTTTGGTGTTCAACAGTGAGATATACAAATGGACACGCTGATGAACTCCAGTCGCACGATTAAGCCAGGCAAATGACTCAATCACATGTATGAATCATGCTCATGGGTTCAGTCGCACGACTGACTCAACCGCACAGTGTTGCATACGTCTAAGCTCAGTCGCAGGCTTAATCGCACGACTAAACTCAGCTGCAGGCACAGTCGTACAACTGAACTCAATCGTACGACTGAATTCAGTCATATTGTTCAATCGCACGATTGAATCAGTAGAACAAAATCACTCAAAATTCACCTGTTAAGTCTAGCAACAAATCTAATGTATATATTTCTTGTGTTGCAGCAACATCGCTGAACGATGGATAATGAACACCAAGCACAACATATGTGTGAAGGTAGATGCTTTTCTGAGGATGAAGTACACTGGGGGACATCAACGCAGGTTTGCTCAACAAGAGAAACTTATGCCCCTAGTTCAAGTGCTTAGCACATGTCATCCGTAAGTGCATAGCGTCAAGGAGAGGAGGAATTGATGAGATGTTTGACCAAATCTAGAAGGCATACGTAGCACTTATGTTAAACCACCTGTTTTAGCGCTCTCACATGATCTTTTCCTACTTGATGGAGAGGAAGAAGACGATGTTTTGGACAGAGATGGGAATAATGCTATGCAAATGGGTGGTGGTATGGATGATGAAGATTCTCAAGAAGCTAACGAGGTTATGTCACTTAATGTACAATATGTTGATGCTTATTGGCTCCAGTGGAATATCTCTCAGGCTTATGAACAGTAGACTGATCCACAACAGAGCCAAAAGCTTGCTGAAGAAGTACTAAAGATCCTAAAAGAAGGTGATGACTGTGAAGTTGAAACTAAGCTCCTGGTGCATCTGCAGCGTGATAATTTCAACCTGATCAAGTATCCTTTAAGGAACTGATTGAAGATTGTGTAGTGTACTCGTCTGGCTCAAGCTGAAAAGACTACAGATCAAGACAAAAGTAATGATTAGATGTTTATGTATTTGAAACTTTTGTACTTAAATTATGTGTTACATTAATGTAATTAATGATTATTTATGTTTAAATGTCTTGATGAATGATTAATGTGTGATGAGTTGAATGCTTAAATCAAACCGATGACTAGCTAGCTGAGATGTTCCGACTCAATCCTGATGAAATTGACAAAGATGCTCCAAAAGTTGATGTGGCTAGTGACGATGAGCTTAAAGATGTCGACGAAATCAAGATAGAGGACGTCACTGCTGATCATTATCCTCAGTACACTGATCTGGACGGACATGTTATCCCCAATTTGGGTGAAACCTTCGACAGTGGTACTTTTGAGAAGCTGGATGAAGTTGAAAAATAAAAGGAGAAAGAAGAAAGCACTGCCCAAGCTACAGACGAAAACGTTGCTATCAAGAAAGCTGAATGGGCAGCTTGTTTTGCTGAGATGAAAGCCCAGCGCACTCCTCAAAAGCAGAATGCCTACACAAAGCTTTAGAGTCAAACGTCATCAGAAAGTGTCTGGCAAGATCATAGCGTGGGCGTATTTTGAAGATTTGGACGTGTATGCTGTTAAGAGAGAGAAGGGGATTGAGTACTTTAGATATCCTCATGATCTGAAGACTCTTCCTGGTTTTGAGCTCAACCGACTGGCATGCTTAGATCTACTATATGCTAATCCAAGAAAGATGTCAGGTTGGTTAAAGGCAGCATTGAAGAAAGAATACCACACCATGTGGGTAAACTTCAGACCTCAACAACCTAAGAGGTTAATTCATAAGTTTGAAGTGGATCCTATATCTGGAAAGCCTAAGGTCGTGTTGAAGTGGAGTCCCCCGCGCACAATGTCTAAGATTCCCTTGCAGGAAATGCCTCAGGACTTCACTCCACACTTCAAATGGTGGTATTATGATTGGAGGACGGGTGAAACGGTCATAGTGCTGAATAGAGAAGGAAAGATAGAGACTATCTGGGTATTTGACCCTATGTGGCTAACCAACTTGTCGGCTGAAGATGTCTACACATTATACAAGTGGCCACTGTTCTATAACACGCAAGATATTATACAAGCTCTCAAGTTTCAACACGTGATAAGACTCTGCTTTGATTTTGAAATACATGCAGGAGTTACAAAAGAGGAGAAGTACAAGAAATTCAAAGAACATGTAAAGAGTGTTAGACAATAGAGTAAACTAGGACCAAGGGGGAGTTTGTAGATACATGTTGTTCCTAGTTTATGAGCTTTAATGTAAAAGTCTTTCATTTCTTACACATATGTAATGAATTGGTTCAATGAAATATAATATGTGATTGATGTTTATTCATATTTATTTATTTCATATTATTATTGTGTGGAAGTATAATGTATATGTATGACCATATTATATAGGTTTGAGGGTGTTGTACATGATTCTTAGTCAATGATGATTAAGTAATGTGTTCAACCTAGTCGGATGAGTCTTCATGCGAATGGACCTTACTTATGGACCATACGCATGAATACATCATGCTTATGGACCAGTTGCACGACTGAACCAGGAGACTGGATTAGTCGCACGATTGAGACATAAGATTGACTCAGTCGCACGACTGAACCTTCAGTCGTGCGTATGGATCAATCGCATGATACAGTCGCACGACTGAACCATGCTAATGGTTCAGTCGCACGATTGGAAATCCCTAACCTACAAATACCACTTAATTCGTGGAAAAACAGAACAATTGAAAACACTTGATATTCTTATGAACCCTAGCCGTCTAGAACGTCCAAGGAAGCCTGTCCAAGTTCATAGATCATTCTTGATCGATCTGTATTCTTTCATAACGTTTAGTTTCAATCATATATCGATCGGGTAATTGTTCTCACTGATTGGATCACCAATCAAATAGGATTCCGCACTATTTGATCCGATATAAACGCAGAATCAGTTAGTACTCCGTACGTACACGGTCCTGACAGCGTATGAACACTGTTCAGATGCTTTAACACTATTTAGGCGTTTCAGAGAGGTTGTGTGGCGTTTAAGCACTGTTCAGAAGTTTATTCAGAAATCCAAGTCTCAGGCGTTTTTGAAAGTATTCAGGCACTTTGCAACTATTTCAGACACATCAACACTATTTGGGCGTTTTGGAACTGTTTGGGCGTTTCAACACTTGTAAACTTAACAAGTTCACTAAGGCAAATCCCTTAGGTGTTTCTAAGACAAGTTGGGCGTTTTTCTACTGTTTAGAAGTTTTACCACTGTGCAGGCGTTTCTCTATTGTTCAGGCGCATCTAATTCAGACTTTTCACTTAATACTTAGAAAAATTTTCAAAATCTAAAACCAAAATATTTTTATTCCTTTAATTCGTTTCAAATTTATAAACAACAAAAATAGTATATTTTCTTAAATTCAAAATTTAAAAATGACAAAGTTTGAAGATTCAAAGAATAGAGTACCAAAGTTGAAGAATAGAGCTGACTTCAAGAATTGGACACTCAGGCTGAAACATCACTTAAACTCAATTGATACTGACTTATGGAAATCAATTGTGAAAGGACCCCACATCCCTGTTACTTCTGATGGTCCAGATGGTTTTGTATACACTAAAGATACTCAAGAGCCTTACCCAGAAGATGGCTTACTTTGGGATGATATGAAGAAAGTGAAGAATGATTTTAAAGCATATTTTGTCATGTGTAAAGGGTTACTTTGGAAGTTCTATCAAGGCTTGAGAATTATCAAACTGGGTACACCTTATATAAAGCTCTGAAAGTTATATGTGAAGGAGGAAAAGAGATTCAAGATCTCAAAAGACAGAAGTTGAAAAGAAAACTTGAATTGTTTGAGCATATCTCTGGAGAAACTGTAAATCAGATGATGAACAGATATGTGTAGCTTATCACAGAAATATCAACTTTAGGAATTAAGAATGATCTTAAAAACCTAAATGATAGACTTTTAAATGCACTTCCATCATCTTGGAAACAAATAGTAACTTTGTTAAAACATACCGAAAAGTTTCCCATGGATCTTGATCTGTTAATTGCAAAGATTGAGTTGGTGGAAATTGATGAAAGCTCAAGAAATAATGATAGAGCTGCAGCCACTTCTCAATATAAGTATGTTGCTTTTCCAACAAATACTGTAGAGAATGCTTTTCTTGCTAAGGATGAAGCTACTATTGAAGATGAGGGTGATCTGTTTGTAGGAGCAGGATTCTTTACTAGCACACCTGTCTACTCAACTCTACAACTACCACAGTCTCATCCAAAAGCTCAAATGGCTAAAACTCAAAATGAGACTCCATCTTCTAACTCTGCTAACCCTAGCAAAGTTAAAGATGTTATAAACATCCTTCTATAGGATGAAGAGTCTAAATCTGCATTTACAGCCTTTATGGCAAGTTTTCAAGCTTATCAGGGTAGTCATTTAACTCAGGTTGATTTGGTTTTAAAGGATTTGTTCAAGATGGATCCAGATGATGTTGAAGAGATGGATCTCAATTGGAAAATGGTGATGATTGCTTACAGAACACAAAAGCACTCATATATCAACGGAAACTACAAGCCTAGTGCCAATAAAACAGTTGGCTTTGACAAGTCAAAGTCAAGGTGTTTTAACTGTAACAGCTATGGCCATTTTTCTAGAGAGTGCAAAGCTCCAAGAGCTCAAGGAGGAAATGGTCAAAGTAGCTCTAACAGTTAGAGATATCATCAACAGACTCAAAAAACATTTCAGAAACCTTATCAGAGTCTACCAATGCCAGAACAAAAGGAAGAATCTAAGACCACCGAAACCAAAGAACCAAAGAAAGCACTTGTAGTCAGCATCAAGGATGGATATGATTGGAGTGCTTATGCAGAACAATTCACTGAAGATCTTACTTCAGGTCTAGCACTTGTTGCTGAAATGGATGAAGATTGGTCTGAAGAAAATGATCCAAAAACAGAAGGAGATTCAGACGATGAGGAAGATTATGACTGGAGTAACAAATCAGATCCACAGGAATATTCAGAAGAAGTTGCTCTAATGGCATAGTCTAAACAACTCAAGGTTATAAATTCTTCATCTGAAACTGACACTGAATCTTCAAACTCATATCTAGAAATTCCAGTGGAAGTGAGAGAGAAAATATGCACTAAAGCATGTTTTGAACATGTTGAACATTATAGAAATTACTCGTTTAAAATATGTGACAAATTGAAGCAAGAAGAATTAATGCATAAGAAACTGAAAGATGATCATAAAATTGCTGATGAAAAAATCATGTCACTTCAAGCAAGTTGGAACAAAACTTGAAAAGAACTTGAACTTGTCAAGAAACAAATTGAAGAAATGACAAAAACACTTGAACAAGAAAAATTGGCACATGCTGCAACTCAAGTTGATTTGGCTAAAGTAAAAAGCTCCAAGACCATAGTTGAGCAACTGGTAAATGGAAGAAAGGATAAAGATAAAACAGGATTAGGTTTTACACATGAACCTATTCCTGAATCAATCTCTAATACTTTACTAGAAAATTTCAATACCCATGATCATTCTCCAGAAAACAAAGCTAAGCTTAAGGAATTTCAAGAGAAGAAAAGAAATGTTTAATCATATGTCGAGAGTGAAATCGAAAAGATAAACATTGAAATATTTGAAGAAAAAGATTCAGAGAAAATAACGAATGGTCATCCAATTAGAATCAAATCTTATGAACCTCGACTAAAGAATAAAAAGATGTTTGTTCCAAAAGGTGAATGTGTCATAGAGAAGTGTCAACTTGATCAAGGGATTGAAAAAGCTAATGAGATCAATCTCAAAATGAAAGGAAAATTCTTCGAATGCTTGAGCGTTTCTTTCTCATATCGATCCAGACGCGTACCTAGGTGGCGCAGCATCCCTTCGAGTTGCTTGCCACCCCTTTTTTCCTTTCTCCCTCCTCCGGTCGCCTCGTTACCTTTTTTACTTTCTCACATTGACTTCTTTTCCTTTGATTCAGCTGTATTAGTAGCTGATGATTCCTTTTTTCCAAGTGTGCCCGATTGGTATCACTCGCATAAGACTTTTCCTTTATTTGTAGCGACCATGTGGCATAGTCTATCTTTTCCTTATCTTTTTCCCTCAAAATAGAATATATACTTGCCTTTGTACTGATTTGAATATATGTAGGAAGGCTTAGTGAAAGGGCGGCACCCTCTTCAGATGTGCCCGAGGGGCAGCTAGACGAGCAGGGTCAAGAAAGAAAAAAGTCGTAGGCAGAGATGACTAAGTTGTCAAGAAGAGAAATCAGACACTTCATCTTCTGATGATTCAAGCTCAATTGATTTAACTCAAAACAAAGATTATGAAAAAGAATCTTCTCAAGATTCAAGTAAACCACAAAACATTAAGAAGTCATCAGGAAATCAAAGAAGAAGAAAACCAATGTCAAAAGCTAAACAGTCCAAACAAAACAACAAATCAAGTCAAATTAAACCTGTAAAGTTTGTGTCAGCAGGAACCTTTGACATGAACACAATCTCTGAAACAACATCAAAATCTAAGATCAAATCTAACTCTGATCTGAAAACAGGTTCAGGTCCTAAGTCTTCCGCTGTACATAAAAGATTTGAATCAAAAGAGTTAAAGAATTGTGAACATGTTAAAAGGACAAATCCAAAATATCAAGATACCAAACTTACACAGACAAAACAAAAGCTTAATCAGTTTACTCCTAAAACCAAACAAGGATCTAATGTGGCATCTACTTCTATGGTTAAGCAAATGTTGTTTAAAAAACCACAAAAATACTGTGATATATGTGACATGTACAATCATAACACATCTGAGTGTTATTTTAACAAATACTATCATATATGTGATATGACAAATCATAACACAGCTGATTGTTATTTTAACAAATACTGTGCATTGTGTGATGAAAGGAATCATAACACAGAGGATTGCTACTTCAGAAAGAACTCACCTAGAAAAGATTTTGATAATCAAGGATATACTAATCCAAATTTTCAAAGAAATCATTATAATGGATTTAAAAATCTAACAAAAACAACTTCTTTGGGTTTGAGATCTTTTCGAAGAATCAATTCTGATTATGATAATTAGTATTAAGTCAGATCACAACAGTATAACCAAGAACCTTTCGTTCCATGCTCAGTGAGAATGAAAAATGGAACATATAATAAGAAAAATGTTTATAATGTTTCAAACAATGGTTCAAAATCTTTTGATGATAATCTTGAAAATAGATTTAATGTTTTAAAAATCAAACAAAGAAGAGACAGTCAAAATGTGTTTCAAAGAGGATTTGAAAATCATAAATCTCAAAACAAACCTGACATAAAGAAACTCCATTTCAGACAGTTTACCATCATAGATAAATTTGGAAAGCCCAAGACCATTTCGGCTTGGGTTATTAACTCTGCTTAAATATATTGAATGCAGGTATGCCCATGGAGATCCGTAAACACATGGTATGTTGACAGTGGGTGTAGCCGGCACATGACAGGCAATCAAGCCTTGCTTCAAGATTTTAAGCTAAAAGATGGTACTCATGTGGTATTTGGTGGAGATTCAGGAGGAAAGATAACCGGTGAAGGAATGGTATCTAACGGAATAATAAGTTTTGACAAAGTCAACTTCTGTGAACAATTGAATTTCAATCTTTTAAGTGTTTCACAAATATGCGATCGATCGTACTCTACTTTATTTGATGATTCTTTTTGTTATATCTTAAAGCCAGGATTTCATATCAACAAAGAGTAGGTTGTTGTTAAAGCTATTTGTGATAGAGATGTCTACAAACTAGACATGTCTCAAGTTGATCCATCTACAGAAACAACCTGTCTCATTGCTCGTGCATCCAATGATGAAAGTCATCTTTGGCATAGACGTCTCGGTCATTCAAACTTCAAGAACATGAACAAGCTTGCAGCAGGAAATCATGTTATTGGAATTCCTTCAAAGAAGTTCACAACATCAGACCTCTGCAAAGCATGTTTGAAGGGAAAACAACATAGAGCATCTTATAAGACCAAACAAATAAACTCAAACTCAAAACCTTTACAAATGTTACATATGGATCTATTTGGTCCCGTAAACATACTGAGTATCGGGAAGAGATCGTATTGTTTAGTCATCATTGATGATTATACACGATTTTCTTGGGTTTTCTTTCTTCATGCCAAATCTGAAACAGCTGATCTTTTAAAAGAGTTCATCATTAAAGTAGAAAATCAATTAGATCAAAAAGTTAAAATAATCAGAAATGATAATGGAACCGAATTTAAAAATGCTAATATTGACAGTTTTTGTGCAGACAAAGGAATAGCTCATCAGTTCAGTGCTCCTCGGACTCCTCAACAAAACGGAGTTGCAGAAAGGAAGAACAGAACTTTGATTGAAGCAGCTCGTGCAATGTTAGCTGATGCAATGATTCCTATCACACTCTGGGATGAAGCAATATCAACTGTCTGTTTTATTCAAAATCATACTCTGTTGGTTAAGGACAAACAGAAAACTCCTTATGAGTTAATGTTTGGCAGGAAACCCAATATTAATTTTCTTAAATCCTTTGGAAGTCCTGTTTGATCTTGAATTCAAATGACCATCTAGGCAAATTTGATTCAAAGTCTGATGATGGATTCTTTCTTGGATATTCGTCCGCTTCGAAAGCGTATAGAGTTTATAACTCTAAGACGAATGTTATCATTGAAACGTTCAATGTTAAATTCCTTGAAAACTCTTTTCCATCTGTTGCAAATGGTCCAAAGTGGTTATTTGATTTAGATTCATTAATAAATTCATTTAATTCTAATCTGTTTGAATCTTCATGTGTCAAAAGAAAACAAGCAGGAGATCTTGGAACCTTCAGATGATTCTGATTCTGATGATATGGATGATACAAGCTCAGAATATCTATTTTTCTCTTTTGCAAGAGATCCTCTATTCTCTACAGCAAATCATGAGCATCAACAAGTTCCTGTAGATTCTGATGTTTCTCAATCTATTCCTAATGATGGACAAGAAATTCACCATCCTGAGTCTGGAACTTCATCTGTATCAGAAGATATAAATACGAATGACAAGTTTGATTACTTTGTCAATTCTCCAACTCAAGTTCCGAATTTCATTCCACATTCCTCAACTTTATTGCACCAGCTCTCTGAACTGAATCAATCTAATTTGGATGTGAATGTTCAACAAGACGAGATTCCAACAACACGTATTCACAAGAAACATCCCATCTCTCAGATTATTGGTCCTTTAAATGAAAGAACAACGCGAAGTCATTCTGAACGAGCAAATCTGTACTTGTACTCATGTTTTCTTTCTCAAATTGTTCCTAAAAACATTACTGAAGCTTTGAAGGACAACAGTTGGATTGACGCAATGTAAGAGGAATTACTTCAATTTAGAAAACAAGAAGTGTGGAATTTGGTGGATTTACCTGAAAGAGAGAATGCCATTGGCACAAAATGGTTATTCAGAAACAAATCAGACGATAGAGGAATAATCATTCGAAACAAAGCTCGATTAGTAGCTCAAGGATACACTCAGGAGGAAGGAATAGATTATGACGAAGTGTTTGCTCCAGTTGCAAGACTAGAAGCAATTCGGGTCTTTCTGGCATATGCTTCTTATATGAAATTCAAAGTGTATCAAATGGATGTTAAGGGTGCATTTTTGTATGCACCAATCACCGATGATGTGTATGATAAGCAACCTCAAGGTTTTGAAGATGCTGAATTTCCTCATCGTGTGTACAAGCTCAGCAAAGTTCTATATGGTATACATCAAGCCCCAAGAATCTGGTATGAAACATTGTCACAGCACTTGATCCAACATGGATATACACGAGGAAAGATTGATCCTACTTTATTCATCAAGAGGGATGCATCTGATCTTCTTTGTGTACAAGTGTATGTAGATGATATCATTTTTAGTTCAACCAGTCAAAAACTATGCTCAGAATTTGAAGACATTATGAAATCTCGTTTCCAGATGAGTTCTATGGGAGAAATCAATTTCTTTCTTGGATTGCAAGTTACACAATCTGCAAATGGTATATTTATCAATCAAGAGAAGTTTGTTGATAAACTATTAAAGAAATTCAAGCTGCAAGACTGTCAATCCATCAGAACTCCAACTGACATAAACACCAAGATTGATCCTGATCCAAAAGGAAAATCAATAGACCAAACATTATACAGATCTATGATTGGTTCTTTGATGTATTTAACTGCATCTAGACCTGACATAATGTATGTTGTTTGTGTCTATGCCAGGTATCAATCAGACACGAAGGAATCCCACCTAATTGCTGTCAAACGCATATTCATATATCTCAAAGGAAAACTAGCTCTAGGGTTATGGTATCCTTATGAAGGAAACTTCTAGTTACATGGACATACTGACAGTGATTATGGAGGATGTAGTCAAGATAAAAAATCTACTACGGGTGGTTGTCAGTTTTTGGGTCCCAGATTAGTCTCATGTCAATGTAAGAAACAGACAAATGTCTCAGTCTCAACTGTAGAAGCTGAGTACATTGCTGCCTCATCAGGGTGTTCTCAAATCCTTTGGTTGCAAAATCAACTACTGGATTACGGGTTCAATTTTCTTAAAACTCCTATTTACATTGATAACACTGCTGCTATGTTTATAACAGCTAATCCTGTTCAACAATCAAAAACAAAACATATCGAAATTCGATATCATTTTCTCAGAGATAACTCTGAAAAAGGTTTAATCATTTTGATTCAAATTTCAACTGATAAAAAATTAGCTGACCTGTTTACTAAAGCCTTTTTACCAGGAAGGTTTGAGTATCTGGTTGAGTCTATTGGACTTATTAATCATGTTGAAAAATGATTTTGCTTTCTCAAAATGATAATAACCCTCCCTCCTATTCTCAACTGAAAAAGGAAAATCATCAAAATTGACTGCCTGATTGTATATAATATGTGTGTGTGTGCTAAATGCAAAAGCAAATACAAAATTAGAATATTATAAAAAGAAAATACAAATATATAGTTTAGCTATTTTTTATTTTAGGTTTGCATCTGCCTTTGCAACAGGTGAGCAATGATAGTACATCAGATTTAATCAGTTGCATGCTTCACTCAATAATAAAGTCTGACGCTGGTATAGTCATGCAATTATACTGAAAAAGTAGATTTTTGTGATTTAACTAAATCATTATGCATTGTGGGTATTCATCTTAGTTCTTATGAGTGGTATTAACTTTTCTAATTGATTGCTTGTCAAGTCACAAACTCACACATGATGGTGATATAAATAACCATGAGATCTGTTTTATGCATCGGTTCACTTCTCTTTTATGAGTCATCATAGACATGAAGTGACGAGGTATCTTCTGTTGTAAGTCATTACACACCTGGGCATTCTCACTTGATGCAAAAGATGCCAATGTGCACAATCCTTTCAAAAGTCCAAAATGGATGTCCTCTGATTCTTATGAATCATCTATATCCAATTCTTTATGAAACGAATTCAAGAATTACCTAATGGCTTGTCCATGGTGGTCTTCTCAGAGATTATCAAATGGTTGTACCATAATGATTCTCTCATTGACCTAAACATGAGATCTGGTTATTCATATATGTCAGGTAATTAAGCTGAGAAAAAGTGTTTGCTTGCATACCTTGAAGAGGGTTGGACTCTCTAAGTCTAAGTGTGGGTTACATAATGTCATATCTAATAGAACCTTAACAATCCAAGAATTGAAAAAGTAAGTGTGCTGATACTTTTACCAAAAGTACTCATTGTCTTTCCTTAGAACTTGTGTCTCCTTTGCTGCAATATTGCTGACCTGGAACACACATGATCAGGATTTAATCAGTGTTCATGACTATTCATCATTTCTTTTATTTTAATGTGCTGATTATTCTCTGGTATGAGCTCACTGCAGGCATATGATTCTGTGTATACCTAGTAGTATTTTTATTATTCTGCTTTATTTTTAATTTTTGCTTGTTTCTATGTGTGCAGGCATGTTGATAATGATTGTTTTTCTCAATTTTCAACACATATAAACTTCTAAGTTTGTGAATTTAAAAGTTTAGAGGGAGTAAAATTTGAAAAGAGAAAATCAAAATAAAAGTTGAAAAGGATGATGAAAATTTTTTCAAGTATGAGAGTGTTTGATATGTCTACAAATGAACCTAAAACAATAATTTCCAAATTGTTCATCATTTGGAAAAGCTTCTTGCAAAGAATTGAGAGTGTTCGTTATTTTATAAAAATTTTAAGACTAAAATGACGGGAAATTTAATTAATAATAAATTTGGTCAAACAGTCAAAATCTGGTCAAAAAGTCAAAATTTGGTCAAAAAGTCAAAGTTTTGGTCAAAAAGTCAAAGTTTTGATCAAATAGTCAAAGTCTAAAGCTTTATTCAAAGTTTGACCAAATGTTGAAAATTTCCATGAAGAACAATGAAATTGTTCAAAATTATGGTTTGAATGAAATTTGTGAAAATAATACAAGTGTTAGACGTATGAATGTCTCATGCGCCTAAATAGTTACCATAAATCTAAGTTTAAAAGCATGATGAAATTTCAGTTTTATGATATGTGTTGGACGTTTTGAGTCATCCTCATACGCCTAAACAGTGGTCATAAGTTTGAAATTTTTGGTTTAAGTGGTGGGCGTTTTGTACAAGCTCATGCGCCTAAACAGTACCAGACATCTTATATTAAAAATAAAACAAGTGTTAGGCGTTTCATTCTAGGTCATGCGCCTGAACAGTGCTCATGCGTCTATATTCAAAATCAAAAATTGACCAAGTACAACTCATGCGTCTAAGGTTTACCTAAACCTCATGCGTCTCAACAGTGGTCATACGCCTAAACAGTTGTAATGCGTCCAATGATTTTTAGTCTTATATAAATGCAACACTTACACAGATTTCATTTCATTCTAACATTTCACTCACATTCACTCTATTCATACTCTCAGTTCTGACTCACTCAAATACTCACTGATCACTTGTTATTTCTAAGATTGATTGATACTCTAAGGTAATAACAGTGAATACGATCAACTCAGTGAGATTATATCATCAAATCAGTGTATATTATCATAAAAATCAATCAGACATTTGAACCCTATTTAGGCGTTCGAACCCTTAAACCATGAATAAATCTGAAATTAGTGATTTCTTATGATTGATTGTTAAAAATAAAACATGATATTGTTAATAACAATGGATTGCCAATAGATTAACATCATCAAAATAAAATTTCATCACAAAACCCTTTTTGATTCAATGATCATCAGAGAATAATAATAATAAAATAATATTTTTGAAATGAATCGACACTTTATTTTTCAATCAAAACTTATCTGTTTTTCATTAAAACTCAACTTGTATGCTCAAATCATCTAGAAACAGATAACTTAATTGATTTTATATCTTAAAATTTGATTAAATCATCAAAACAATAAGTTCATATTTATGAACTTTTTAAATGATCAAATTTTAAAATATAAAATTATTAAGTAAATATAAATCAATTGAAGGAATCATACATTTTTCATGGTTGATAAAAACTTAATTGAGTATAATCTTTCAAACTAATTCATGTTTCTTTTTGATTAACAGATGAATTCTTTAAATATTGAGCCTAAGAATAATGTTGCTGCTTTTCTAGATGAAGAAGTTAGAGAATCTGTTGGTTATGAAGAGATGATCAGATTTATTTTAAGAACAAAATATGTGTATGCTATGTGTGCAAGACCAACAATATATGCAAGATTGATCAAGAAGTTCTGGAGAATAGCAGAGATTGAGCTTGATGAAAATAGAAGAAAAGTTTTGAGAGGATTCATTTCAAATGATAAAATGATTGAAGTCTCTAAAGATTCTATAAGGAATGCTTTAAGACTGGGTGAAAATGATGATCAAGATTTATCTAAATACACTTTTAATGAATATAGAGAGACATTCATGCAGATGGGTCACCCAGATAACTTTCCAAAGAAGCAATTCTTTAGGGCAAGAGTCTATAATCACTGGAAGCTGCTTTGCTACATTTTTCAGCACTGTATGTCAAAGAGAAGTGCAGGATGGAACTCATTTCCAGTTGACATAGCAACTCCAATAGTAGCCATAGCCACTAATAGAAGATTCAACATGGCTAAGTGGATTATGAATGGGTTCATATTCAATTTGGAGAAAGGAAAGAGGAACAAGTACTTGATGTATCCTAGATTTCTCTAATTGATCATAAATGAAGAATATCCACACATTCATGCTTATGGTATACAAGGTGATAGACTTGAGTTAGAGCATATGTCTGAGGTGGCGTATAAGAGACTTGCTGTGATTACAGGAGCTGATAATGTACCTCTGGAATGTAGCTGATGATATTGTTGATGTTAATCAACAACACTTTCATTTGACTGAGGATGAGCCTGTGAATCCTAATGATCTTATTGAAGATGTTATGGAAGAAGTTGTTGAAGAATCTGATGATGATGATGACGAAGATGATGATGAAGAATCTGATTATGATGATGAAGAAGATGATGATGATGAAAGTTCTTCTGATGATAATGATGACAATCAAGGAGATGATCAAGAAGGTGAAATAGAAGTTATGATGAAGAAACCACTCAAGAAATGGATAGTGAGCAAACAATCTCTGATCATAGAGATGATAATCAAGAGGAAAGGAATGATATGTTATTGATAGTGCAATGAATGATCAAAGAGATGATGATCATGTTGAAAATCAAGCTATTGATAATGTTGTTTTTAATCAAGATTTTAATTTTGACACTATATGGTCTGAGCCTATCACAGAGAATGTTATTTCTCCTGTGTAATCACCAAGTGTAGAAGTTATGATTGAGAAAGAGAAAGAAAAGGAATTGAAACAAACAAATGATGTTTGTGTACAAACAGGAAATGATGAGAACTTAGATGTAATTGATGAGTTGAAAGCTAAGATTGCAAATCAAAATGAAGTAATTAAGAGATTAAAAGAAGAGAATGCATTGTTAAAAGCAAATGATGAAAAGAAAAACATCATGATGACTGATCTTGAAGAAAAGGTGAAAAGAATGTGTAAAGAGATAGAAAGGTTAAAAGAAAGTTTGAAAGAGCCAGAGAAAGAAAATGAAGGAATGGTTAGTGAGAAAGAGACTATAGCAGAAAACCAAGAGATTCAAACTGGAAAGTTCACTGAAGCTGAAAAAGGAAAAAGAAAGATAGATGAAGTTGAACCATCATCAGTTCCTTCTAAAGTTCAAAAGATTGCTGATATAGCTGAGGATTTAGAAGAAACTGAAATGCAACAAAGAATAGAAGCTCTTGAGGATTTAGATTAATGATTTACCAGACGAATGGTATGACGAGGTACTAGAAGATTAAGATATATGTGATTTTGTTGAATATCCTGTTGTTCAAGATGATATTCCTATTGATTTTGAAGATAAATATAATTATCTGGTCAGACAGAAGTACAACAGAGTATTCTTGGATGGACTGACTGTGTCTCAAATCAATAAAGAATATAAGAAGTGCATGATAACAGAATCAACAACACCTGTTGATCAAAATGAGATAAGTCTAGAACATGGAGAATGGGCACCTATGAGTGAAAGCATTAATATTGATGATATTCCTGAGAAGGAATTGCACCATCCTGATCCTGATGATATGAGTATACCTGCTTTGAGGATGTGGTTGCAATCAAGGAACTATACATGGAAAAGACTACAGAAATTACAAGGAGAATCATTGAGGAAGTTAGTGAGAAGCTTTCAACAGACAGAGAAGATGTATAATAAGATGATTGTACTTGACATGGATAATCCTCAATATCTGGAAATTACAAAGAAAACAAAGATTCTGAAGCCTCAAGATATAAAATCTATGGAGTTAGTAAGAAGAACTCACGAAAGAAGAAAAGAATTGATGAAAATGTTTCCCAACACAGAGCAGCAAGCTTACAAAGTTGATTTGAATCAAAAGCAACTATGGAACAAGGCAAGATCTGTAGGAGACATAGTAAGAAATGTGTTACAATCAGGACAATCTATTTCAGAGCTGTTGAATGCTATGATTGTGCCTGATAAAAAAAGATGTGAAGATAATGGCATGGAAGTATGATAAGGTGTTTGATGCTTTTCTGATAAAAAGAGTAAATGCTATATGTGATGTGTATCATTTTTACTCAAGCATAGTTACCCTTCCGGTGCAAGATCTGAAAGAATTGCATAAGTTACCTCTTATTAATCCAACAAAAGCTGCCAGAGGAGAAAATTTTGTAAAGTTACTTGATAGAGGAATCTCCAGAATGCCATCTTTTCTGAAAACAAGAAGTGATCAAGAGGATAAGGCATATTTTGATACACTTAGAAGAGATGAGAAGAAAAGTGAGTCTAGATCTGAAATGGCAGATAAATATCTAGAAGCGTTTGGAGATTAATTCTTTGAGAAGGTAACTAATCCAGGTCTAAAAGTGATAGATGGTACTCAGACATCAAAACCAATCAAAAGATGGTTTTATGATTCTGATACTTTTCATTTAAAGCTTGTAAGAGATGAAGATGATTGGGAGAACAACATGATAAGCTTGTTTGGAGTATTTGAGCTAAAGTTACTTCATCCAAGTTACATATCATTTTTGTCAAATCAGAAATTTTATCAAGTATCTTCTGTTGAAGCTGAAAATGACAGAAAGTATTTTATGACTATAATCAAAGTGATGAATGCTGCGATAGAGAGAATTTCTTTAAGGAAGGCCATGGCGTATGCTAATATTGTGAAGAAAGACATCAAAGATATAGAATTCATGATAATTTCAAGCAAGGGAGTGTTAGAAATATACACCAAAGATAATCGAAACCCAATAGAGATGTATGCAAATGTTGACATTGCAGGTTTAACTAAAGAAACATTGTTGATAATGGAAGCAATGGAGATAAAGACAAATGACTCTAAGCCGTAGCAAGGAATTCTAGCTGAGAAGTTCAAGTATTCCATAAAGAAAGTTCTTCGAGAACTAGAGTTATACAAAGAGAAGCCGATGTTCAAGATCAAGGAAGAACCAGAAGATTTCTTCTGCTGAAGACAAATGCAAATCTTAGGGGGAGTATTGTTGGAACCCTAGAAAGATTAGCGTTTTTAGTCTTTAGATTGGTTTTTGTCATAGTGTAGGGACTTATTATGTAAATATATGTTCCTTATTGTTTTCTTGTTATTAGTACAAATAGGATTATTATATAGTGAAGGTTAAGACTTCTTGAGATACTATCATATTCTCTCAGTTGCACTTTGTAATCCTTCTAATAAACTCTATGAATTTTTCTGATATTTGTTTGTGTTAATTACATTGTTCATATAATTGTCAATTGCTTGATAACAATCACAGATCGATCCATTTGAACCTATCACCTAGCGCCCTCAAAACTTGCTCCAGACTACCTTCGTCGGGCAGCAGTTGAAGAAGGGATAGTGCGCAACACCTTTTATTAAGATCTGAGACTCTTAACAGATTTCTCTCCAATTAAGAAGTGACAGAGGTCTCAAACTTGAAGATGCCAAGTAATGACACTTCTGAAACACTAGTCACCACCACGAATCCTGTTATCAACACCACAGGAGCCTTCCTTAATCGTAATGTCAATCACCACCTATTGGTTATACGTTACAATCAGTGCAACATTGACGGTTTGATAAGGTGAGTAGGCACAAAGTGTAGATTGGAACTCCTCAATTTGTGATTAGGAATCGGCATTGGAGATTGATTGGTTGCTGGTGGCGGAGCTATGGTTGCGGTGGTGTTGTTTGAGGAGACTTATTTGGAATGATTTTTGGAGTTGTGGGTGGGAAAGTTATGTTAAAGCAATGAAGTTTTAGAAAAGGATTTAATATTAAAACATGCTATTAGCATCTTTTATTCATTTGGTCATGAAATAATTACATATTCATTTTTATTAAGATAAATGATAGATAAGTTCTTAATATACAATCGAATATTGTTACTCTACCGATATATTTAAATGACAATAATAGCAAATTTTTAGGTTTTTTTTTATTTTAGAGATAAGAGTTTAAGTATCTTTATCTTGGTCTTGAAATCTTAACTAGGCTTTAAAATTACTTAATATGTTTGTATTCACTATAAATAACTGAAAGCATAATATTCTTTTCAACATTATAACTGATTTGTATTAGCGTTTTACACACATCACAAAGATAAAAACATGATCACCATACAACTAAAATAAATTTGGATCATACAAAACATAGTTGGATAACTATTGCATGGACAGGAGTTGTTGTAAAGTGTAACTATGCAACACCCAAATGAACAAACTAAGTTCTAAGAAAGCACACAGACAAAAGAATACACCTCTTATATAACATAATACGCCTAGGTTATTATTAGTAACTAAGATTAGATCGATTATTTAAAACATCCATAAACAAAACAAAATCTTACCCCATATTTTGTTGATGCATGAGACTTGTAAAAAGAAACTTCTTGATTTGAGTAACTTGAGCTGAAACTTGACCTTCTATTCATAGCAGACTAAGGTAGTTTAAGGCACAGTTGTGCCATTCCTTAGGCACAATCATCCTTGCTTCGGGCATTACTGTGTGCCTTTATTTTGATTAAATAATATGCTCATTTTCTCCCGTTAATTAACTACAGTCAAGTTCCAAGTTCTTTTCAGAACGTATGCTAGAATCATGAAGTAAATCAACTATCTCTATTGGATACAATGGAGACATGCACTCCACATCTTGAAATAATTTCTGTAATATATATCATGGCTAGTCTTTCCAATTTGTAATCTTCTCGAATAGGTGGAAAGTGAGCAGATTTGGTAAATCTATCTACAATCATCCATATTGCATTATGTCCAGGCTTAGTCCTGGGAAAATTTTACTACAAAGTCCTTTGTGTTCATTTCCTACTTCCAAGCTAGTATTTCTAAGTTCTAGAGATACCCTAAAATTCTTTGATGTTCTATCTTTATTGTTAGGTATCTTTCTATGAATTGGTCAATTGACTTCTTTATTCCTTGTCACTAATATTGACTTTTTTTGTCTTGGTACATCTTACTACTAGAATTTCTTGACTTATATGCTTCGGTTAATACTATGCTTTTAAGAGCTTCATGTTTTTGGTACTTGAAATAGATTGCTAGAACTTAAGATCTTTTCTTGGTTGGTGACTAACAGTTCTCTCTTTATAGCAGTTTGCTCATCTTTTATCTTAATTTTTTGTATTTCTTCATGTTATACTTTCCTAATTCATCCATCATATTGATCTTGAGATCTATTCTTATTAATCTTCTTCAAAGCGGTCTAAAGGTTTTCTTATGTAACATCCGGCCCATTTTAAAACAAGAAACCCAAATCCGAACCCATTTTGAACTTTCATCGATGGAAATATTTTATTTATGATTCTGATGAATAAAACGCAATAAATGTGTAATTTAATCAAAACCTATAAATTATATTATTCAGTTTTTATTTATTAAACTATTTAATCAATTATTAATAATTTTTTAAATTATAATTATTTTTAAAATAATAAATAAAGTTTTTTAAGATTTTAATGTTAGAATAAATAAATAAAATTCAAAGATTTACAAGGTTTACAAAATCATACAATTTTATAAATAAAATAATTTGTCTAACTATTAAAATTAAGGCTTTGATAGTTAGGGAGGAAAATGTAATTTTTGAAAGTTAATATAAAGTTTTCATACATGGAATACTAACTTTTAAAAGAACAGGAACCGACGTGTAAATATTTTAAAACCCAAACCATCTCCCCCCCTCCCGTCGACATATCCAGCCAGATTCCGCCTTAATTGCGGCGACCCCCAACCACACAAAACAATCGATTTAAACCCAGTTGAATCGCCCTTAACCTTCACGACCTAGATTCGAACTCGTGACCCACCATAATTGGACTTATTTTCAACCTATTAAAATTAAAACAAAAACCCCATTCAAATTTCAAACTGATTCAACCCAAAACACGTTCTCTTGATCCAATTGGATGAATAAAACGTTCTTATGACCTCTTCGAATTTAAAATTCAATATAATTGCAATTAAAATTAGATAATTTCCATAAAACTAGATCTAAAACTCCCTAATCAAACTCTCAACCCGTTTGATGCAAAATAACATCAATTGGGTCTATATAATCGAGGGGAAACATCACATACGATCCTTTCAAACTCTCTGTACCTCAAATTTCATTATAAAAAACACACTCATCAAAATCGACCTCCATCATCATTCAGACCTACAACCTACCTGTTTAGCACATTCCACTTGATTTTTATGGAAATTGACAAAGGGTTATTGTTCATAATCACATGAGAAAGCTTCATACTTAAACAATTGGATTATTATCATTGCAATCGTCTCGAACCAGATTCATCTAAGCCATGAACTAGTTCTGTCTAAATTCATCGATTCACTTAATCCAGATAATTCGCCAAACACACACTCAGTTTTACTCAGGGAATCAACGCCCTAACCTTAATCTTATTATAAAAACCATTACATGTTTAATTTGTTTGATTTGATTCTAGGGTTTATACTGATTTTGGAATATCTAAATTCTTCTTAAGATTTTAATTGAGATTTTAAACAAACATTGGGCCTTGACACACCGGTTAACACCCTCAACATTCTCACAGGGCACCCGGGTTTGACTTCAGGCCCTTTCAATCTTTTGTAAACATTTTTTAGTAAATTAAATTTCATAAATCTTTGTTATAATATTAAATTTAATGTAAATTTATTTGTTAATAATTATTGTTCCAGAACTTATTATTTAATTTATGAAAGTTAAAAGAATATAATTTTTTATGTTCTTTATTTCTAAGGGATGAAATGTTTTATAAAAATATTGTGAAATTCATTTATAAGTTATAAATATATGAACGCAATTTTAAACGAGATAGAAACTGGTTTAAATTATTTGGAACTAGTATTCTACAAATCATTTAAATAATTAATTACACATTATATAATTAATTATTAAAGTATTTATTTTATTTTTCACACATTAATATTCATTAAAATTATATAAATTAAAAGTTTTAATTGCATTTAAAAGTTCTTTTGTTATTATTATTTTTAAACACAATCACCTAATCAATGCATTATATTTTATTTAATCAAAATTACGGTAGTTTATTTAAAACTATTTGTTAAACCCATATTCCTATTGAAATGCTGATTCATATCTAGTCCTTTAATCATTTTAGTTCTAACATGAGACATCGTTCCTTAGGTTAACTTGTGAGGAATCTTGGCAAGGTGAGTATTTGCAGGACCATTTAAGAGATGGTCAATACAATCAGTTTCACAATGAGAAAAGTGTTAAAACACTTAACTGATCAAATAAGAAACTGGGTTTAAGCAAATGATACTAAGAACACAAGTAAGTAATGAGATAGAACAAAGAACAAGAACAAGATAATTATGGTTTTCAAGAATGCAATATATTGCTCTCAAGTTCTAGCACACTATCTTGATACCTATCTGCTAACCTTGCAGCTTGCCTATTTTGACTTTGATTGGCAAGTGGAAGATCAATCAGATAGGTTCTCTCATATAATCTCAGGTGTAACACCCGGAAATTTATTATTTTGAAGCCGGTGAAGAAAGAAAAGAAATAAAGTCCAAAGTCGAGGGACCAAACTCGCCAACGAAGAAAAGTCGTGTAATGTGGTGATATGTGTAGGGAGAGGGCAGCCCACTCTCCCCACACTTCACACATTTCAGCCACCTTAGAGAAGAGAAGAGAGAAAGAGGAGAAAAAGGAGAAAAAGTGGTGTTTCGGGTGATTCGGGTGTCCAAATCCGTCGAGTAGCAAGCCAAATCGAAGCTCTTGTCTTTGTGCTCGATTGTGTGAGTTCTAGGACCCCACTTTTACTTGTTTTCAACCGATTTTGGGGCTGGAAAATGTGCAAAACCCGTTTTTATGTGTGTGTGTGTTTGACCCATTTGGGTGTGATGTGTATGATGTGTTTAGAGTATGATTTCGGGCTTGGGTGTGCTTGTATGGTGTTAAGGTATGCATTCCTAAGGTCCAGGAGGGTTGATTTAGGCTTAGAATGGGTTTGGATGAGCTTGGAGGCCGAAAATGGCAGATTGGGTTCGGGATGAACTCCATTCTGCATCAGCTAGGGCTAGGCGACCGAATGAAGGCCATTCGGCCGAATGAGGGCGATTGAAGGTCATTCGCACGATTGGGGCTCATTCGCACGACTGGGAGTCCAGTCGCATGAGGGTCGTACGACTGAGGGTTCAGTCGCATAGATGCTTAGTCGCATGAGTCCATTCGCATGAGGTTAGTCGCATAGGTGCCCAGTCGCAGTAATCCCATTCGCACAAGGTTCATACGCACGATTGGGTGTTCATTCGCATAGATGTTCATCCGCATGAGTCCAGTCGCATGATGTTCAGTCGCATGGAGGCCATGCGACTGAAGAGTGTCCATACGCCCGAACAGGGCTGTCGCACTCGAAGGAATGTGTAGTTTGACTTCTGGCCTTCGGGGAAAGGTGCAGATGTAAGTGTTGACGTAAGGTAACCCGTAAGAGCATGTAAGAGGATGGTTATGGCCTTAGAGAGCACGTAGGGCATGATGATGAGGATGTTGCATGTTTATGCCTATTATGAATGTATGATATTGCCCTGTATGATGTTGATGAATGTGTATGATATGTTCCTTATTATGATGTACGCTTATCTTTCTTGTGGCTTTACATGTCCTGTGAATGAATGAATGAATGAATGAATGAATAAATGAATGAATGAATGAATGAATGAATGAAGTATTATGTAATGTAAAGCGAAAGATAACGAAAGAGGAACGTGAAGTAAGAATGCATGCATTAATGAACGATGAATGAACGAGTGAAAGGCTTGCAAGCATATATATTGGGGTGAGCGACTTTGTGTTGCAAAAGACTCGGATGAAGTGCAATCATTTGGATTGCCTATGAGGTGAGCAACCTTGTCGTTGCAAAAGACTCGAGTAAAGTGCTATCGTAATGTTGCCTTGGGGTGAGCAACCTTGTTGTTGCAAAAGACTCGGATAGCTTGCTATCGTGATGGGCAATTGGGGTGAGCAACCTTAGGGGTGCAAAAGACTCGGATAGCGTGCAATCATTGAGATTGCCATTGAGGTGAGCGACCATGTTGTCGCAAAAGACTCGGAAGACAGAATGAACGAAAAGAATGGAAGATAATGAATGAGATGAAAGATAATAATGAAATTATCTGTGTATACGTATGTTGAATGATCGCATGATAAAGGAATAGTTTTCAATGAAAGTAAAGTATATTTATTTTGTAAAACTAGAACTCACTCAGCAACGCTGACTTTTATTGCATTTTCCAGTTGGCAGGTAAATGATTGCTGAGGATGGCACGGCGAAGCTACTCAGCTCTTTTGGGATGGCATCCAATTATATAGCTTTTGTGATGTAATGCAAACATGAATTTTGTAACCGGATAATGATGTATTATTTGGCAAAAGTAATTATAATGAAACGTGATGTCATTTTGAATGTTTCCGCTGCAATGATTTCTTAATGTAATGTAATTATATGTTTTATGTGCGATGAATGACCAATTGTAAGCGTCCCGGGAACGGGGCCTTACAAGTTGGTATCAGAGCCAAAGTTTAAGTGAAATGGGTAAATTTTCAAAATAAACCTTAACTTAAACTGAGAATGGGACGAATGGGGAATGGGATGCCAAATTGAGTAGCTGCGTGCCATCAGGTATTTTCTAAAGGTTAACCGGTTTTATGTGCGCATGGTATATGTTATGTGTTGTATGTAGATTTGAATACTGATGTAGTCAGGACAGGTAATACTTGGGGTATGAAGAGTACAGTAAGTGGCTAATCACAACTGGCCACTGTAATTAGGGACTTACTATACTTGACATAAACTGAGTTGTTTCCTTGAATGACCGTGTTGGTGTTTGAATCTTTCAGTGTGATAGAGAATGGCTGGTGGTAGATCTTCTAGAGCTTCTAGGGGTGGAGGCCGTGATGGCCCTGTTGCGGAACCACGCCCTAAGAGAGGAAGGCCTAGAGCTGAGAAAGAGGTTCCTGCAGAACCTGAGACCCCTCATCCAGAAGCTGGGGATGAGAGTGCGAATCTGAGGGCCTCGGTAAAGGAGGCTGTTGTTGAGGAAGTACATCAGGTCATGCAGACAATCTTACCGTCTGTGGTGACCGAAGTCATCAAAGCTGTGAAGGAGGGGAACGCAAGGAGAGAAACCGGGCCTCGGGGGAGCAACCGGAGCCTGAAACGATCTTCTCCGATAATGAGGAGGAAGAGGAAGAGGAGCCCGTGCGAGAGGTGGCACGAGGCTGTAACTACGGGGTGTTCATGAGATGCAAGCCCCCAACTTTTGATGGTAATGGCAATGCTGCCGCTGCTCACCGATGGGTGAGAGAAATGGAGGCTGTTCTCGACATCAGCGAGTGCCGAGAAGATCAGAAAGTCAAGTTTGCCACCCACTCCTTTGTGGACTCGGCACTATGTTGGTGGGACAACATTGTCCAAGCGGAGGGTAATCGGGCGATCGGGAGAATGAGGTGGCCCGAACTGAAGAAGATGGTGATCGAGGAGTTTTGTCCTCATCGGGAAATGGATAAGGTTGAAAGGGAGTTTCTGCAACTGGAGGCGGGAACCATGACACACCAACAGTACACCACGAAGTTCAACGAGATGGCACGTCTGGTGCCGGATCAAGTGACGCCTCTGTCCCGAAAGATCAAGAGGTATATACAGGGTTTGCCAGCGGATATTCGCAGGCACATGATCGCCGCCCGGCCGAGCACGTTTAGGTCGGCGGTGGATTTGGCGGGAAGATTGTATGATGAGAGGACGGTGGTGGTGACTGATGGTGGCAGGAAGAGCGGTGGTGAACGAGGCTGGCAGGGGAAGAGATTTGGTCGGGGTAATGCCTCGATGGGTAATAAGAAGGCACGGGTGGATGATCGCCGTGTGGTTATGTCAAGTGCGGGATCGAGAAGGTGTGGTAAATGTGGACGGGAGCACAGCGGGTAGTGCAGGTTTGGGTCGAACTTGTGCTTCAGGTGTGGAAAGGCGGGGCACATGGCAAAGGACTGTCGTGCGATCCGATGCTTTAACAGTGGTGAAGAGGGTCACGTGCTCAAAGATTGTAAGAAGCCGAGGGCTGAGAGTTCAGGGGCAAAGAGGACGGGAGGTGATGGACCGAGGGCGAGCGCCAGGGCATTCACCATGACACAGGAGGAAGCTAGAACGGACCCTGACGTCGTGTCCGGTACGTTTCTGGTGAACCAAACTTTAGCTTCTGTGTTATTTGATTCTGGTGCAAGTAAAAGTTTTATTTCTGCTGCTTTCTGTGCTAAGCTGCCTGTTAGTAGTAGATGTGTTGATGCGCCCTTCGATGTAGAAACTGCCATAGGTAAGTCTACCAGGATTTCTGAGATGATAGAGAACTGTGATGTGGAGCTCGAGGGTCATAAGTTTCCTGTTAGACCGTTTGTGATGACTTTAGGTGGTTTTGACTTGGTTCTTGGGATGGATTGGTTAGCGGACTTCGAGGCGAACATTGTGTGTCGCAAGAAGATGATTCGGTTGTTGGCGCCTGACGGTAGTTCAGTGACGGTATATGGTGATCGGGTTACTACGATTCCGAAGGTGATCTCGATGGCGGTGGCGGGAAAGTGTATGAGGCGTGGATGTAGTGCCTACTTGGCCTATGTAAAGGATGTGGATACGCCAACACCACAACTAGCCGATGTACCGGTTGTGTGTGACTTTCCAGATGTGTTTCCAGAAGACTTATCAGGAGTGCCACCTGACAGAGAGATTGAGTTTCAGATTGATCTGATACCAGGTGCCCAACCTGTTGCCAAGGCACCGTATCGGTTGGCTCCGACCGAGATGAAAGAATTGATGGAGCAGTTGCAGGAGTTGCTTGATAAGGGGTTCATTAGACCGAGTATCTCTCCTTGGGGTGCTCCGGTCCTGTTTGTAAAGAAAAAGGACGGTAGTATGAGGATGTGCATCGACTACAACAAGTTGACAGTGAAGAACCGGTACCCCTTACCGAGGATAGATGATTTGTTTGATCAGCTTCAAGGTGCCAGTTGGTTTTCAAGGATAGATCTTCGATCTGGTTATCATCAGTTGAAGGTGAAGGAGCAAGACATTCCTAAAACAGCTTTCCGTACGCGCTATGGTCACTACGAGTTTCTTGTCATGTCCTTTGGCTTGACCAACGCGCCAGCTGCTTTTATGGATTTGATGAACCGTGTGTGTCGGCCTATGTTGGATAAATCAGTGATTGTGTTTATTGATGATATCCTGATTTACTCGAGGAGCGAAGCAGAGCATGTCGGACACATTCGGGAGGTTCTAGAGACGCTGAGGAGGGAGAAGTTGTATGCAAAATTCTCCAAGTGCGCGTTCTGGTTGCGCGAAGTTCAGTTCTTGGGTCATGTGGTGAATCCCGATGGGATTATGGTGGACCCGGCAAAAGTGGAGGCGGTTATGCAATGGAAGTCGCCAAAGACGCCATCCGAGATTCGCAGTTTCTTGGGTTTGGCGGGCTACTACAGAAGATTTATTCAAGACTTCTCTAAGATTGCTTCTCCACTAACTAAGTTGACCCGAAAAGAGGTGAAGTTCGTATGGGGTCAAGCTCAAGAGAAGGCGTTTGGAGAATTGAAGGCGAGATTGACTCAAGCTCCTGTTCTGTCGTTACCCGATGGAAGCGAAGATATGGTGGTTTACTCCGATGCTTCTTACTCGGGGTTGGGGTGTGTGTTAATGCAGAGAGGAAAGGTTATAGCCTATGCGTCCCGACAGTTGAAGGTTCATGAGGTCAATTATCCTACTCATGACTTGGAGCTGGCAGCCGTGGTCTTTGCTTTAAAGTTTGGAGGCACTACCTCTACGGGACGAAGTGCACCATATTCACTGACCACAAGAGTCTGAAGTACTTCTTTGAGCAGAAGGATTTGAACATGAGGCAGAGGCGGTGGTTGGAACTTATAAAGGATTATGATTGTGAGATCCACTACCATCCGGGCAAGGCCAACGTGGTGGCTGATGCCCTTAGCCGGAAGGAGAGGCCCGAGCCGATTCGGGTGAAAGCCTATCAGTTGATCATGACCTCTGATGTAATGAAGCAGGTTAAAGAGTTTCAAGATGAGGCACTGAAAGAAGATCATCTTAACTCTGAAAGGATGAGAGGTCTGGTTGGGGAATTGGATGAAAACACGCTCGGTGTTAGAACCCGATTTGATCGTGTGTGGATTCCTCGTTTTGGGGATCTACGGGGGAAGATAATGGATGAAGCTCACAAGACTCGGTACTCCATTCATCCTGGTGCCACGAAGATGTACCATGATATGAAGAAAGATTATTGGTGGCCGGGTATGAAGCGCGACGTGGTGGAGTATGTGAGTAAGTGCCTTACTTGCTTACAGGTGAAGGCCGAGCACCAAAAGCCGTATGGGAAGATACAACCTTTGGATATACCGGAATGGAAGTGGGAGCACATCACCATGGATTTCATTACCAAGTTGCCGCGTACTCTGAAAGGGTACGATGCCATATGGGTGATAGTTGACCGTTTGACGAAGAGTGCTCACTTCCTACCGATCCGCGAGACATATTCATCTGAGAGGTTGGCTGATCTGTTCATCAAGGAGATTGTGACTCGTCATGGTGTGCCGGTGTCTATCGTGTCGGATCGCGACACTCGGTTTACATCTAAATTCTGGAAGAAGTTCCACGACGCTATGGGGACGAGGTTACATATTAGCACGGCTTATCATCCCCAGACTGATGGTCAGTCGGAAAGGACCATCCAGACGCTGGAAGACATGCTTCGGGCATGTGTGATTGATTTTGGTGGAAGTTGGGATGACCACCTACCGTTAGCCGAATTCTCATATAACAACAGTTATCACGCCAGCATTGGCATGCCTCCATATGAGATGCTATACGGTAGGAGATGCAGAACACCCGTTTGTTGGGGTGATATTGGTCAGAAGGAATTGGGGAGCGTCGAGGTAATCGAGGCTACGACTGAGAAGCTTGAGAAGATTAAAGCCTTCATGAAGGCAGCCAAAGACAGACAGAAGTCGTATGCTGATAAACGACACAGACCGATTGAGTTCCAGGTGGGTGACCGGGTTATGTTGAAGGTCTCACCTTGGAAGGGTATCATTCGCTTCCGAAAGCGGGGCAAGTTGAGCCCAAGGTATATAGGCCCTTTCCGAATCATTGCTCGAGTAGGAGAGGTGGCCTATAGACTGGAGTTACCAGAGGAGTTAAGTGGAATTCACCCGACATTCCATGTATCTCATCTAAGGAAGTGCTTAGCAGATGAAGATATGATTGTCCCATTGGAAGATATCGAAATAGATGAACGGCTCAATTATGTGGAGCAACCAGTGGCAATCATCGACCGAAAGGAGAAAAGGCTAAGGAATAAAGTGGTTCCTCTTGTGCGTGTACAGTGGAAGCACAGGAAGGGATCCGAGTCAACGTGGGAGACTGAGGAAGAAATGAGACAGCATTATCCACGTTTGTTCGAGGAATGACAGGTTTCGGGGACGAAACCTATTTAAGGGGGGTGGACTTGTAACACCCGGAAATTTATTATTTTAAGCCGGTGAAGAAAGAAAAGAAATAAAGTCCAAAGTCGAGGGACCAAACTCGCCAACGAAGAAAAGTCGTGTAATGTGGTGATATGTGTAGGGAGAGGGCAGCCCACTCTCCCCACACTTCACACATTTCAGCCACCTTAGAGAAGAGAAGAGAGAAAGAGGAGAAAAAGGAGAAAAAGTGGTGTTTCGGGTGATTCGGGTGTCCAAATCCGTCGAGTAGCAAGCCAAATCGAAGCTCTTGTCTTTGTGCTCGATTGTGTGAGTTCTAGGACCCCACTTTTACTTGTTTTCAACCGATTTTGGGGCTGGAAAATGTGCAAAACCCGTTTTTATGTGTGTGTGTGTGTTTGACCCATTTGGGTGTGATGTGTATGATGTGTTTAGAGTATGATTTCGGGCTTGGGTGTGCTTGTATGGTGTTAAGGTATGCATTCCTAAGGTCCAGGAGGGTTGATTTAGGCTTAGAATGGGTTTGGATGAGCTTGGAGGCCGAAAATGGCAGATTGGGTTCGGGATGAACTCCATTCTGCATCAGCTAGGGCTAGGCGACCGAATGAAGGCCATTCGGCCGAATGAGGGCGATTGAAGGTCATTCGCACGATTGGGGCTCATTCGCACGACTGGGAGTCCAGTCGCATGAGGGTCGTACGACTGAGGGTTCAGTCGCATAGATGCTTAGTCGCATGAGTCCATTCGCATGAGGTTAGTCGCATAGGTGCCCAGTCGCAGTAATCCCATTCGCACAAGGTTCATACGCACGATTGGGTGTTCATTCGCATAGATGTTCATCCGCATGAGTCCAGTCGCATGATGTTCAGTCGCATGGAGGCCATGCGACTGAAGAGTGTCCATACGCCCGAACAGGGCTGTCGCACTCGAAGGAATGTGTAGTTTGACTTCTGGCCTTCGGGGAAAGGTGCAGATGTAAGTGTTGACGTAAGGTAACCCGTAAGAGCATGTAAGAGGATGGTTATGGCCTTAGAGAGCACGTAGGGCATGATGATGAGGATGTTGCATGTTTATGCCTATTATGAATGTATGATATTGCCCTGTATGATGTTGATGAATGTGTATGATATGTTCCTTATTATGATGTACGCTTATCTTTCTTGTGGCTTTACATGTCCTGTGAATGAATGAATGAATGAATGAATGAATAAATGAATGAATGAATGAATGAATGAATGAAGTATTATGTAATGTAAAGCGAAAGATAACCAAAGAGGAACGTGAAGTAAGAATGCATGCATTAATGAACGATGAATGAACGAATGAAAGGCTTGCAAGCATATATATTGGGGTGAGCGACTTTGTGTTGCAAAAGACTCGGATGAAGTGCAATCATTTGGATTGCCTATGAGGTGAGCAACCTTGTCGTTGCAAAAGACTCGAGTAAAGTGCTATCGTAATGTTGCCTTGGGGTGAGCAACCTTGTTGTTGCAAAAGACTCGGATAGCTTGCTATCGTGATGGGCAATTGGGGTGAGCAACCTTAGGGGTGCAAAAGACTCGGATAGCGTGCAATCATTGAGATTGCCATTGAGGTGAGCGACCATGTTGTCGCAAAAGACTCGGAAGACAGAATGAACGAAAAGAATGGAAGATAATGAACGAGATGAAAGATAATAATGAAATTATCTGTGTATACGTATGTTGAATGATCGCATGATAAAGGAATAGTTTTCAATGAAAGTAAAGTATATTTATTTTGTAAAACTAGAACTCACTCAGCAACGCTGACTTTTATTGCATTTTCCAGTTGGCAGGTAAATGATTGCTGAGGATGGCACGGCGAAGCTACTCAGCTCTTTTGGGATGGCATCCAATTATATAGCTTTTGTGATGTAATGCAAACATGAATTTTGTAACCGGATAATGATGTATTATTTGGCAAAAGTAATTATAATGAAACGTGATGTCATTTTGAATGTTTCCGCTACAATGATTTCTTAATGTAATGTAATTATATGTTTTATGTGCGATGAATGACCAATTGTAAGCGTCCCGGGAACGGGGCCTTACATCAGGTTGGAGAAGTTGAAGATCTCCTGTTGCCCCTAAGATCTAGAGATTACCAGGGATCATCTATCCATGTCATACCTCCATCCTATAATTGGATTCTCAGTGTGATAAGATGGGGTAGGCATAGCCCTTGGACACTTACAAGTGAGGGTGGTAGTGAGTCCACATCAATGTGGACTTGAGGAGGTTGTTAAGTATGGACAATTTGAAGTGAGGGTGGTCTATACTCTAAGAAGAACTCCCAGGTTTTATGATTGCTAGGACTTTCTTCCCTTTTTTGGTAGCATCACCCTCTTGCATAGGTGAGCTGGAGATTAGGTCCACCACGTGCATAGGTTCTTGTGGACCTGGTTGAGTCTGGTCTCTCAGCTAACTTGCCCTTGAGATTGATGATCTCAAGTTGCTAGTCATTGACCCTCCTCTGTAAGGTAGTCACCCGAGATTCCAGGTGACTAACCTTTGAGACTAAATAAGTGTAAGTTTAAGTCAGTTTTTACACCTTTAGTTTCAGACTCCCCTCATCTTTATCAGAAAAATCATGGGGGGTGAAAGAATACGACCAAAGTCTTCTTCCTCATCACCAAGAATATGTTCTAGGCTATTGGATTTCCCCTGCACCATGATAGCTTCAATTGAAGTGTTAAGGGGCTGTGTTTCCATGGTTGAGATCTTAAAGATGTTATCACTTGCTGAAGTGAGAGCCACTTATATATGGACCTCCTAAACTTGTTCAAGGAGATCCACCTCAGTAATGGGTGGATGATGTGGGCTAGACATGGGTGATGCAGGAGTACTCATCTCTCCTTAAGCAGGGGTGGAGAAGAGAGACTCATGGAACTCACTAAATCTCATGTCTTCATCATCATAGAATTCTAGGTTGGGTATAGGTTGGTTGAGGTCTAGAGGCTGCGGTGTTTACTAGAGTTTTGAGACTCTGAGTGAAGGCTTAAGGCTGTTGGGGTTGTTAGCTCATTAGGCTGAGCATGAGGAACCTCAACACTAATCCTTGAAGAGATGGGAGTGGTTTGCTACTTAGGGGAAGTGGGAGCTCCAGTATCCACTTCCTCTTGCATAGGTGATGATATGGGGGCCTACATAAGCTGAGTAGCTTGTGTAAGGGTTCATTTGGATTTTCTTGTGTAGGTGATGGTTAATTGAGGTTGTTTGGATGGTTAAGAAGTGGAAGGTGTGGGTTCAACACTAGCTGGTGCTGTTAGGTTGTCACCTTGAGCAATAAGCTCTAACATTTTTGGGACAAGGGTTGTTTCTACCCCTAAGAAGACCACAGTAGGCTTTCTTATAGTTTTGAAGATGCCGAGTTTCATCTGTCCGATTTTTAGAACATTTCCTGTTCCCCTTAACTGTGAGCCCAGTTCATAGTTAAGAATGTGCTCGACGTATCTAGGGAACATGTAATACTCTAAGGAGTCTAAGTTAGCAAGTAAATTGGTATATTCAAAATGAGAATACCTAAACTTGACCCCCTGAACCATCCCATAGACTATGTAAGAAAGGTCCTCTGGAATTTGGTCCCATCCTCCATGCTTGTTAGATAGACAATGGATGACTACATGGAGAAGGTACTTCCACTGGGAGGAGACCTTCCCTTTTCTAAAAGTTCTTACAGAGTAATCACCTTTATAGCCTATCTGCCTGAAGGACTGGTTGACAACACACTTAGGGAAGGACAAGTCACCTTCTATATCATCCAGCTTAAGATGAGTGTTAATAGAGGCTGGAGTGATGAAGATTGTCCTCCCCTACACTATGGCAGACAGTTCCTTCTCCCCGTCCATAGTGACCTCTTGGCAGGTCCTCCAAAACTCTAAGAGTTGATCTTCGTGAAGTGGAGGATCGAGGGTAATGGAGGTGAAGTAGTTGGATAGAGTCAAAACTCAGCAAGTCTCTGACAAACCAAGATATTTCTCAGAGTTTAACAGAGCAACCTAATTGTGTTGCCTGTGTAAATGGATGGAAAAATCAGGTTGGTTTCTAGGATCAGGGTGGGCTGTTTGTGAGTAGCTTTATGGTGAAGAAAGGTAAGAACAAAGGTTGTTTGTGTGTGAATTTAGGCTAGCGAGTTTTACAGATGAAGAGGAAAGTGAAAGAGGGGGAACCGTTGAGTGTGTGAATATATATATATATATATATATATATATATATATATATATATATATATATATATATATATATATATATATATATATGAAATGGATTTAAGATAAACTTAATGCAAAAGGATAAACTTTGAAATCCGGATGTCGATCCCGCCTCTGAAAAAGCGCCCAAAAAGGTAGTTATCTTGGAAGTCGAAAATCTTCCGAAGGTAATTTGTCTTCGAAAGTTTTATAAAAAAACTTCTCAAGCCAATTTGACTTTGGAAGATATTCCTGAACTTTGTGGAATTTTGCTTCGAAGACAAAAATACTTATTTTCACTTCTGAGACATATTTGGTTTCTGAAAAGATTAAAACTAAGAAGTTTTATTCATAAGAGAATAAATCTTCTGAGGCTTTATTGCTTTCTGAAGAAAATTGTTCTTCAACAACATATAATTACTTAGAAGCATATTTTAGCTTCGGAAGATATTCAGAATTTCTTCCGAAGATAAATTTCTTGTAAGTAGTTATTTGTTTTGAAGACATAATGTTCTTCTGAAGACAACTTAATGTCTTCTGATAGAAAATATGTCTACAACTTCCAAAATCCTAAGAAATATGATTTGAAAAGTTTTCTTCCAAAGTAAACTGGGTTTATGTAGGTGATAATATAGACAACTTAGGACACACATATTTTAGAAATAGTTTTGAGTTAAGTTTAATAAAATATACACAAAGTTAATCATCCCAATAGCTGATTCAAGATATTTAAATCTCTATTCATCAAAGGCCATTGTAAACAGATCAACATATTGTTCATGTGTGTTAACTTTGACTAGTTTTATCAATCAATTTTCAAAATTATCTCTAATTAAATGATATCTGATATTGATGTGTTTTGTCCTTGAGTGCTATACAAGATTCCATGTGATAGAGCTAGCACGGTTGTTGTCTATGTGGACTGGAGTCTTCTTGAAGTTGAATACATAGTCCAGCATCAAATTCCGAATCCAAAGCACTTGAGCACAGTAGTTGTCAGCAGCAATGTATTCAGCTTCAGCAGTTGATGCAAACACACAAGATTGTTTCTTGTATTGCCATGAGACAGTTCTTACACCAAGGAATTGATATCCCCTAGATGTAGACTTTGAAGTCATATTGCAAACACTATAGTCACTATGTGTATAAGCATACAAATTGAAGTCAGAATTCTTTGGATACCAAAGGCCTAGTTTAGGAGCACATTTGAGATATCTAAGAGACCTAATCATAGCTCTATAGAGATGTTCATCTATAGATTCCCCCTCAAGATCATGTCCAGGAAGTGGTTTCTTACTATAGGTGTCTTTGCAACCTTACATTCACTCATGTTAAATCTTGTAAGTATGTCTTATACATACTTTTACTTACTTATGAAGATGCCATTGTCAACCCACTTCACTTGAATTCCGAGAAAGAAATTGAGTTTCTCCATGGCACTCATTTCAAATCTATTCTTCATCAGCTTCTTAAAGTCTTTGCAGAGCTTTGAATTAGTTGACCCAAAGAAAATGTCATCTACATAAACTTGAAACAACATCAAGTCATTCCCTGTTCCTTTGATGAAGAGTGTTCCATCTATAGTACCTCTCTTGTAGCCATGCTGGCAAAGATACTGAGATAGTGTTTCATACCATTTCCTTGGAGCTTGGTGCAGCCCATAAAAAGCTTTATCAAGTTTGCTAACATAGTTAGGATGACTTGGGTCTGCAAAGCCAGATGGTTGTTTGACATACACTTCCTCATCCATCACCCCTATACACACTTGGCATCAAGTTAATAGACATTGAGATCCTTGGATGCAGCAAAAGCAAGGTATATCTTAACAGCTTCAAGTCTTGACACTAGAGCAAAAACATCTATGTAGTCTATCCTTTCTTCTTATGTGTAACCTTGAACGACTAGTCTAGCTTTGTTCTTGATGACAAGTCCTCTATCATCCTTCTTGTTCCTAAACACCCATTTGGTACCTATACTAGTCTTCCCTTGAGGAAGAGGACATAGGTTCCAAACCTTTTACCTTTTGATTGAAGCAACTCCTCCTGTATTGCTTCAATCCAACTTCCATCCTTCCAGCGATCAACTTTCTTTGGCTCTATCTAGGATAAGAAGCAAGAGTATAGACAAACATTTTTGTCATAGGTTTGTCCTCTTGTTCTCACCTATGTGTCAACATCTTCAATGATGTTTGTGATGGAGTGTGACTTGTGGATCCTGAGTTGAGTAATCATAGCAAGTTGATTGGACAAATCTAAATGTGTGAATTTTATATATGGTAATGGAGTGTCACCCACAGTGTGTGACATCGTTGATGTTGTCTTCGATGGAGTGGTTATCAGCATCAATGCATTCTTGATCACTATCACCACCACCATTTCCTCCTACATTTGAAGCTCCTTCATTTGAGTTCTGTGCCTCTGAGCTAATATTTGTAGGCACCTCAGATGTATCAACTGAATTTGTCATGGTTGTACTGATAGGAACTCCATTTGGAAGGTTAGTTACCACTAGAGCTGAAGTAGTGTTCTTGCTTGGTCTTCTCAGCTCAAATCTATGATCAACATCTCCTGTTGGTAAGTTACCTGTAGATCCTGAAACATTCTCACAAGATTTGTTAAAACATTAAATTAGTTGGTAACTAAATCAAGATCAAACAACCAATCAGGACAAAACCTTTTATAATAGGAGTGTGCTAGATTGTAAACTCTATAAGCATTAGCTTGGAAAGAGTGTCCAATGAAGTATCGATCATCTAATTTCTCAGAAAATTTGGCAACTTGATCTTTGGTATTCAAGATAGTGCAAGGAAATCCAAATGATCTGAGGAAACCAATGAAAGGTCTCCTTTTATGCCAAAGTTCATAAGGAGTCTTACCATGAGTCTTAACTACTAAAACTCTATTCTGCACATAGCAGGCAGTGTTGACTGCCTCTTCCCAAAAGGTGATGGGCAGGTTAGAATCAAATAATATGGTTCTTGCAGCTTAAATAAATGTATTGTTTCTCTTTTCAACAACACCATTTTGCTGAGGAGTCCAGGGAGCACTATATTGTCTTGTAATACCCTTTCATCACAAAATATGTCAAGAAGAATTCAGTTCCTTGATCACATCTTATGGTCTTGACCTAGTGATCACATTGATTCTTATTTTTTTAAAATGAAGTTCTTCAAGATCTTAGGAGTCTCATCCTTAGTTGTCACACCCCAACCACAGCGGTTTCCCACGAGGCTTGATCATCATGGAAACCATAGTCATTGATCGACCAGTACATGATTTGATAAAAACATACTTTGCAATAACGTTAAAAGATACATAATTGTGTTTAGAGTTACACAACGGAAGTAGTAGCAAAATGTAAATTGTTTTTCAAACAAGGCCATTTAGAAATAATGTCCTAAATGCATGCGTGAATCCTAGAATGTGATAAACTCCAGACAAGTCTAGCATCGTGCAAACCTTAATTTCCTAAGAAAACATGCATGAAATATGTCAACATAAAGTTGGTGAGTTCATAGGTTTTAAGTAACGGAAATCAGTATAATGGACCACAAGACTTTCTATGATTTGATTGTCGATCATACAATACTACAATATTATATAAGCACCGCAACCGAAGCTAGACTGTAAATGTAATAGATTGCCCCTACCCGTGCCTACCGTAAGCACAGGGGTGAATAGGCTAATAATGCACCTGTTTAGACCTCATGTTAGGGTTAGGGTAATTAACCCGGGAGGGGGTAGTCAAACCCAATTGTACTATCCATGATTACTTTGCTTTGGGAAAAAAACTAACGGTCTGATAACTGGGGACTTCATACGATAAGTAAACAACCTATATAACATGTGAAATCATTGACAAGTAAATGTGTCTAAGAAAGTAGTAATTTGCATGTAATCTCCCCATAATAAAATTAAGTAAAAATGGGGCCGTGAAACTCACCAGACAGTGGTAAACGAGTATGTAAACTTGTAAATATCCAAAGTGCTCCGGGAAACCGACCTAAGCTCGCCCTAGAATAATTAAGGCAACTTATGTCCAAGTAATTGCTCCTACATGTAATGTGAGCATGCAACTATATCATCCACGCACTTGGTAACAAAGTGTTTGACTCGACGACCCGTTGGTGATACAGGATGATAATTTGTGAAAAATATATATTACTTAGAAAATATTAATAAATTATACTTTGCTTGAAAATGTTCAAAAACCTTTGTATTTTAAAATTGACATATTATTTTAGTAACTAAATATCATTTTGACTCGACCCGAGATGTGACTCGAGTGTCTTGTAATTATTTATATATTTTTCATATGTATTTTCTAGAAATTAAGGTTGTGAAGAAGTCTTATTTTCTCGGTAAAATAATACTTGTATTCTTTTAAATGAAAGACAATTTTAAAATATTTACATCCAAGTAAAATCACTAACTTTCATATTTTACAACTCATGTATAAGTATTCATAATAATACTTGTAAATAATTAAAGTAACATAACCATAATATAACCCTTTTGTAGTTTTTCTTGGGTTCTAACAATTTTTATAACTTTTATAAAATCATCAACTAGTAATTTGATCAAACATGAATCTATGAATATTTACTTGTTAAGAACAAGAATCTTTATTTAACTCATGTTAAAATGTTTTGCATGAAATATTCTTTTTGAAACTTTTTGTTTGTAAAAGTATTATTTTCTATAAAATATATTTGACTGATGAAACTAGTTACGTATGAACTAGTAGATGAATAATATAATGAAATGATACATATATACATATATTTGTAAGTAGAAAAAGTTCTTACTAGAATCAAGCAAGAAATGATGGAATGGTTGTTATAGGATGCTTGAACACTTTAAAATTCACTTGGCCCTCAACAATAATACTTGAATCACCTGAAAAAATACATAAAAATTATTATAAATACATTTTAATATTGATGATATGTAAATAATAACTCATTTATCTAGTAGTTGTGTTATACACGTTTTATCCGCGTAAAGTATCAATTTACGCGTTAAGGTTTATTTATGAGTTTAAGCTTTTCCAATGTTCTTAATTTGGGATCTAAAATACTTTGAAACACTTTTAAAGTATTTATTGACACACACACACACACACACACGTATATATATATATATATATATATATATTGTTGGATTCTGTGTGCCCAAGACACTTAGAATATTGATGTGGTTAGTACGTTATGATCCAAGTCGGGTTATACCCAACAACAAGCTTGGCAAACACCAATTAAATATTTAATTGATGATGTGATCATGCAATTAAATATTTACACCAATTTAGAAAATGGGTTTTCTAAATAAGTTGCATGTAAGTGGGAACAACTTATTAGGATATTTTGTTCAACAATATTATTTGATGTGTTGTTTAAATTAGTTAGATGACACCAAATATTAAGTGAGAAATTACAGCTTATAAATTAAATGGTTAATTGTATAAGTATGTAATTACATTTATATATCTTGTACATACAATTAATTGTATGTCTAGTATAAATGACATTTCAATGTGTGATAGTTTTGAGAGGGAAAAGGGTTTTAAACCCCTTCTTGGCCGCCCCTCCCCTCTCATTCTATTGGACCAACCTTGTTTTGACTACCAACACACATTTAATTGTGTCTTGAACTCAAAAATCAGATCGACCACACACATTACATGCAACTTTGAAAGACAAAAAAACTCAAAAACTCTCCCTCTTGGTCTCGGCTGGGCAGCAGCATTTTGAAGAGTTTCTTGGTCTTGATTTGGTGATCTCTCCCTAGCAAGAGTTGTGTTTGCTTCACAAGGCTTTGGGTATAAGCTCTTGAGGATCTCTACATTGAGTTCTTGGTCGATTCAAGCATCCAAAACACTCCTCTAAGTCGATTTTTCTGCTGGAGAAAGGTAGCATTTCACAGCCTCATATGGCTGTGATTTTATGTACATTAGTGGTTGTTCATAGCTTGTCTATTCATATATTTAAGATCCTATTGATTTGGGTTTTGTTTTCATCTTAAAACCACACTTAGAACACGAAAATTTCAGATTATAAACTTGTTATAATCATATACCTCCGCTGCGTTTTCTGAAAAGTTTAAAAGGTTAAACTATGTTTTGTGTTCTTACAAACCCAACAATGGCATCAAGAGCCGGTTATATGGATGGCTTGCTTGATTCATCTTTTGAAATTGGTTTTAAAAGATGATATTAGACATGTTATAGGCTGTTATTGGGCTGAAATATTATGTCTTATTGAAATCCCCAACTTTCAAGGTTACATCACACATGCTTGTGATTAAACCTTGAAAGATATGTATGTTGATATGTTGATTGTTTGGACAATATTTAAAACCAAAATTTCAGTTTATGTTGGCTGAAATTTGAAGGTTTTAAATGGGGATTAATGATATATTTTGATGATTTAATCATTGGTTGTTAAAGTGCATAACCTAGCTTGTGGCCTTGTGTTGTTTGGATGATTCAAGTGGTTGTTTTATTCATTCAATTTGGTTGTAATATTTGTGTTTATTCATTTGGGTTGTAATTATTCATTCATTTGGTTATGTAATAATAGATTAGGTTCATTTCCTTTACTAGAAAAATGTATTAGGATACAATTTTGTAAAAGGAAGAAGTACAAGATCAAGACCCAAAGATGGACACAAAGACACAAGAAACATGGAGCATTTGGATGCGGTTTCTAGTGGGAGGCTCTTGGAACCTTTATGATATTTGTGACCCTTAGGAATGTCCTATGGACCACACTTGTGATGGCAAACAAGTGTGGACCACTTTAGATGCTATGGTTATGCACATATGCTCATATGGTTGTTAATGTTTATGCTTGGTTGATTGTTTGTTGTCTTGATTGTTTGGTTGATATTTGGATATTCAAAGCAAACTAATTAACAAACTTAACAAGCTGAAAATTGATGGTTCTTAAAGGTTAATAAAAGGTTATTAAAATTATTTAATGATTTTAAGGATTAAAATAGGTTTTAATCAAAGAACCATAAGGTACCTTGTATTTGAAAGCATGCAAATACAAGTACATAGAGTTTTCTAAACTTGTATTTTGAAACCTCTAAAACTTTTTTTCCAAACAAGATCAACACCGTCCTTTTACACAACACTTGAGTCACTTGGGAACTCTTAGTGGGATAAAGGTCACCTAACCATTTTGAGGGAACTTGTGACTTGAGGTGAGAATGCCTTATTTGTGGGATAAAGGTCACCTAACCACTTGTTTTGGCAAACTCACACGTGGGTGTAAGTAGGGTGTCTTGATTTGCAAATCATGTCAAATGGATCACCTACGATGTGGTTTCCAAATGGTGTTGATGGGATTAACATGCCGACTTTACATATGATGTTTTAAGTCGATCCCATATTTCTAGAAGTTGCAAATGGTTGCAATCGTCAAACGTTGACCACCTTATTAATTTAAAACGTGGGATAAAGGTCACCTAACCACGATTTAAATGTAATGTTGGGTTCTAGATTTTAAATATGAAAAGACCTTAAAAGGCATTAAATATTAAAATTAGCAATATTGAAAATACTAAAATTGATCTTTGTTAAATTTTGTAGATGGCCACCAATAATGAAAATCACGATAACTCGTCCGCATCAAACCAATCACTACGAGCGATCCTCCAAAAGGAACGTCTAAATCATAACAACTTTATTGATTGGTATCGAAACTTGAGAATTGTTCTCAAGCAAGAGAGAAGATCATATGTTTTAGACCACCCTATCCCCGATCAACCTAACGAGGATGATGAGGAGGCCTTTAACGATTGGCTGAAATACACTGAGGACTCCGTCCAAGTGTCTTGTCTCATGCTAGCGAGCATGACTCCGGATCTCCAAAAGAGTATGAACATCACGGAGCTTACGACATGATAACCCAGCTGAAGGAAACGTTCCAACAGCAAGCAAGGGTTGAGCGGTTCGAAACGGTTCGAGCGCTCCATGCATGTCGTATGGACGACAACCAATCTGTTTCATCTTATGTACTTAAGATGAAAAGTCATATTGACCGCCTCGAGAGGCTAAACTGCCCCGTCTCGAAGGAGTTGGCCACGGATTTGATCCTAAATGGCCTAACCAAGAAGTTCGAGACATTCGTGTTGAACTACAACATGAATGCATGGGACAAAAGCATTGGTGAACTTCACTCAATGCTCAAAACGGCCGAGGCGGCCATGGGTAAAAGGGTTTTACCCGTTCTCACCATCAATGAAGGTGGGAACAACAAAAGGCCTCATCCCGCACCCAAGGCAAAGGTTGCCAAGGGTAAGGGACATGTGTGGGGAAAGGGGAAAGGGGTGGTAAGGGTACCACCCAAACCACAAGAGAAGAAGCAAAAGGTTGCTACAAATGACCCATGCTTCAAGTGTGGGGAGATAGGACATTGGGCAAGGAATTGTCCTGTCCATCTCCAAGAGTTGAAAGCAAAGAGGGATGCCGGGCAGACCTCAGGTACAATATACATGATACATATTGATCTTAATGTTACATCTTCAAACACATGGGTATTGGATACCGGATGTGGAACTCATATTTGCAATTTGTTGCAGGGGTTCACAAGAAGTAGGGACTTCAAGAAAGGGGATGTTAGCCTCTTCATGGGCAATGGAACTAAAGTCTTAGTTGAAGCTCGTGGGACTACATCCTAAGACTTCCAAGTGGCTTGGAAGTTATTTTGAAGAATGTTTTGTATGCTCCTAGTTTGACTAGGAACATTATTTCTGTATCTCAATTAAGACATTATGATTATGTATTATCCTTTATTGAAAATGATATTCATGTTTCTTTAAATGGTATGTTCTATTTTAAAGCTATACCAATTAATGGTATTTATGAATTGGTTCATGAAAATACTTTAAATAGTTCATTGTACCAAACAAACACCAAGAAACTCAAGTTGGACTTGAGTGATACCTATCTTTGGCATTGTCGTCTTGGTCATATAAACAAGAAACGTTTACAAACACTTCAAAAGAATGGTCTTTTAAAAACAAATGAATGTGATTCATTTGATGTTTGTGAATCTTGTTTACAAGGTAAGATGACTAAGGCACCCTTTAGTGGAACTACCGAAAGGGCAAAAGATTTATTAGGAATCATACATTCGGATGTATGTGGTCCTTTTAAGCCAATGACTAGGAATGGTGAAAGATACTTCATTACCTTTACCGACGATTATAGTCGCTATGGGTATGTGTACTTATTAAGGCACAAAGATGAAGCTTTTGAAATGTTCAAAATCTTCAAGAATGAAGTTGAAAATCAACTCAACAAGTCAATTAAAGTTCTCCGTACCGATAGAGGAGGTGAATACCTAAGTGATGTTTTTCAAGATTATCTTAGGAGTTGTGGGATTGTCTCACAACTCACTCCACCTGGAACACCACAACATAATGGTGTGTCTGAGAGGAGGAATCGAACCTTATTGGATATGGTCCGATCTATGATGGCTAGAAGCACATTACCTCTATCATTTTGGGGTTTCGCTTTGCTCTCCGCGGCCCGTATTTTAAATATGGCCCCAACCAAAAAGGTGGAAAGGACACCTTTTGAGATATGGCATGGAAGAGTTCCATCCCTATCATACTTAAGGGTTTGGGGATGTGAGGCTTATGTTAAGACTCCCACCCCAAACAAATTGGAAGTCCGATCCATCAAGTGTATCTTTATTGGATATCCTAGAGATTCTATGGGATATTATTTCTATGATCCACTGGAACAAAAGGTGTTTGTTGCCAGAAAGGGTGAGTTCTTAGAAGCAAAGTTCCTTATGGAAGGAGCTAGCAGAAGAACAGTGGATCTTGAGGAAGATCAAGAACCACAACCCGATGCACGTTTGGTTGAAACTAGCACTCAACATGAGGATGTTGAAATGATCAAATGGTTGATCAATACACACAAACGTTCGCAGAAGTGGTAGAACTAGTAATCCACCTGAAAGATACGGATTTTTCATGGATGGATGCTATATGGTAGATTCAGATGAACCAACCACATACCATGATGCAGTGTCCAATTTGGATTGTGACAAATGGCTTGAGGCCATGAACGTTGAGATGCAATCCATGTATGACAATCAAGTTTGGGAACTTGTTGTACCACCTCTTAATTCCAAAGTAGTTGGAAGTAAGTGGGTTTTCAAGAAGAAAACCGATATGCATGGAAACTTGGATACTTATAAAGCTAGACTTGTAGCAAAGGGTTTCACTCAAACTCAAGGGGTTGATTATGATGAAACCTTCTCACCTGTAGCGATGCTAAAGTCTATAAGAATATTGTTTGCCATAGCTGCTCATTATGATTATGAGATTTGGCAAATGGATGTCAAAACCGCTTTCCTAAATGGATATCTTGAGGAAGATGTCTATATGGTTCAGCCTGAAGGTTTTGTCGATCCAAAACATCCTAATAAAGTATGCAAGTTAAAGAAATCAATCTATGGATTGAAACAAGCATCGAGAAGTTGGAATCACCGTTTTGATGAGGAAGTAAAGAAATTTGGCTTATCAAAAACGCTGATGAGGCTTGTGTGTATAAGAAGGCTAGTGGGAGCACAGTAACTTTCCTAGTATTGTATGTTGATGACATACTACTATTTGGAAATGACATTCCAACCTTGGAAGGTGTAAAAACCTGGCTTGGAAGTTGTTTTTCCATCAAGGATCTTGGTGAAGCCGCCTATATTCTAGGAATAAAGATCTATAGGGATAGATCAAGGCGGTTGATTGGTTTGAATCAAAGTGCATACATTGATAAGATCTTGAAAAGGTTCAAGATGGAGAACTCTAAGAAAGGTACCGTACCTATTCAAAGAGGAACGATATTGAGTACGACTCAATGTCCAAGCTCAAAGGATGAGCAAGATAAAATGAAGGCAATCCCATATGCATCTGCTATGGATCCATCATGTATGCAATGATATGCACTCGACCGGACGTGTCATGCGCTTTGAGCATGACAAGCCGTTACCAGCAAAATCCTGGAAACAGTCATTGGATGGCTGTTAAGAACATACTTAAGTACCTAAGGAGGACAAGGGATATGTTCCTAATCTATGGATCTGGTGACGAGGAACTCGTTGTAAAAGGTTACACGGATGCGAGTTTCCAAACCGATCGTGATGATTCTCGGTCACAATCGGGATACATTTTCATTCTAAATGGAGGAGCTGTCTCTTGGAAGAGCTCCAAGCAGGATGTGGTGGCTCTATCGACTACAGAATCAGAATACGTTGCCGCCTCATTGGCAGCTCAAGAAGCTGCATGGTTGAAGAAATTCATTGCCGATCTAGGGGTAGTCCCTTCCATTCAGGACCCCCTAGAGATCTTTTGTGATAACGAGGGTGCGATTGCACAAATCAAGGAACCCCGTGCTCATCAAAAGACTAGGCACATTGAGCGGAGATTCAACTACATACGAGATGAAGTTGAAAAGGGAAAGATATGTATTCGCAAAGTTCACACGGATCAAAACATTGCGGATCCTCTCACGAAGCTCCTTGAAAAGGCAAAGCATGAATGTCATACTTGTGCCATGGGACTTCGATATTCTAGTGATTGGATTTGATCTGTACATTTGTATTTGGATATGTGGAACTCTTTATTATTTGAATAAAATTATTTGGTTATAATGTTTCAATTAATGTTCCAATTTAGCATGTTTAATCCATGAGTAAATTGTTTACTCTAAAATGTCCGTAGTCGCTCATACTTGTGGGAACAAGTGTGAAAGTAAGATTATTATGAACTTGGATTGGTTGATTCATAAGGATGAATATAGAGCAATGGGTTGCTACCAAGGTTCATAGATATTGTGGGATACAATATTGGACTAACCCGCATCTCAAATTTTACTACATGGAATCTTATTGATTGATCATAAGTAAATTTGAGTAAAGGCGAATATCATTTGGTATCCTCAGACCTGAGACACATATTGGGTTTTGATATTCACCAAGTATACACCTTGAGCCTATTCTTCACTGTCCTGAAATAGTGGACAGTACATAAGGATATGTTCAGGTATAACACGAGGTGTTTGTGAGAAACGTATGTAGTCAAGATGGAATTTGTTCCTCTTATTCGTTGAGAGTTAGATGTCTAAGGCCTGATTAAGTTAAATCAACAAGGAATGATCATTCTGTGTCCTTGGATTTAACATGACATCTGTAACAAAAGGATATGATGATTAATTCACCTAAATCATTTCAAGTAGGGTACTTGAAAGGGATGATGTTATTGAATGGCTATAAGTCATGCGTATTAAGGGTAGTAAACCCGGGTTAGGCGGTATTTACTGTCTTGCATCAATCTTCTATGAATCTTGGGCAAGTGGGAGATTGTTGGATTCTGTGTGCCCAAGACACTTAGAATATTGATGTGGTTAGTACGTTATGATCCAAGTCGGGTTATACCCAACAACAAGCTTGGCAAACACCAATTAAATATTTAATTGATGATGTGATCATGCAATTAAATATTTACACCAATTTAGAAAATGGGTTTTCTAAATAAGTTGCATGTAAGTGGGAACAACTTATTAGATATTTTGTTCAACAATATTATTTGATGTGTTGTTTAAATTAGTTAGATGACACCAAATATTAAGTGAGAAATTACAGCTTATAAATTAAATGGTTAATTGTATAAGTATGTAATTACATTTATATATCTTGTACATACAATTAATTGTATGTCTAGTATAAATGACATTTCAATGTGTGATAGTTTTGAGAGGGAAAAGGGTTTTAAACCCCTTCTTGGCCGCCCCTCCCCTCTCATTCTATTGGACCAACCTTGTTTTGACCACCAACACACATTTAATTGTGTCTTGAACTCAAAAATCAGATTGACCACACACATTACATGCAACTTTTGAAAGACAAAGAAACTCAAAAACTCTCCCTCTTGGTCTCGGCTGGGCAGCAGCATTTTGAAGAGTTTCTTGGTCTTGATTTGGTGATCTCTCCCTAGCAAGAGTTGTGTTTGCTTCACAAGGCTTTGGGTATAAGCTCTTGAGGATCTCTACATTGAGTTCTTGGTCGATTCAAGCATCCAAAACACTCCTCTAAGTCGATTTTCTGCTGGAGAAAGGTAGCATTTCACAGCCTCATATGGCTGTGATTTTATGTACATTAGTGGTTGTTCATAGCTTGTCTATTCATATATTTAAGATCCTATTGATTTGGGTTTTGTTTTCATCTTAAAACCACACTTAGAACACGAAAATTTCAGATTATAAACTTGTTATAATCATATACCTCCGCTGCGTTTTCTGAAAAGTTTAAAAGGTTAAACTATGTTTTGTGTTCTTACAAACCCATCATATATATATATATATATATATATATATATATATATATATATATATATATATATATATATATTAATTATCACCAACGTTCGTGTGTGCTTGTATCGCGTGTAAAAATGGTAATTACGTCGAATTATCGATACGTGAAATGTTACGCGTGAAATTTTGTAATACATAAAACGACTTCAATAAATGGATTTCAATTGAAAATCAAGTATTATAGGTGTAATTATAACCAAGTCAAGGCCGGGTATTGACCTGAAATTGCCAGTTGTCACATACTCCCCATGTTAGGGTTGTCTGCAGATGCAAGGGTTTCAAACAAGTAAGGGTAGTTGAGCTTCACTTGGTCTTCACGTTCCCAAGTAAATTCAGGTCCTCATCTGGAATTCGACCGGACCTTCACTATGGGAATGCGGCTTCGTTTCATCTTCTTTACCTCTCGATCCAAGATCTCCACAGGTTACTCAATAAAATGAAGTTGTTCATCAATCTGAACCTCATTGAGTGGTATACCTAGAGTTTCATCTGACAGGCCTTCTTCATATTTGACACGTGGAAAGTGTCATGAACACTACTAAATTCTTGAGGAAGTTTGAGCTTGTAACCTACAGAACCAATCTTGGCTAGGATTTCAAATGGTCTAATGTATCTAGGGTTCAGCTTACCACATTTGCCAAAACGAATGACTCCTTTACAAGGTGAGACTTTAAGTAGAACCTTATCTCCCACTTGGAATTCCAATGGTTTACGTCTCACGTCAGCGTAGTTTTTCTGACGGTCACGCGCGGCTTTGAGTCGGTTCTGAATCTGAGCAATCATTTTTGTGGTCTCGTGTATGATATTGGGACCAGTGAGTTGACTATCGCCAACCACTGTACAACACAGTGGTGATCGACACTTCCTTCTATAGTGCTTCAAACGGTGCAGCTTTGATACTGATGTGATAACTGTTATTGTAAGAAAACTAAGATAAGGGTATATGAGTATCCCAACGGTTTTCAAAGTCTATCACACAAGCTCTAAGTATGTCTTACAATGTCTGAATGGTCTGTTCGATCTGACTATCCGTTTGAGGGTGGTATGCGGTACTCATATCCAACCGTTTACCCAAAGCCTTTTGTAATGATTGCCAAAATCTCGAAACAACCTCCTTGAGATAAACCCTCGTCAACCTTTCCATCTTATTAGTTTCTTTAATTGGTAGAAAGTGAGCAGACTTTGTTAGTCGATCCACGATTACCCAAATCGTATCACAACCAGTGGATCTCTTGGGTAGTTTCGTGATAAAGTCCATGGAAATCTGCTCCCATTTCCATTGTGGAATCTCCGGTTCGTGAAGCAATCCAGACGGTTTCTGATATTCCGCCTTAACCTTTGAACATGTGAGGCACTTGCTAACATAGGTGGCTATGTCGGCTTTCATATTAATCCACCAGTATAACTCCTTCAGGTCCTGACACATCTTATAAGATCCCGGGTGGATGGAGTATCTGGATTTGTGTGCCTCGTCCATCACAAGATTCCTTAAGTTTCCACAATTTGGCACCCAAATATGGTTCATGAAGTTACGAGCTCCATCAGATTGCTTATCTATGCCGCGAAGAGATTCATTTTTAAAATTCTGTTCTTTCTGTGCTTCGGACTAGGCATCTCGAATTTGAGTAGTTAGACTCGTATGGATCGTCATTCCCGACGCTCGCACCCGTAAAGTTTTGGTTCGTACTTTCCTTCTCAGAGCGTCTACTACAATGTTGCTTTTCTAGGATGATAACGAATCTCACAGTCATAATCGTTTAGTAACTCGACCCACCTGCATCGTCTCATGTTTAGTTCCTTCTGATCGAAGATGTGTTGAAGGCTTTTGTGAACAGTGAATATAGTACACTTGGTACCATACATGTAGTGTCGCCAAATCTTTAGTGCAAAAACAACAGCTACCAATTCGAGGTCGTGAGTGGTGTAGTTTTTCTCATGCACTTTCAATTATCGAGAACCGTAAGCAATAACCTTGCCGTGTCGCATCAGGACACAAGTCCTTGTCGTGATGCGTCGCAGTACACCACAAAACCATCCTTGTGACATCCGTCACCAAAAGGTCCGTCAATTAACATGGACCCCTTTAACTTTTCTTCGCTCGTTCATTCCTCAGTTTTATAAACTATTCGTGTGGATATTATACTTGCTTTATCATCTTTATGCTTGTGTTCTTATCGTAAACGTATGCTAACCTTAAAACTTTTACAATTTTCATCATCATTATCACTAAATATACCATTTTTTATATAATATTATTGTCACAAATAAAACTATTTTTTAAGTTACAAATATCATTAATTACATTTTTATCATTAATATAACTAGCCTAATTAAGTCGTTTTCAACCGAATCAAATTTGGGAAACTTGGGGGCTAAGTGCAATGACCAAATGTGACATTTTGCCAAACTAGAGCTGGGTATAAATACCCATATTCAGCCCAAGCCACCATTTCTTCTTCTTCTTCATTTTCTTCTTCTCCGTTTTCTCCTCCTCCTTGCACCAAAACCGCCCCGTTTCTTCGCGTTTTCACCGGCAAGACCTCAGCTATAGCTGAGTCTACTCCTTTCTTGCAGGTGGAGGACCTTGGTCGCCCCTTTTCTTGCTTGTTTACGGCTGTCCATTTAGGGTTTCGGGTGTTCGGGACCAACCCGAGCACATGAGGTCGTGTGGGTGCGTGTGATGTTTTTCTGCGTGTTCTTCTTGTTTGGGTGTGTTTGAAATGTGTTTCAGGAAGTCCTTGTGGTGTGAATCTCGTGCACGGAGTAGCCAAAGGCTGCTATGCACTTTTGCAGTCGCGAACCCCATGCGACTAAGCCGTACGACTGGGTGAGTCGTGCGACTGAGTCATGCGTCTATGTCTATCGTGCGACTGAGTTGTGCGATTGGGTGTGTCGTGCGACTGAGTCATGCTACTGTGTGTATGCGTGCGATTGAGTCATGCGAGCGAATGAATGTGTGCGATTGAGTCATGCGAGCGAATGAATGTGTGCGATTGAGTCATGCGACCGAATGAATGTGTGCGATTGTGCGTGTATCGCACGACTGAATGCCAGTTGCACGAATGAAGGTTCAATCGTACGAATGAAGCTGATTTGTACGAATAAAGGTTGATTCGTGCGTATGGATGTTGAATCGTGCGATTGGGTGTTGTGTGGTACGACTGAATACTGAGTCGCACGAATGAAGGTTCAATCGTACGAATGAAGCTGATTTGTACGAATGAGGGTTGATTCGTGCGAATGGAGGGTTGAGTCGTGCGTCTGGTCCTGTCGTGCGACTGAAGTTGCTGTGTGTGAATTCCTTCTTATGTGTGGTGTGTGTGTCGTGTGATGTTAAGTTGACATCGACACGGTTGCCATTGCTAATGACAATATTTAAATTAACACTAAGAAACTTACTAAGGTTATTCCAAATCAAATCAACTTAACATTTTACAATTATCAACAACCGATTCGTAACTACTAATATTTACCAAATACTTCTCTAATAACAATAGAACTTTTACATAAATATCATCAGCAATGGCGACGATATCTAGTACTTGAATCTACATAAGATCTAATTCGTGTGTCTGTTTGTGTGTGTTACACGCGACCGAACCGATACAACCCGAACCGACCGAACGTTACTATTTACTTTATACATATCATTAATGCTTAACAATAACTGTCAATAGGTGTTTGACCGTTTACTGCATACAACATTTGGAAACTTTGATCATTCATACTTACCACTTAACAAGTGAGTTTTGTGGCCCCTTTTTATGTTTATACAACATTTCAATCATTTACAAACATGGGGGAAAAGTATGCTCACCCACTTTCTCTGCTGTACAACTTACATACAATTTACATACTTGGAATCAACGTGTTACTGTTTTGTGAGTACTTATCTGATACATGCTTGGGTTCGCTATGTGGTACTTTCTTTGCAACTATTTAATTCCAGTGTGGGAACCGACAGATAGGTATTGGTAGTACTACTGGGTTGACACCCCCACCCTTGTTTGTTGGTATACTAGTTAGTACCAACAGTGGCCAGGAACGGGCCCTTGGGTGAATATATTCTGACAAGATCTGTGTGTACGTCATTAGGTTTGGTTGCAAAGCTCATTGTCATGTGATTTTACTTACTTATATTCACGGTATTCCACAACATTTACTATACAACATCAATTTCTATTTTTCTATTTAAACCTGCGAGCTCACCAACAATTTTGTTGACCATTTTGAGCATACCTTAGTGGAGACCCTAGGATGCATTTTTGAGACTAAACATATTTGACAAACATATATTTTGGAATCATTGTTGTAGTCTGATTAAACAATATTATTCTTTTGATACTTGTTCCCGGATTGTGGGAATTACAATACAATGTTATCTTCATTTGTTTATGTGAATCATATATCATGTTATGCTTATGGCTATGTTGTCGTGAATATTGACTAAACACGACACAAGTCTCCATTTGTGTCGGGTGTCGTCATGTCACGCTTTATCATCATTTATTATATTGCATCTCTATTGTTTACCATGTGTTATGACGATCCCGTCTCGTTACATCCACGTGTTTCTGCTTTTAGCGGGGGTGTGACAAATTGGTATCAGAGCCATTGGTTATAGAGAATTAGGCAATTCGCTTGACCTAGACTATAACCTAGGAACCTTCATGTAGATTTGCATGCTAAGATCTGTGTGCATTTTATATCTCATGTATGTGTTCCTCTTTACTTGTTCGTTTATCTATCTGTTTTGGGATGTTTTCACCCTGTGAGGGAGCCCTTATGCTCACTCCTTATGGGATGCTTCTATTGGATCTTCCGTTCCCTCTGCGCCGAATTGTTTTATCAAATCCGGGTATTAAACCCGAAGAGATCTCCACAGATCACGCTATTGGGCTTGACCTCGGACATTGAGATTGACCCTGAGGAGGTTATGTCTGAAACCTCGAAAGAGGAGGAGATAGACAACCTTCGCTAGACTAAATGTGATTATATACATGGATTTACAATTGTTATGATGGACTATTGTTGGGACATTACCAATTCATGGTGTGAGAACTACACGACTTGCATGTGATGTGTGGTGACTATAAGTGTGATATTAACTTGGAATGCTGGACTTTGATGAACGATGTGGACAATATAATTTGAAATGGTTAAAGCTTATGTGTTTACTACTTTTATGATTAGACAATGCCGCCTCGAAGAGTTACCCGCAACAACAGTGGTGGAAGTGAAGCTCCGAGGGGCAAAGGCAGAGGCAGACGTATAGCACCAAGAACAAGCGATGGCCCTGCCAGTAATAATCAGGAAACAGGAGACTCTGATATGGCAGCCTTGATCGCTCAACAGCTGGCCGCGCTGATTCCGACTATAGTGGCCTAAGTGAGCGATGCACTTCAGCAACATCACCCCACGGGGATGGTGGCAATGATAATGAGGATGGTGGAGAAAGAGGTCAAGGTGGGATTGAAACTGAAGTAGGTAATGGGAACCCGACTGGGAACGAGAGTAATCAGGAGACCGGGAATGGTGGAACAGCCGGTATTGAGACTGGGGTTGTTAATGCTAGAAGGGGATGTTCCTACAAGGAGTTTGTGGCCTGCAAACCGAAAGAATTTGATGGGAAAGGTGGAGCGATAGCCCTGACCAGGTGGCTTGAGAAAATGTAGGTAGTGATTGACATCAGCGAATGCCTCGATAGCCAGAAAATCAAGTATGCCACGTGTTCATTACAGGGCAAGGCGTTAACTTGGTGGAACACTCAGGTTCAGGCTAGGGGAAGAGAATCGGCAATGCAGATGTCGTGGGATGAGTTCAAGGCACTGATCACCGAGGAATACTGCCCCCTCAATGAGATGCAGAAACTGGAGCATGAATTCTGGAATCATGCTATGGTGGGGGTTGGGCATGCAGCTTACACTGACCGTCTTCATGAGTTGGCAAGATTGGTTCCACATCTGGTCACTCCGGAATCCAAGAGAATCGAGAGGTATATTTGGGGACTTGCGCCTCAAATCCGGGCGATGGTAACAGCAGCTGCTCCTTTTACGTATCAGAGCACAATTCTAAAGGCTGGCGCTCTAACTGACGAGATGGTGAGAACAGGTGTTTTGGGTAGAGTAGTAGAGAAAAGAAAGGATGTTGGGGAAACGAGCCGGTCGAGTGCCGGGAAATTTGACAAAAGGGCCAAGACAACCATAAATTTTATGGCCGTGACACAGGGCAAAAGAGAGTATGTTGGGCCGCACCCCAAATGTGATAGGTGCAACTATCATCATCCCCCAGGAATGCCGTGCTGGGTATGCGTGCACTGTAAACGCCCGGGGCATCTAGCGAGAGACTGCAGAATAGCACCGAATCTGGTGGCATCGGTCAATGCGGTTAACCCCGTCGGAATGCCAGGGTCTGTTATGAGTGTGGAGGCCCTGATCACTACAGAAACATGTGCCCCAGACTAAATCGGGCGCCGGATCAACAAGGGATCAACCAGCAGCAGGTGATGGCCATAGCTGGGAATCAAGGCCTGGCGAATCAAGGAAATACAGCTCGGGGAGGTGCATTTGTCATTGGACCCAACGATGCCCGCCAGGACCCAAATGTTGTCACGGGTATGCACTTACTCAATCATCACTTCGCATCTATATTATTTGATACTGGAGCAGACAATAGCTTTATATCTTCTGAGTTTGTGCAATTGCTTGATTTGAGTCCTAGTAGGCTAGAAACTAGCTACTCTCTGGAAATGGCCAATGGTAGGGTTGTTCAGACCGATGAGATTATTTGGAAGTGCTCGATAATATTAGAGAACCATGCCTTCGATAAAGATTTGATACCCTTTGAGTTAGGAAGTTTCGACATGATCGTGGGAATGGATTGGTTGTCGAAACACGAAGCTGAGATTGTCTGTCGGGACAAAGTAGTATGAATCCCCATGCTAAACGGGGAGGTTCTCAGGATTCAAGGAGAACGACCAGGAAGAAACTTAAAGCTTATCTCCTGCATGAAAGCACGCCGAAGTTTACAAAAGCAATGCTACGCTTTTCTGGCTCATGTGGTGGAAAAGAAGGAAGAGGAGAGGAAAATAGTAGATATTCCAGTGGTACGGGACTACCCAGATGTATTTCCTGATGACTTGTCTAGTTTGCCTCCTCCACGTTAATTGAATTTCGTATAGAGTTGGTTCCTGGAGCTACACCGGTAGCAAAGACGCCATATCGGTTAGCACCATCAGAAATGCAAGAGTTATCTAGTCAGTTGCAGGAACTACTGGAGAAGGGTATTATTCGGCCGAGTCACTCACCATGGGGAGCACCGGTATTATTTGTCAAAAAGAAGGATGGGTCGTTTCGCATGTGTATCGATTACCGTGAGTTGAATAAGTTAATCGTGAAGAATCGATATCCTCTCCCAGGATTGACGATCTGTTTGATCAGCTGCAAGGAGCTTCATATTTCTCAAAGATCGAGCTTCGTTCTGGATATCATCAACTAAGCGTTTTTGAGGATGACATACCGAAAACAACGTTTAGGACTCGTTATAGGAACTATGAGTTCTTGGTCATGCCGTTCGGGCTGACTAACGCACCGGCCGTGTTTATGGACCTAATGAATCGGGTGTGTAAACCTTACTTGGATAAGTTTGTGATCGTATTCATAGACGATATACTTATTTACTCCCGATTGAAAGAGGATCATGAAGAACACCTCCGGGCAATACTGAAACTTCTACGGGAAGAGAAACTTTTTGCCAAGCTCTCAAAGTGTGAATTCTGGTTGCGGGAAGTGAAGTTTTTAGGTCATGTGGTTAACGAAGATGGGATTCATGTAGATCCCGGCAAGATCGAAGCAGTGAAGAAATGGGATGCACCCCAGACACCTTCAGAGATACGACAATTCTTAGGATTGGCCGGTTACTATCGTCGCTTCATCGCGAATTTTTCAAAGATTGCTCAACCATTAACATTGCTGACTCAGAAAGACAAGAAGTTTGATTGGAGACATGCACAAGAACAAGCGCTCCAAACGTTGAAAGAGAAGTTGTGCAACGCACCGATATTGTCCCTCCCAGATGGAACAGATGATTTTATGGTGTACTGCGATGCTTCACATCAAGGATTGGGATGTGTGCTAATGCAGAAGGATAAGGTGATTGCCTACGCTTCACGACAACTTAAGGTGCACAAAAAGAACTATACAACTCATGATCTAGAGTTGGGCGATGTAGTATTTGCACTCAAGATATGGAGGCATTACCTGTATGGGACCAAATGCATCATCTACACAGATCATAAGAGCCTCCAACATATCCAGGATCAGAAGGAACTTAATATGCGTCAACGACGTTGGGTAGAGCTTCTTAGTGACTACGATTGTGAAATCTGGTATCATCCGGGGAAAGCTAACGTGGTGGCTGATGCTTTAAGCCGCAAAGAACGCGTGAAACCACTACGTGCTCGAGCGTTGGGATACGAATTTGAAAGCTCAGATCCAAATTGCACAAAGTGAGGCATTGAAAGAGGAAAACCTTGCGGGAGAAGAATTCTGAGGGTTGGATTAACAAATGAGTTGCAAGGATGATGGTATACAATACTTCATGGATCGTATATGGGTACCCAGATGGGGAGGTGTACGTACCTTAGTCATGGATGAAGCACACAAGACGTGATATTCTATTCATCCTGGTGCAGACAAGATGTACCATGATCTCAAAGATCTGTACTGGTGGCCAGGCATAAAGAAAGACATTGCTATGTACATAAGCAGATGCTTAACATGCTCGAAAGTTAAAGCTGAACACCAGAAACTATCAGGATTATTACAGAAACCTGAAATTCCCGAGTGGAAATGGGAGAATATAGCTATGGATTTTATTACCAAACTTCCTAGAACGAGCAGCGGGCATGACTCGATATGGGTCATAGTGGATCAGATGACGAAATCAGCACATTTCTTGCCGATCGAGAAGACTACAAAATGGATAAGTTGGCGAGATTGTACATAAAAGAGGTCGTGACAAGACACAGAGTGCCGGTGTCGATCATATCCGACCGTGACAGCCGATTTACTTCACGATTTTGGCAGACATTGCACAAAGCGATGGGCACTTGATTAGATATGAGTACCGCCTATCACCTTCAGACGGATGGCCAAAGTGAACAAACTATACAGACACTAGAAGACATGTTGAGGGCGTGTGTAATCGACTTTGGTGGTAGTTGGGATGCTCACATACCGCTGATCGAGTTCTATTACAATAACAGCTACCATACAAGCATTGGACGCGCTCCTTTCGAAGCGTTGTATGGAAGGAAATGTAGATCACCTGTTTGTTGGGCCGAGATTGGTGAAAGTCAGTTAACAGGCCTAGAGATCATTCAAGAAACAACTGACAAGATTTTCCAAATCAAAGACCGACTAAAAGCTGCCAGAGATCGCCAAAAGAGCTATGCCGACAACCGTCGGAAGCCTCTAGAATTCAACATTGGGGATCGGGTTTTACTTAAAGTCTCTCCTAGGAAAGGAATCATTCGATTTGGAAAGAAAGGGAAGTTAGCCCTAAGATACGTAGGACCATTCAAGATTACAGAAAGAATCAGTCCAGTGGCTTACCAATTAAGGTTACCACAAGAACTTAGCGGCGTACATGATACTTTCCACGTGTCGAACCTCAAGAAGTGTTTGGCTGACGAATCCCTTCACGTACCAATTGAGGACATCAAGATTGACGAAAAGCTTCAATTTGTCGAGGAACCCCTTGAGATCATGGATCGAAAGGTCAAGCAATTGAGGCGCAGTAGAATACCAATTGTCCACATGAGATGGAATTCAAAACGAGGGCCAGAGTTTACATGAGAACGGGAAGACCAGATAAAACTCAAATATCCACATCTATTCGAGGATGACACTCTTGGACCTAACTCCAGCTGAATTTCGGGACGAAATTCTCTCAACTGGGGGATACTGTGATATCCGTCACCAAAAGGTCCATCAATTAACATGGACCCTGTTAACTTTTATTCACTCGTTCATTCCTCATTTTTATAAACTATTCATGTGGATATTATACTTGCTTTATCATCTTTATTCTTGTGTTCTTATCTTAAACGTATGCTATCCTTAAAACTTTTACAATTTTCATCATCATTATCACTAAATATACCATTTTTTATATAATATTATTGTCACTAATAAAACCATTTTTTAAGTTACAAATATCATTAATTACATTTTTATCATTAATATAACTAGCCTAATTAAGTCGTTTTCAACCGAATCAAATTTGGGAAACTCGAGGGCTAAGTGCAGGGACCAAATATGACATTTTGCCAAACTAGGGCTGGGTATAAATACCCATATCTAGCCCTAGCCACAATTTCTTCATCTTTTTCTTCATTTTCTTCTTCTCCATTTTCTCCTCCTCCTTGCACCAAAACCGCCACTTTTCTTCGCGTTTTCACCGGCAAGACCTCGGCTACAGCTGAGTCTACTCCTTTCTTGCAGGTGTACGACCTTGGTCGCTCCTTTTCTTGCTTGTTTACGACTGTCCATTTAGGGTTTCGAGTGTTCGGGACCAACCCGAGCACATGAGGTCGTGTGGGTGCGTGTGATGTCCTTCTGCGTGTTCTTCTTGTTTGGGTGTGTTTGAAATGTGTTTCTGGAAGTCCTTGTGGTGTGAATCTCGTGCACAGAGCAGCCAAAGGCTGCTCTGCACTTATGCAGTCGCAAACCTACTGTTCAGGCGACTGGGTCGACCATCCGACTGAGCCGTGCGACTGGGTGAGTCGTGCGACTGAGTCATGCGTATGTGTCTATCGTGCGACTGAGTTGTGCGACTGGGTGTGTCGTGCTACTGAGTCGTGCGACTGTGTGTATGCGTGCGATTGAGTCATGCGAGTGAATGAATGTGTGCGATTGAGTCATGCGAGCGAATGAATGTGTGCGATTGAGTCATGCGACCGAATGAATGTGTGCGATTGTGCGTGTATCGCACGACTGAATGCCAGTCGCACGAATGAAGGTTCAATCGTACGAATGAAGCTGATTCGTACGAATGAAGGTTGATTCGTGCTTATGGATGTTGAATCGTGCGATTGGGTGCTGTGTGGTACGACTGAATGCTGAGTCACACGAATGAAAGTTCAATCGTACGAATGAAGCTGATTCGTACGAATGAGGGTTGATTCGTGCGAATGGAGGGTTAAGTCGTGCGTCTGGTCCTGTCGTGTGACTGAAGTTGCTGTGTGTGAATTCCTTCTTGTGTGTGGTGTGTGTGTGTCGTGTGATGTTAAGGTGACATCGACAAGGTTGCCATTGCTAATGACAATATTTAAATTAACACTAATAAACTTACTAATGTTATTCCAAATCAATCAACTTAAAATTTTACAATTATGAACACCGATTTGTAACTACTAATATTTACCAAATACTTCTCTAATAACAATGGAACTTTTATACAAATATCATCAGCAATGGCGACGATATCTAGTACTTGGATCTACATAAGATCTAATTCGTGTGTCTGTTTGTGTGTGTTACACGCGATCGAACCGATACAACCCGAACCGACCAAACGTTACTATTTACTTTATACATAGCATTAATGCTTAACAATAATTGTCAATAGGTGTTTGACCGTCTACTGCATACAACATTTGGAAACTTTGATCATTCATACTTACCACTTAACAAGTGCGTTTCGTGGCCCCTTTCTATGCTTATACAACATTTCAATCATTTACAAACATGGGGGAAAAGTATGCTCACCCACTTTCTATGCTGTACAACTTACATACAATTTACATACTTGGAATCAACGTGTTTCTGTTTTGTGAGTACTTATCTGTTACATGCTTGGGTTCACTGTGTGGTACTTTCTTTGCAGCTATTTAATTCCTGTGTGGGAACCGACGGATAGGTATTGGTAGTACTACTGGGTTGACACCCCCACCCTTGTTTGTTGGTATACTAGTTAGTACCAACAGTGGCCAGGAGCAGGCCCTTGGGTGAATATATTCCGACAAGATCTGTGTGTACGTCATTAGGTTTGGTTGTAAAGCTCATTGTCATGTGATTTTACTTACTTATAACTGTATTCACGGTATTCCACAACATTTACTATACAACGTCAATTACTATTTTTTAATTTAAACATGCGAGCTCACCAACAATTTTGTTGACCATTTTGAGCATATCTTTTCAGGTGACAATGTTAATTGAAGATCTAGGTGTGGTGCCTTAGTGGAGACCCTGGGATGCATTTTTGAGACTAAACATATTTGACAAACATATATTTTGGAATCATTGTTGTAGTCTGATTAAACAATATTATTTTTTTGATACTTGTCCCCGGGTTGTGGGAATTACAATACAATGTTATCTTCATTTGTTTATGTGAATCATTTATCATGTTATGCTTATGGCTATGTTGTCGTGAATATTGACTAAACACAACACAAGTTTCCATTTGTGTCGGGTGTCGTCATGACATGCTTTATCATCATTTATTATATTGCATCTCTATTGTTTATCATGTGTTATGACGATCCCGTCTCGTTACATCCCCGTGTTTCCGCTTTTAGCGGGGGTGTGACAATCGTTTCCCTCTAGTAGGGACAAAATTGGCGCGACACACAGTTTCTGCTTTAACAATTGAAACGGTGCTTCCTGCTTATCACCCCAATCGAATATCTTGTCTTTCTAAGTCAAGGTTGTCAATGGTTGGGCTATTTTGGAGAAATTTTCGATAAAGCATCGGTAATAACCTGCCAAACCTAGGAATTATCGCACCTCAGTCGGGGTCTTAGGTGCTTCCCAGTTCTTAATGGCCTCTATCTTGGATGTGTCAACATGTATTCCCTTCTCGTTAACCACATGCACGAGAAATTGCACTTGCCAGATCCAGAAGTTGCATTTTGAGAATTTTGCGTATAATTTATCGTTCTTGAGTAGTTCCAAGATTAACCTTAAATGTTGTTCGTGCTCATCCTTGGTTCGTCAATATATCAAAATGTCATCGATGAAGACGATCATGAATTTATCTAAGTAGGGTTTGCAATAAGATCCATGAATACGGCTGGTGCATTGGTTAACCGAAATGGCATGACCATGAACTTGTAGTGACCATAACGAGTTCAAAAAGCGGTCTTAGGGACATCCTCCTCTTGGATTCGTGATCGGTGATATCCCAAATGTAAATCAATCTTTGAGTAATAGCTAGAACCTTGAAGTTAGTCGAACAAGTCATCGATTCGAGGGAGAGGGTACCAGTTCTTAATGGTGAGTTTGTTTAACTCTCGGTAGTCGATGCACATTCGAAAAGATCCATCCTTCTTCTTAACAAACAAGACCAGGGCTCCCCAGGGTGAGAAACTTGGTCTTATGAATCCTTTATCTAACAATTCTTGTAATTGATTAGACAACTCTTGCATCACTGACGGTGCTAGTCGGTATGGGGATCGTGCTACTGGAGCCGCTCCAGGTACCAGGTCAATTCGAAATTCGGCTTGCCTTTGAGGTGGAAGTCCGCAAAGTCCTCGGGAAAGATTTTCGGATAGTCTCGCACGATAGGTATATTCTTAATTCTTTTCTCCTCGGTTTGCTTCTCTACTTTGTGCGCCAAGATTGCATGATAGTCCTTTTGTAAGTACTTCCAGGCCTTCATACATGATATGATCCTTAACACCGTACCATACTTTTCTCCTTGAATTGATATGGTCTCTCCAGTCGAAAGTGGAATGCGAACGATCTTCTCACGACAAACGATTTCTGCTTGGTTTTCCGACTACCAATACATGCCAATAACAATGTCAAAACTCCCTACTAAATCGTACGTGTGATCCACCAAGCTAAGAGTGCATCCTTGTATGATTTTGTCGATTTCAATCAACTTACCATCTTCTAACTCTATCGTATACTTAGAAGTCAAACATGTAGAAGTAATTTCAAGCAATGGACTAAATTCGCTAGACACGAAACTCCTATCGGCACCCGTATAGAATAGGATAGATGCATAGAGATTATTTACAAGAAATCTAGCCGTAACAATGTTCGGGTCCTGTCGAGCTTCTCCAGCTCCAATCATAAAAGCTCGACCACGTGTGTTGTTTCCACCAGTTGCTTCAAGTTTGGACAATCCTTGCGAAAATGCCTGGTAACACCACATTCAAAGCACACACGATTGTTTCCTGTTTTAGGAGTAGGGTTGGGCTTTTGGCAATCTTTAGTTGCATGGCCAAAACGTTTGCACTTCTGGCACATGGAATCCCCAAATGCACCCAGATGATGAAAGTTACACTTGTTGCACCTAGGTAGGTTTTTGGCATACCCACCTTTTGTCTTCTTCTTAGATGGGCCACCAGTGAAAGCCATAATAACCTCTTGTTTGTTTTGGTTTTGATGCAGAGCATTCCGACCATGATTCTTGTCCCACTTCCTCTTGTTGTCATAGTTCTTTTGCGCTACCGTCTTCTTCACAAACACTCACTGACGAACAACTTGATTAGTCAGGTCATGAGCAATCCTGATAGCCTCTTGGATGGTGGCTGGCTGGGATGAGGTCACCATGCTTTGAATTTGGGGTGCAAGAACCTAAATGTACCTTTCCCCACGCTTGAACTCTAGGTTAACCATGTGAGGGCATAGACGAGCAAGGTCATGAAATCGGGTGGTGTAGCTTGTAACTTCTGCACCCTTCATGGTGTGGTTCCAGAATTAAACCTCAAGTTTTTGCAATTCATTTCTGGGGCAATACTCATTGGTCAGCATTTGTTTCATTTCTGTTAAAGCCTTAAAGATTAGCATTAGTTTTTAGTTTTCGTTTTTGTCATAGTATATAGACTTATTGTGTAAATATATGTTCCTTAGTTTCTTGTATTAGTATAAAAAAGATTATATGTATTTTGCAGGGTAGATTTTGAAACATAACTCTCTTATTTTGTACTTGTAATCCTTTGCTAATATCAATGAAATCACTACAAATTTTTCTGATATCTTTGCTTAGTTGATTACTTTGTGCATATTATTGTCAATTGTAGTTCATCATTAACACAGATCGATCCATTTGAACCTATCAAATGGTATCAGAGCTTTCGGTTCAGTGATTTTGAGCTGTGAATCACTTGAATCTGTTTTGTGATAGCAATTGATCAATAGATTATTGAATTCAGTTGTGTTTCATCACTAGAAACATGAATTGAATCACAATTGAGTGAGTTAATATCATCAGATCTAAATTTTTGTCAGATTTGAGTGCGAAAAGTTCTTCAAAAAGTCGAACACAAATTCAATAAAATTCGGATTATTTGTTGTTAATTGGAGGAAAATGATGTTAAAGGATTGATATTCGATACATTTCACACTTGATTGAAGAGTTTCAGATCAATTAATCAGGTTTTGAAAAGTATGTTAAGATCAGGTTGTTACGAAGATGATGAATTAGGCGTTTGGTGTGTTGAAATCATCTGAAATTCACCTAAGTGTTTAGGCGCATGAACACTGTTCAAACGCTTTAACACTGTTTAGGCGTTTCAGAGTGGACGTTTTGACACTGTTTGTGAGCGTTTTAGCACTATTTGGATGTTTTTCAAAAACCAAGTCCTAGGCACTTTGGAACTATTCAGGCGCTTTGGAACTGTTCAGACGCTTCATCACTATTTGGGCGTTTTAGAACTGTTTAGGCGTTTTGATACTGTTCAGACGTTTCTACTTTTGGGCATTTCATAAATCCTCTAAGGCATTCCCTTGGAAGTTTTCAAGTCAAAGTGGGCGCTTCACAACTATTCAGGCGCATTAGATTCAGACTTTTCTTTCAACACTTAAAAAAATTTTCAAAAATTAAAAATCCAAAAATATTGTAATTTCATTTCTTCATTTATAACTTTAAAACAACAAAAATAGTATATTTTCTTAATCTCAAAACTTAAACATGGTTAAGTCTGAAGATTCTGAGAACAGAGTGCCAAAGTTGAAGAAAAGAGCTGACTTCAAAAACTGGTCACTCAGACTGAAACATCATCTAAACTCTATTGATACTGATCTATGGAAATCAATAGAGAAAGGACCTCACATCCTTGTTACTTCGGATGGTCTTGATAGAGGTTTTGTATACTTAAAAGATTCACAAGAGCCATATCCTAAAGATGGTTTACATGGGAAAGATTCAAAAAGAGTGAAGAATGATATTAAAGCTTATTCTCTTATATGTAAAGTGTTACCTTTGGAAGTGCTATCCAGGCTTGAGAGTTACCAAACTGGGTATACTATGTACAAAGCCTTGAAAATTATATGTGTAGGAGGAAAAGAAATTCAAGATCTCAAAAGACAGACACTGAAAAGGAAACTTGAATTGTTTGAGCATATCTCTGGAGAAACTGTAAACCAGATGATGAACTAATATGTGCAACTTATTACAGAAATTTCAAGTTTAGGAATTAAGAATGATCTTAAAGACCTAAATGATAGACTTCTAAATGCACTTCCATCATCTTGGAAACAAACAATAACCTAGTTAAAGCATATTGAAAAGTTTCCCATGGATCTTGATCTGTTAATTACAAAGATTGATCAGTGGAAATTGATGAAAGCTCAAGAAATAATGATAAAGCTGCCTCTACCTCTCAATACAAGTATGTTGCTTCTCCAGCAAATACTTTAGAGAATGCTTTTCTTGTTAAGGATGAAGCCACTCCAGAAGATGAGGGTGATCTGTTTGTGGGAGCAGGCTTCTTTACTAGTAAATCTGTCTACTCAACTCAACCACAACCACAGTCTCCTCCAAAACCTCAAATGCCTAAAACTCAAAATGAGACTCCATCTTCTAACTCTGCTAACCCTAGCAAAGTTAAAGATGTTATAAACATCCTTTTACAGGATGAAGAGTCTAAATCAGCATTTACAGTCTTTATAGCAAGTTTTCAGGCATACCAGGGTAGCCATTTAACAAAAGTTGATTTAATTTTGCAGGATCTGTTTGAGATGGATCCAGATGATGTTGAAGAAATGGATCTCAACTGGCAAATGGTGATGATAAATTATAGAACACAAAAGCATTCATATGTGAATAGAAACTATAAGCCAAGTGCAAACAAAACAGTTGGCTTTGATAAGTCGAGTCAAGGTGTTTTAACTGTAACAACTATGGCCACTTTTCTAGAGAGTGCAAAGCTCTAAGAACACAAGGAGGAAATGATCAAAGTAGCTCTAACAGTCAGAGGTATCATCAACTGACTTAGAAGACATTTCAAAAACCGTATCAGAGTCTACTAATGCAAGAACTGAAGGAAAAATCAAAGACCACTGAAGAACCAAAGAAAGCACTAGTAGTTAGTATCAAGGATGGTTATGATTGGAGTGCTTATGCAGAACAATTTACTTCAGATCTTACTTTTGGTCTCGCACTTGTTGCTGAGATCAACACTAAAGACTGGTCTGAAGATAAAGATCCAAAGACAAAAGGAGATTCAGACAATGAGGAAGACTATGACTGGAGTGACAAATCTGACCCAAAGGAAGATTCTGAAGAAGTTGCTCTCATGGCACAGTCTAAACAACCCAAGGTTGTAAACTCATTATCTGACACTGACACTGAATCTTCAAAATCTTAACAAGAAATTCTAGTGGAAGTAAGGGAGAAAATGTGCACTAAAGCATGTTTTGAACAAGTAGAAGACTACAGAACCTACTCATTCAAAATATATGATAAACTGAAACAAGAAGAATCAATGCACAGTAAGCTGAAAGCTTATCATAAAATTTCTGATGATAAAATCATATCTCTCCAAACTTCTTAGAACAAAACTTTAAACGAACTTGAACTTTTCAAGAAGCAACTTGAAGAGATGACAAAAACTGTTGAACAAGAAAAATTGGCACATGCAGCAACTCAAATGGATTTAGCCAAAGTGAAAAGCTCAGAAACTATTGTTGAGCAGTTAGTAAATGATAGGAAAGATAAAGATAAAACAGGATTAGGATTCACACATGAACCAATGCCTGAATCAATCTTCAATACCTAACCGAAAAACTTTAATACCCATGATCATTCACCAGAGAATAAAGCTAAGCTTAAATAATTTCAAGAAAATAAAAGGAATGTTCAATCTAATGTTGAGAGTGAAATCGAAAAGATAAACATTGAAATATTAAAGGAGAAAGATTCAGAAAAGATAAAGAATGGTCATCCAATAAAAATCAAATCTTATGAACCTCGACAAAAGAACAAAAAGGTATTTGTTCCAAAGGGTGAATGTGTTATTGAAAAGGGTGAACTTGAACAAGAGGATATCAAGTTGAAAGGGAATTCTAATGAAGGGAAATCGGAGACTTCATGTTCTGATGATTCAAGTTCTTCTGTAACAAACCTTATTGATAAAAAACTAAAAGAATCTGAAAAAGAAACTTCTCAAGATTTAATCAAAACCCAAAGCACTAAAACTTCATCAAGAACAAGAAATCAAAGAAGACGAAAAGCATCTTCTAAAGCCAAACAGTTTGAACCTATCAATCAATCAAGTCAAATGAAACAAGTAAAGTTTGTGTCAGCAGGAACTTTTAACATGAACATAATATCTGAAACAACATCAAAACCTAAGATCAAATCTAACTCTGATCTGAAAATAGGTTCAGGTCCTAAGTCTTCCGCTGTTCATAAAAGATTTGAATCTAAGGAGTTAAAGAATTGTGAAAATGTTAAAAAGCCAAATCCTAAAAATCAAAAGACCAAACTCACATAAACAAAACAACAGATTAACCTAACTACTCCTAAATCTAGACAAGGATCTAATGTGGCTTCCACATCTAGGGTTAAGCAAATGTTGTTCAAAGAACCACAAAGGCACTATGACATATGTAATATGTACAATCATAACACATCTGAGTGTTATTTTAACAAGTGCTGTCACATTTGTGATATGACAAATCACTCAACGACTGATTGTTATTTCAATAAATACTATGCCTTGTGTGATGAAAGAAATCATAATACTGAAGATTGCTTCTTTAGGAAGAACTCGCCTTGGAAAGATTTTGATAATCAAAGATTTCAAAGAAATCAAAATTATGATTTTCAAGGATTATCAAAACAACTTTCTTTAGGCTTGAGATCTCTCAGAATTTTGGTTATGATAATCAGTATAATGTTAAATCACACTAGTACAATCAGAGATATTTCATTCCACATTCAGTGAGAATGAAAAATGAAACATTTAACAAGAAAATTTTTTCTAAGAATGTCTCAAATAATGGTTCAAAGTATCTTGATGAGGATCTTGAGAATCGGTTTAATGCTTTGAGGTCAAAACAAAGAAAAGATAATCAGACAGTTTTTCAAAAAGGATTTGAAAATCCTAAGTTTCAAAAGAAACCTGATTTGCACAAACTCCATTTCAAGCAATTTACCATTGTGGATAAATATGGCAAGCCCAAGACCATCTCGGCTTGGGTTGATAACTCATCTTTAATGTCTTTGAAATGCATGTACGCCTAAGAAGACCAATGAATACATGGTATGTTGACAGTGGGTGTAGCCGGCATATGACAGGCAACCAAGCCTTATTACAAGACTTTAAGACAAAAGATGGTACACATGTAGCTTTTGGTGGAGATGTAGGTGGAAAGATAAACGGAGAAGGAACGGTATCTAACGGAGTTATAAGCTTTGATAAAGTCAACTTCTGTGCTCAGTTGAACTTTAATCTTTTAAGCGTTTCTCAAATATATGATAAATTGTATTATGCTTTATTTGATGACTCTTATTGTTATATTTTAAAGCCAGGTTTCAAGATCAGCAAGCAATGGGTGGTTGTAAAAGCTGTTAGAGATCGAGATTTCTACAAGCTAATATGTCTCATGTTGATCCTTTAACTTAAACAACTTGTCTTATTGCTCATGCTTCAAATGATGAGCCAGCTTTGGCATAGACGTCTAGGGCATTCCAACTTCAAAAACATGAACAAACTTGCAGCAGGAAATCATGTTGTGGGCATACCATCAAAGAAGTTTGCTACAACAGATCTCTGTAAATATTGTTTGAAAGGGAAGTAGCACAGGGCGTCTTATAAGTCCAAACTGATAAACTTAAACTTCAAGCCTTTGCAGATATTACACGTGGACTTATTTGGTCCAGTAAACGTACAAAGTATTGGAAAGAAATCATATTGTCTAGTTATCATTGATGAATATACAAGATTTTCTTGGGTTTTCTTTTTACGTGCAAAATCTGAAACGTCTGAATTATTAAAAGAGTTTATCACTAAAGTAGAAAATCAACTTGATCAAAAAGTCAAAGTAATTAGAAGTGATAATGGAACAGAATTCAAGAATGCTAATGTTGACATGTTCTATGCAGTGAAAGGGACAGCTCATCAGTTCAGTGCTCCAAGAACTCCTCAACAAAATGGAGTTGCAGAAAGGAAGAACCGAACATTGATTGAGGCAGCCCATGCAATGTTAGCAGATGCAATGATTCCTATCACTTTCTAGGATGAAGCCATGTTGATGCATATGTACCTAGTTTAGGAGCTTAATGTAAAGTGTCTTTCATGTCTTACATATATGTAATGAATGAGTTGAATGAAATGAAATATGTGATTGATGCTTATATTGTTTAATGTTTCATTGTTTATTGTATCATAACACATATTGAACTAACTATATAGGTTTGTGGTTGTTTACATAGTTCTTAGTCAAGAATGGTTGACAAATGTGTTTAAACTTAATCATATGAAGTATTCATGTGAATGGACCATGCTAATGGACCATACGCATGAACACTTCATGCTAATGAACCAGTCGCACGACTGAACCAGGAGACTGGATCAGTCGCACGGTTGAGACATAAGATTGGCTTAGTCGCACGACTGAACCTTCAGTCATGCGTATGGACCAATCGTATGATTCAGTCGCACGACTGGACCATACTAATGGTTCAGTCGCACGATTGACAAACCCTAACCTATAAATACCACTTAATTCGTGGAAAAACGTAACACTTGAAGAATTTCGACTCACAGACAGACCCTAGCCGTCAAGAGACTCCAGAAAAACCCGTTCCTACTTCATAGATCGCAGTTGATCGTGTTCTAATCGTTCATAACGTTTCTTAAATCTCTAGATTGATCAAAACTGCTTTCTCATTGATTGGATCGCCAATCAAATAGGATTCCGCACTATTTGATTCGGTATACACGCATTATCAGTTAGTACTCCGTCCGTATACGGTCCTAACAAGTGGTATCAGAGCTTTGGCTCTTGATTTTGCGTGTGATTCGATTAGTTTTGGTGCAAAAATCACGTTTTTCATTCAAAAACATCATCTTTTTTAGTAAAACAGTGTTTTTGGTGTCTCCAGATCAAAAAGTTTACGTTTTTCGGCATACGGCATATTAGGGTTCTTGAAAAATCGCGTTTTTGTGTCAAAGTGTCAAAAACCTTCGAATTTTCGAATCCAACAGCCTCAGTCGCACGATTGGCTCAATCGCACGACTGAACAAAATCGCACCTCCTATATGCACGATTGAACTCAGTCGCCCATCCATTCGTACAACTGAACACCCCATTTGCATTGTCCATCTGCACTTGTTCAATCGCACGATTGACTCATCCGCATTGGTTCAATCGCATGATTGATTCATCCGCATTAGTCCATGCGCACGACTGACCCAATCGCATCTCTCCATTCGCACCAGTGAAACAGTTTTGTTCTAACTCTCAAAGTTTAAAGAAATGGAAGATCAGTACTCTGCGTTTACTGCCGGTAGAGACTCTCTAATCCAGAACCTTCTGCTTCTGGAGAATGAGGTTGGAAATCACAATAAGCCACCTAAACTTATAACGTTAGATGAGTACCCACAATGGAAGCAAAGGTTTGAGATTTATCTAAATGGAGTTGATCCCAATCTGTGGGAAGCAATCGAGACAGGTTATAGCATGTCGGTTGGTGCTGATGGTGTTAAACTTACCTTGGGTGGCATGACTGATAGCCAGAAGGTGAAGTACAATGCTGAGAAGAAAATGTATGCTCTGTTGACTCAGTCGATACCTAAGGATATATTCCACCAGTTTTCTGAGAACACACAGGCAAAGAAGCTATGGGAAGCCTTGGAGAAGGATACGACGGGAATGCATCGTTGAAAGCTCTAAAGGCAAAAGCTTTGAAGAAGGAGTTTGATAACTTCTCTTCAATGTGTAAAGAGAGCTTGGATGATGTCATAGACAGATTCTACCATTTAATGAGTGAGCTGCACACTCATGGAGTCACAACGCCAATGGAAGATAAGGTCTCAAGCTTTGCCGATGGTCTGCCAGAGAAGTGGGACTCGTTTGTGTCAAATTTGAGACAGAACAAGTTACTGGAAAAATTGACATTAATGAGTTCTTCCTAAAATTGAGAGAAGAGGAACTGAGGATGAAATACAGGTCACAGAAAGGATCCTATGACCAGAATCCTTCACTTTATAGATCCTCTTCCACTTCAACAAGTTCAGGAGCACCGCTTCAAACGGAATTTGTGTCTAATTCAACCGCTCCTTCCCAACCTACTACTTCGGGATCTGAAACGTAAGGGTCATCTTTTACCCAATATATCACACTGGAAGCAAATGCTACGAAGTTGAAGACCGAGAATCTCTGGAATATCACTGTGGAGGTTGTAAAGGAGCATATGGACCTTTTAGCTGCGGTCGTTCATTCTTATGATGGTCTAGTTGCAGGAAAGATCAGGAATTGCCATCTGGCTGATGAGGTTACAAGTAGGTGGACAAGAATGAATTAGAAAGAATGGACATTATGTGGGCTTTAGCAAGTGCTGTCAGGCGAGCTAAGAAGTTTGGGAAGAAGACAGGACAGAACTTGATAGCCACAAAGGATACACTACTCCATAAGATCAGCAGTCTAGCCCAGTTGCTTCCCTTTTAGGCGCTTCCTACTTTTGGTTTTGATAAAACCAAAGTTACCTGCTTTAACTGTGGAGAAAAGGGGTACTTCAAACGTGAATGTGTAAAGCCCAAGAAGACAGGTAATGGGAATCCTTTCTCATCTTTCAACCGTCAAGACAAACCTACGAGTGGAGGTGCATCGTCAAGCAAAGATACAAAGGCCTTGACTGCTCAAGATGATGAAGGACAAGATTGGACCTTCAAGTTTGTGTCTCCGGGTGAATCGAGCATTGCTAATGTCGAGGGTTTGGATGATGACACTGCAAGTGAAGGTGAAATAGCAGTTGAACTAGTGATGTCAGATCATGAAGATACTGCTAATGTGATCAATCACCTGATTGAAGAAGATCTTAGAACGACAAGTTCAGAATCTCCAGCATCCGAGGAATCAAAGTCTGCGCTGATGGCTGATTCAACCGAATCTTCACAGGTAAGTAACAAAGACCTACTTTTTGAAAGTCATGCTTGTAATAAATGTAATAAATATAGAGAAAGCATTGATCTTAACTTTGCTAGGTTATTAGATCACAATGATAGCTTAGTAAATGACTTGCAACTGTGCACAGAAGCTAATCAGATTTTAAAACAAAATGAGTGCAGTTATAAAGAGAAAATAGAACTTTTAAATAAACAACTAAGGGAAACCGAGATTGTTGCTTTTAATCAAGCAAATGATATAAAGTTTTATTTGAACTCTTTGGAAGAAACTAAGAAAGAAAAAGCAGTTTTAGAAGTCGAAGTCATCTCATTAAAACAAAAACTGCACAGTTGGACCAGTTCTTCTCACATAGTTCAAAACTTAGTGAAAGAACGGAACAATGGGGAAGGGTTGGGTAACAAAGTAGTTCCACCACCACATGAGATCTTGTTAAATGCAAAATGTAGATCAGTAAATAACAATCTTATTAAGGATCATGTTGTGTCTACTCCTCTGGTTAGTGATCCTGATTCTACGGGTAAACCGCTGAAATCTGTCACTAAACAGAAGGAGGCTTCTTTGAATTCTAAAGGCAAGATGCCGATTGTGAAGTTGGAAGAACAATTTGAAAAGGTTAATGTAAAGTCAGATTCAAACATGTCGTCTTCAAAATCCAAACTGACCAAACCAGTTAACCAAACACGTGCTTCACGTCAAAGTCCAAATAAACAAAAGGGTAAAGATGTTAAAAAAGTTCATACAATAAATTTTGTCAAAGAAACAAAAACATCTAAACAAGAAGTGTCCAAACCCAACCAGACTAAAGTTACACCTGTTTCACACACTTCCCCACAGAGACAATTTTCCTAATATGTAGAAGGTAGATCATGCTACAATTGTGGAAAGAGGGGACACATCGCTTCTAATTGTCCTCATTATCAGACACCAAGAAAGGAAATTGAACTTTATGATACTAAACCAATTTCTTCAAAAAGGATTTCTATCACTCCACCAAAAAGAAGTAATGAACCTAAAGTTCAAATCGCAAGCCAGTCGTCTGTTTATCACAAACAAGCCTTACACAAAACTGGCTTATGGAAAGAAAAGTCAAGTTTAGTGTCTGATACAGAGAACACTAAGAAGCATGATATGCCCTCACCCTCAAATGGATAGTGGGTTGAGTTTATGATGTGTGACTCCTCCTGGTCACCCAAGCCAGTTAAGGCTCGGGTCCCACACCTAAACTGATCATTTCCTTTTAATGTGTAGGGTGTCCGTTACAGTGCTATCACAAATACCTGGATTGTTGATAGTGGGGCGTCTAGGCACATGACCGGGAACTTGTCTCTCCTTTTCAATGTCAAACAAATTAAAGGGGGGCATGTATCATTTGCTGGAAACAAAGGAGGATACATCACGGCTCAAGGCGAAGTGGGAAACCAAAAAGTCAAGTTTGACAAGGTCAACTACGTTCAACAACTACAAAACAACTTGCTTTCTGTATCCCAGATCTGTGACAAAGGATTCAAGGTGGTCTTTGACAACAAGAAGTGCTATGTGTTGAAGAAGGAGTATGTAATCCCGGAGGATCAAGTCTTAATGTCAGCTTCAAGATATAATGATTTATATGTCTTGGACCTATCAAAGGCCTCCAAAACCAATCATCAAGTTCAATGCTTCTTGTCAAAGGCAACAGAGAAAGACTCCATTTCGTGGCATAGGAGAATGGGACACATTAATCCGCGGAAGATGAATCACTTGATCCAGATTGATCTAGTGCGTGGAGTAAATGTTAAGAACTTCCAATTACCGGATTTTTGTGTCGCGTGTAAGAATGGGAAATAGACAAAGAAGTCTCATAAGGAAAAGAAAGTTCACTCAATTGACCTACCTCTTGAGCTTCTTCACATGGATCTGTTTGGGCCAGTTAGTACAAAGAGCATTGCCGGCGATTTGTACTGCTATGTAGTTACGGATGATTACTCAAGATTTTCTTGGGTGATGTTTCTGAAATCCAAATCCAAGACATTTGAATGATTCAAGGAGCTGGTAACTACATTGGAGTCCCTCTACAAGCTAAAGGTAAGGCAAGTTCGCTCAGACAACGGCACCGAGTTCAAGAATCAATGGATGGAGGCATTCTGCAAAGAAAAAGGAATGGTGCACCAGTTCACATCTACCTACACTCCTCAAATGAACGGAGTTGCTGAGAGAAAGAATCGAAGCTTGATAGAGACAGCCTAGACAATGCTAGCAGACTCGAAACTGCCTATCCAATTTTGGAACGAGGAAGTAGCTAACGCATGTTACACCCTAAATCGACTCCTGGTAGTCAAACGACATGGTAAAACGTGTTACGAGTTGCTCCAATGATGTAAACCTAATCTAGAGTACCTCGAACCGTTTGGCGCACCATGTACGCTGCTGAAGAAATATCAGTCAGGGAAGTTCAGTGAAAAGGCTAAAGAAGGAATTTTTCTAGGATACAACATACCGAATAAGAGAGTTTACAACAACTCAACTGGTCAAGTAGACGTGTGGTGCAACGTCGACGTTCAGAGATACACCAACCCCATCGCTGGAAAAGGACCCGCATTCTTCTTCGATTATGATGGATTCTTTAAGTCCTTCAACATCCTTCTCTCCCCTTCTGATGATGAGTTAGTGACCAAAATGATGTATGATGTCTTATACACACCATCACTGGACCCGACAACCTCCGCTTCACAAGGTGAGTCTTCTAGTTCTTCAGGGGGAGCACTTGAGGTAAGTGACTCCTCCTCTAACGATGAAGAAGTGGAGACTGAACAGGTGACCCAGGAGGCACAAGTTCCTACTACAGCAAGTACACAAGCATCAAACCCTGATGCCTCTGACTCTTCAGAACCTCAAACTCCAACAGCTTCAGATACTGAAGCTGTGGTTCACAATCTGGATAATGAGGTAGCTGTTCCCACCACTCCTGGATCCCGGTTAAATGCATATCATCCTTTGGACAATGTCATTGGAGATGTTCGATCAGGAGTATAGACCAGAAATAAGCTATTCAGTTGATTATGCCTCAGTCATGGAAAAGGGATATCTTCACGATGGTGATTATCGATGTTTTGTGTCTCAATTTGAGCCAAAATATGTTAGTGAAGCATTAAACGATGAGGCATGGGTAAGTGCAATGCAAGAAGAACTCCTACAGTTCAAGAAGCTAGGAGTATGGACCCTTGTGGACAGACCAAAAGGTGCTAAAGTCATTGGAACCAAATGGGTCTTGAAATGCAAGAAAGACGATCAAGCGGTCATAATTCGCAACAAGGCTCGACTTGTCGTTCAAGGTTTTAGACAAGTCGAAGGAATCGATTATAATGAAGTGTTTGCACCTGTGGCAAGGATGGAAGAAATCCGTATCTTCCTAGCCTATGCTTCTTACATGAAAATCAAAGTTTATCAATTAGATGTAAAGAGTGCATTCCTTCATGGTGAAATCCGGGAGACAGTGTATGTCAGTCAACCTAAAGGATTTAAGGATCCGTATCATCGGGACAGAGTTTCCAAGCTTGATAAAGCTCTCTACGGGCTCCATCAAGCCCCGAGAGCATGGTATGAGAAGCTCTCCACTCATCTTGTGAAACACAGCTTCCACAGAGGAGTGATTGATTGTACACTGTTCATCAAAGAAAAGGATGGTGACTTACTGCTCGTACAGATTTATGTTGATGACATAATCTTCGGTTCCAAAAATGAAGATCTATGTAAAGAATTTGAAGCAGTAATGAAAGCTAAATTTGAGATGAGTGCCATGGGAGAAATGAAGTTCTTTCTCGGGTTACAGGTGGATCAGACACCAAAGGGAATATTTCTACATCAGACCAAGTATGTAGGTGATATCCTAAGTCGGTTCGATATGGAGAATGCTTCGGCAGCTGGAACTCCACTTGCTACAAACCACGATGTGGCACCCGACAAAAATGGTGATCTGGTGGATGCCACCATGTACAGAGGAATGATTGGATCACTCATGTACCTCAGTGCCTCACGACCTGATATCATGTACGCGACGTGTCTCTGCTCCAGATATCAGGCGAAACCGAAAGTCAACCATCTCATAGGCGTCAAAAGGATATTTCGTTATCTGAAGGGTACTCCAACACTTGGGTTGTGGTATCCTCATGACGATGACTTTGAGCTTACAGCGTATAGCGATTCTGATTATGGTGGCTGCAAAATGAACTACAAGTCAACATCTGCAGGATGTCAATTCTTTGGGTGAAGATTAGTCACGTGGCAGTGTAAGAAGCAAACATCGGTTGCTCTGTCAACTTGTGAAGCTGAATACGTTGCTGCTGCAAGCTGCTGTTCACAAATCATCTGGATTCAACAGCAAATGCGGGACTACGGTTTGAAAATTTCTAACACTCCTATATTTGTTGATAATTCTGCTGCTATAGCCGTAACTAAAAATCCTGTCCAACATCCTAAAACCAAACACATCGGAATTAAATATCACTCTGTACGTGATTGTTTTGAAAAGAATTTAATCGATGTTGTTAACATTAATACGGACTTTCAACGCGCTGACCTATACACAAAAGCGTTTGATAAACCAAGATTTTTATATCTGTTAGAGGTCAACGGTATGAAAAAGAAATGTGAAGTGATTCCAGAAGATGACAGTACATAGTCCGACGAGTAGAGTTATTTTTTATTTTTTATTTTTTTATTTTATATTTTCTTTTATTTTTCTTATTTTAATTTCCTGTTTCTATAAAATCCAAAAACTCAAAAAATATTTTCGGTTTTAGAATTTTAGGGGGAGAATAGGTGAAATTAGTATTAAATTAGTTGTTTTAATTTCAGTACTTAAAAAAACGAGGGAGGAGGACAGTCTAGCTAATAGAATTGAGATCGTATCTGTGATACTGATTCAATGTTTATGGAAAATGATAGTACACAGGAACAAAAAGTTTGGGACTTTAAAAGAATTTAACTGATTAAGATGCAAAATTCGAAGTATAAATCTGAGAAGTCCAAGCAAAATAAAAGGAAAAACGATAGTAAAACTAGTATGCTACTAAGGTAACATAGAGAAAGTAGACCCAGAGGTTGCTAGTTCATTATATGATGTGTCGGTAGATTCAACACAATCGATGAGTAGACCTCATTGGTGATTTAAATTCAAACTAAATTGTTCAACTTGCTGCGGGTATCCATCTTATCCTTGGTTAACATAATCAACGTAGTTCCAATAAGGGGTGACGAGCAAATAAACGCCAAAAATGTGTGCGGGTGAGCAAAGCACGAAAAAAATGTGTAAGCGCTATCAAGCTGATAACAAATGTTGTTGGTGCGTTACGTGCAAAAAGAAAAGAAAAATGCTCTCACAAGAAGATAGGTTGTGTGCCTCTCTGCTGTGTGATGGCACTGACCTGAGGATAAGCATAACCTAAATATTCTAGAATTCATTGTTGTTTGCGCTCTCTACTGTGCGATGGCACTGACCTGAGGCTTAGCATCTCTTTGAAAGCTCTTATAATAGTTTCTTCTTGTCAAAATACCCGTAGACCGCTCAAAAATCTCCTGAGGAATATTGATTACCTTATAAGTATGGGATCCACAAATGCTTGTTGAAATAATTAAACCTAACATATCACCAATCTGTGTCAAAAATCTGTGTATGGATTTAAGTGGACAAGTATACTAACAATCATCGTGGCTACAATTCTTAAAAGTCCAAATCATTGTGTGTATCTCACAGCACTAGTATGATTTCCTAAACTTGCTAATGACTCTCGATGATAACAAGAATCTAGCATCAAAAGGCTTTGGTAAATGTCCCAAATGATTTGATAAACCTGTATGATTCCATAATGAATCGTTCCAGTTATGATCAAAGTAACTTGACGCTATACTGTCCAGGAAGAAAAATCTAGTAGATACTTATCTTAGGATTTCAACCTCACACAAAAATACAAAATTATGTTTTACCTTTGTTTTATTTCTAGTTGTTTAATTTAGTAAATTTCAGTTAAGTTAGTAGTTAAGTGTCGGACTACGCATCGGAAGTCAATCTGGGATTCACTCATTAAAATGGTCACGTCTGAGGTGACCAATGAGGTTTTTCAAATGTAAAAGGATCACGTCTGAGGTGATCAATAGTTTTCTAAGTTAAAATGGTCATGTCTAAGATGATCAATAGTCAAAATGTCTTATCAATAAGTAAAAGGGCTAAGTGTATGAATGGTCATAAGGTCAAACTCATAAGTATGAGCCATTCGCACGACTGGACCATGAGTATGGACCAGTCGTACGATTGGACCATACGTATGAGCCCAATCGCACGACTAAACCACATGTATGGACCAGACGTGCGATTGGACCATAAGCATGGGTCAATCCATATGACTGGATCATTAGAATGAACCAATCACACGAATGGAGGTGACCAAATGAGTCAGTCGCACGACTGAAACCTAGTCGCACGACTGAAGGTGACCGACTGAGCCAGTCGCACGACTGAGACTCAGTCGCACGAATCAACAGTGCGATTAGGTTAAGTCGCACGACTGAAAGATACCCTAGTATAAATAAGGGGGAGTCTGTCACAGACACTCATCACCCCCCCAATCGCTCTCTCTTCGCACGATAGTACCGTTACGCTGCCAAAATTGTGATTGAGTGTTCTAGACTGATTATTGTTGCTTCTAACGATTTCTGTTGATTATACAGGTAATGTGCGACGTAATCCACTCAAATGTTCATCAAATCATGCCCAAAATCAACTTAAATTGAGCCCTAACAAGAATCAAGGCTTAGTTCATTGAATAAACCTACAAAACTAAGTAAATTGCTAATTTAAAAAGTGTTAGATGGTAGTTGGAACAATAGCGAGTCTAATGAGCCAAACCACAACGTCTAACATCAAGTTTTGCTCAAGATTTGAATTTGAATGGAAAAACAGACCGTCATGTGAATGGACTTACTGATGAACCTCAATCGCACGACTGAGCTGGGCGAATGGCACAATCGCACGACTGAACCATGCGTATGAGTCCAGTCGCACGACTGGATCAACCGCATGGGATAGCATACGACTAAACCCAGTCGCATGCTCAATCACACGAATGAGCTCAATCGCACGACTCAGACTCAGTTGCACTGTCCTTTCGCACGACAGAACAGAAGGATTCAAGTCAAATAAATTCAAATCTAATTCATTTACACACAATCTAACGTTTATCTATCTTATGTTACAGCAGCATGGCTAGTAGGTGGACGATGAGCACCTAGCACAACATATGTGCTCATCTAGACATTACGTCCCTGAACTCGTCTGAGTTCGCGAGCATTGTTACATTTCTACGGAGATCGAGGATCTTCAGAGCTATCTCCACTGCGTGCACACTATACAGTTCGATACAGCAAGCTTTCTGGGAAAGCGCTGTTGTAGATAGGTCCTTAGAGCCTCACCGTATTAGGAGTTCCATCTTTGGGCAGGACATTGAGATCAGCGAGGAGGATCTAAGGACAGTCTTAGAGTTGGGAGATGATGGTGATTGCCCTACCAGACTGCATCCGTTGACAGTTCCAGGATGTTTTCTTCGGGCTAAGTACTCGGGGGATATAAACGCAGGTGTGCTCAACAAGAGCAACCTGTGCCCCCAGTTCAAATACTTAGCCAATGTGCTGCTGAAGTGTATTGCCTCAAGGAAGGGCAGATTTGATGAGATGTAGATCAGATCCAGAACTCGTATGTAGCTCTGGTGCTGAACAACCGTTCAGCTTTTCGAGGATGATCTTCGCCTACTTGGTGGAGAACATAGAGGCCAAAGGCAAGGAAGGCTTCTGCATGTACCCACGTTCCATTCAGATGATCATCGACCAGAAGCTTCCGTCAGTGCCAAAAGAAAAAGAAAATGTTGTGGTGCTTGAGGTGATGGATGATACCACCTTAGGCAGGATGAAGGTCTACCGGGGTAAGAAGGTGAAGCCCCCGGTGAGGAGGTTGTTTGGGCATTTGGCCCGAGAGGACTACGTGGCGCCAGCTAGGAGAAAGTGGGTCACGATGATAGTGACTCAGATTCTGAGCAGATTGTGCTCCCATCCGACGATTCTGATGATGATGATACTGGTGATGGTGGAGATACTGGCCCCACCCAATCTAGGGCCACTACCACAGATGTTACATCTCCATCATCCACCCACGGAGGAGCTGAGACGGCAGGATTCCATCAGGACTTCCGTCCTGATGATGAAAAGGAGTCTGATGAGGAGCCATTAGTTCGGACGGTGGCAGCAGGGTGGTTGCCACCGAGCGAGGGATTAGGGTGGTAGGTGGACGCCAGGGTGAGTCTGGGGAGGCTGCTACTGATCTATCTTACACCCCAGACCAGCCCAACAGCCAAGGGGGAGCATCCTCCTCGAAGGGATCGAGGAAAAAGAGGATGGCTCAGCCGCACGGGATGAAGAGTAAGAGACGGAGATTCACTTTGATCACCACCTCTACCACCACCACCACAACTACCACCACCACTACTACACCCTCCACCACTACTACCACACCACCCACCATTACTACCACACCTCCACCCTTCACTACTACAGCCATACCTCCAGCAGTTATACCTATACCACCACCCATCTTTACCACAGCTACCACCACTACCCCCACGCATCGAGCCGGGACTTCATCTCAGGTCCCACTGAGCTTTGGATCCTCTCAGCCCTCCGTTGGGTTAGAGGAGCAGCTGGCCAATCTAAACCGGATTGTGCTTAAGTTGCTTGCTACTAATGAGCAACGAGCTACACAGCTAAACCAGCTGACGGAGCTCAATGCTGCTCAGGCTCAGCCGATAGCAGCTCAGAGTCAGGAGATTGCTAAGCTTTGTGAGTTGCAGACTTCTTCAATACAGAGGATAGATGATCTTAAGGCGAAGAACAAGAAGTTGAATGCTATGACTCAAAGGCTCCAAAGATGAGCCCCTCAAGATCAGAGAAGGAGACGTTGATGGTGATGATGATGATGAGGATGATGAGGATGACAATGATGAGATGGATGAAGAAGGTGATGGAGCTGAAGGAGAGGAGAAGGGAGGAGATGAGGATGAAGGAGATGATGCTGCATCAGCAACCACATAGGCTAGAGAGCGAAGGTCAAAGAAGGCTCAGGATCAGGAGACTCATCCTCAGCCCCTCCAGCTGACGAGCCTGCTATTCAGGGCAAAAGTAATGATTAGATATATATGTATTTGAAAGCTTTTGTACTTGAATCATGTATTAAAAGTTTGTACTTAATGTTGATATATATTTAATGTTTAACTATCTTGATTATTGACTAATGATTGATGTGTTACATCTTTAAATCAAGCAGATCAAACATATCAGCAAGATGAATACGATGTTGCTCCCCTTCAGCAAATCAAGTCTCAACTCACAATGTTTCTTGATTTGCAAGGGATTGTCAGACGGTCAGTGAGCTATACTCCCGAAGAAGGAGAAATCATTCATGACCTGACTGACGAGCAACTTGCTGAGATGTTTAGGCTGAACCCGGACGAGATTGTCAAGGATGCTCCTACTTTTGAGGTGACAAGTGATGAGGAGCTCAACGGCATAGATGAAATCGAGATAGAGGATGTCACTGCTGACCATTATCCAGAGTACACTAACCGAGAGGGAAATGTAGTCCCCAACTTTGGTGATACTCTCGGCAGTGATACATTTGACTAGCTAGATCAGATGGAGAAAGAGGCTGAGAAGACCGAGGGTCAAGCCCAAGCCTCAGACGCCGATGTTGACTTCAAAAAGGCTGAATGGGTGGCCTGTTTTGCTGAGATCTGAGCCATGCGTACTGCACAAAAGCCCAATGTCTACACCAAGCTATACAAAGTCAAGAAACACATAAAGGTGTCAGGCAAGATCATTGCATGGGCTTATTTTGAGGATCTGAATTTGTATGCAGTGAAAAGAGAAAAGGGCATAGAGTACTTTAGATTCCCACATGATCTAAAGACTCTCCCTGGTTTTGAGCTCAACCAGCTGGCACACCTACAGTTGTTGTATGTTGACCCGAGAAAGATGTCAGGCTGGTTTGAGGCTGCACTGAGGAAAGAATACCACACCAGGTGGGTTAACTTCAGACCTCAACAACCGAAGAGGTACATCAGACGGTCTGAAGTTGATCCTATTACTGCAAAGCCTAAGGTAGTGCTGAAGTGGAGTCCTCCGTGTATAATTTCCAAAATCCCTCTAAGGGAAATGCCACATGACTTCACTCCACACTTCAAGTGGTGGTACTACGATTGGAGAACAGGTGAAGCGGTCATAGTCTTACAAAAGGAGAGCCAAATGGATACTATCCGGGTGTTTCACCCTATGTGTCTGACCAACTTGTCTTCAGACAATGTGTATACATTATACATGTGGCCACTATTCTATGACTCGCAGGATATCGTACAAGCCCTCCAGTTCCAAAATATCATACGACTCTGTTTCGCATTCGAGATACATGCCGGAGTTACAAGAGAGGAAAAGTACAAGAAGTTTGAGGAGCTAATGAAGAATGTTAGACAATGATGTAACTAGGTACGAGGGGGAGTTTGTTGATACATATGTACCTAGTTTAGGAGCTTAATGTAAAATGTCTTTCATGTCTTACATATATGTAATGAATGAGTTGAATGAAATGAAATATGTGATTGATGCTTATATTGTTTAATGTTTCATTGCTTATTGTATCATAACACATATTGAACTAACTATATAGGTTTGTGGTTGTTTACATAGTTCTTAGTCAAGAATGGTTGAGAAATGTGTTTAAACTTAGTCGTATGAAGTATTCATGCGAATGGACCATGCTAATGGACCATACGCGTGAACACTTCATGCTAATGGACCAGTCGCACGACTAAACCAGGAGACTGGATCAGTCGCATGGTTGAGACATAAGATTGGCTCAGTCGCATGACTGAACCTTCAGTCGTGCGTATGGACCAATCGTATGATTCAGTTGCACGACTGAACCATACTAATGGTTCAGTCGCACAATTGACAAACCCTAACCTATAAATACCACTTAATTCGTGGAAAAACATAACACTTGAAGAATTTCGACTCACAGACGTACCCTAGCCGTCCAGAGACTCCAGAAAACTTGTTCCAACTTCATAGATCGCAGTTGATCGTGTTCTAATTGTTCATAACGTTTCTTTAATCTCTGTATTGATCGAAACTGCTTTCTCACTGATTGGATCGCCAAGTAAATAGGATTCCACATTATTTGATTCGGTATACACGCATTATCAGTTAGTACTCCGTTTTGTTGATACATATGTGCCTAGTTTAGGAGCTTAATGTAAAATATTTTTCATGTCTTACATATATGTAATGAATAAGTTGAATGATATGAAATATGTGATTGATGCTTATAGTGTTTAATGTTTCATTGTTTATTGTGCCATAACACATATTGAACTAACTGTATAGGTTTGTGGTTGTTTACATAGTTCTTAGTCAAGAATGGCTGAGAAATGTGTTTTAACTTAATCGTTTGAAGTATTCATGCAAATGGACCATGCTAATGGACCATACGCATGAACACTTCATGCTAATGGACCAGTCGCACGATTGAACCAGGAGACTGGATCAGTCGTGCGGTTGAGACATAAGATTGGCTCAGTCGCACGACTTAACCTTCAGTCGTGCGTATGGACCAATCGTACGATTCAATCGCACGACTGAACCATACTAATGGTTCAGTCGTACGATTGACAAACCTTAACCTATAAATACAACTTGATTCGGTATACACGCATTATCAGTTAGTACTCCGTCCGTACACGGTCCTAACAAGCCATATCAACTGCGTGTTTCATTCAGAAACGTACTCTATTGGTGAAAGACAAACAGAAAACTCCTTATGAGTTGATGTTTGGCAGGAAACCAAACATAGATTTTCTTAAATCTTTTGGTTGTCCAGTTTTGATTCTAAACTCAAATAATCAGCTAGGCAAATTTGATGCAAAGTCTGATGACAGATTCTTTCTTGGATATTCGTCAGCTTCTAAAGCATATAAAGTCTATAACTCTAAGACGAATGTTATCATTGAAACTTCCAATAATAAATTCCTTTAAAGTTCATTTCCATCGGTTGCAAATGGTCTAGCGTGTTTATTTGATTTAGATTCATTGTCAAATTCTTTCAATTCTAATATGTTTGATTCTTCTTGTGTCCACATAAGGTAGGAGATCTTGGAACCTTTAGTGATGATTCAGACTATGACGATATGGATGATTCAAGCCCATATTATCTATTTTTCTCATTTGTGAGAGATCCTATATTCAAGTCAGATGTTCATGATAAACAAATTCTTGAGCAACACCAAGTTTATGCAGATTCTGATGTTTCTCAACCAATTCCTAATGATGGACCAAAAATTCAACAACCTGAGTCTGGAACTTCATCTGTATCAGGAGATATAAATGTAAATGACAAGCTTGATTATTTTATCAACTCACCAACTCAAGTTTCGAATTTCACTCCACATTATTCAAACTTGTTGCATCAGCTCTCCGATTTGAACCAACACAATCTTGATGTGAATGATCACGAAGACGAGATCCCAACTACTCGTATTCACGAGACATCCCACCTCACAGATTATTGGTCCTTTGAATGAGAGAACTACGAGAAGTCATACACAGCAAGCAAATATTTGCTTATACTCGTGTTTTATTTCTCAAATTGTCCCTAAAAACATTACTGAAGCTTTACAGGACAATAGTTGGATTGAGGCTATGCAAGAAGAGTTACTTCAATTCCGTAAACAGGAAGTGTGGAAGCTTGTGGATTTGCCTGAAGGAGAGAATGCCATTGGCACAAAATTGTTGTTCAGAAACAAAGCAGATGATCGAGGACTAGTTGTTCGAAACAAAGCAAGGCTTGTAGCACAAGATTACACCCAGGAAGGAGGAATTGATTATGATGAAGTCTTTGCTCCAGTTGCAAGACTAGAAGCAATTCGTGTCTTCCTGGCATATGCTTCTTATATGAAATTCAAAGTGTACAAAATGGACGTTAAAGGTGCATTTTTGTATGGACCAATCACCGATGATGTATATTCAAGCAACCTCAAGGTTTTGAAGATGCTAAATTCCCTCATCGTGTGTACAAGCTATGCAAAGCTTTATATGGTCTACATCAAGCTCCAACAATCTGGTATGAGACCTTGTCCTAGCATTTGATTCAACATGGATACACAAGAGGGAAAATTAATCCAACTTTATTCATCAAGAAGGATGCAAATGATCTCTTATGTGTGCAAATGTATGTGGACGATATCATATGTGGTTCAACCTGTCAAAAACTGTGCTTAGAATTTGAAGAGATTATGAAATCGTGTTTCCAGATGAGTTCTATGGGAGAAATCAACTTCTTCCATGGATTGCAAGTAAAACAATCTGCAGATGGTATTTTTATCAATCAAGAAAAGTTTGTTGATAAGTTATTGAAGAAATTCAAATTGCAATATTATCAATCTATTAAAACTCCAACTGACGTCAATACCAAGATTGATCCTGATCTGAAAGGAAAATATATTGACCAAACTATATACAGATCTATGATTGGTTCTTTGATGTATCTTACTACATCTAGACCTGACAAAATGTATGTTGTTTGTGTATGTGCCAGGTATCAATCAGACCCGAAAGAGTCTCACCTAATCGCAGTCAAACGCATATTCAGATATCTCAAAGGAAAACCGACTCTAGGGTTATGGTATCCTTATGAAGGAAACTTCGAGTTACATGGATATACTAATAGTGATTATGGGGGATGTAGTCAAGATAGAAAGTCTACTATGGGTGGTTGTCAGTTTTTGGGTCCCAGATTAGTCTCATGGCAGTGTAAGAAACAAATAAATGTCTCAGTATCCACTGCAGAAGCTGAGTACATAGTTGCATTGGCAGGATGTTCTCAAATCCTTTGGTTACAAAACCAACTGCTGGATTACGGGTTCAATTTTCTACTCCTATTTACATTGATAACACCGCTGCTATGTTTATAACAGCTAATCCTGTTCAACATTCAAAAACAAAGCATATCGAAATTCAATATCATTTTCTTAGAGATAACACTAAAAAAGGTTTAATCATTTTAATTCAAATTTCAACTGAAAAACAATTAGCTGACCTATTTACAAAAGCCTTTTTACCAGGAAGGTCTGAGTATCTGGTTGAGTCTATTGGTCTTATTAATCATGTTGAAAGCTGATTTTTTTTCATCAAAATGATAAGAATCCTCCCTCCTTTTCATAAATAACTCAAAAGGAAAACTATCAAAGTTGACTGCCTGATTGTAAATATTATGTGTGTGTACTAAAGGAAAAAGCAAATACAAAATTAGAATTGCAAAATCAAAATAGAAAAATATAAAAGGAAAATACAAAAATATAAGTTTAGATGTTCATTTCTTTATGATTGTATCTGCCTATGCAACATGTGAGAAATGATAGTACATCAGATTTAATTAGTTGCATACTTCACTCGATAATAAAGTCAGACATGATCAAATATGATGGGCTGGTATGTAAGGATTCCTATAAGTCTGATGCAGCCAAAACATCCAAAGTCTCTCTGCAAGCATGCACTAAAGAACTAAAGTAGAATTGCTTCAGAAGTTTTACACCATGCACTACAAATATTCTAAGTGTAAAATATTCCGAAGCCAAGACCAATATCTTCCGAAGCCAAAAGTGAAGTCTTCCGAAGCTTCAGAGACAAAGTCTTCCGAAGCCAATTAGTGAAGACAGATTTCTTCCGAAGACTTTTAAGGATATGCCTTTATCTGATGTACTTTACTATAAAGCTGGACCACCTTTCCGCTGCAACTCTGTAAAGTCACCGACTTACATGAGTTGGTGAAAGGTCCATGCTTTTGGTAACTGTACATTGAGGTCTTGAGTCCATGCTTTATACTTTATGTACTTTTGTCCTTTTTGTAATATATTAGGATGTGAGCTATGGCATGTAATAGTCACAAGTCAAAAGGCAGATATGCCTTTTGATTCTACAATTGATTTTGTTTGTGTCTAGTCAATTGTATCCGGCTGGCTTTCAAAGTATAGCCAGCTGTAGGTTGTAGTATAAGTATTCCATGTTCTTGTATCTTTCTTTATGCTTTGTAAGACTTGTAATAGAACTTGAGAAAGCAATATACTGCATTCTTGAAACCCAATCTCTTGTGTTCTCTTGTTCTGTCTCTTACTCATTACTTGTGTTCTTAGTATCATTCTTGTGGTTAATCCAGTTTACTGTTTGATTAAAGTTTAGTTAGTCTCCTCTTTGTGTTGTTGTGTTGTAAGTGACCACCCTTCATCGGTCCTTCAATTGGTATCAGAGCTTTTCAAGCTCTTGATATAAGATCTCACCATCTTAAGATCCCTCACACACACAAATACTAAACTTTTCAAATGGCAGCCATTTCAAAGACTGATATGGAAACTGGAACCATGAACAAGTCCCCACTGATCACTCTTGATGACTTTGATACCTGGTGTATGAGATGGAAGGTTTCATCAGGTCTCTAGACTCAAGAATGTGGGAGTCTGTTGAAAATAGACCTTTCATACCCAACACTCCTTCTGCTACTAGTGTTGGTATGATTCCCAAAGATATGGCTAACTACTCTGATGAAGATAGGAAAAGAGTAGAGATTGATAGAAAAGCCATGACAGCTCTTCAAGAAGTTTCAAGAAGTGCAAAACATCTAAACAGTTGTGGGATGCACTAAAACTGATGTATGAAGGCTCCTCTGAAGCCAAGGAGAACAAGAAGGATCTCCTGAGGCAGCAGTTTGAAAACTTCACTTTCAAAACAGGTGAAACGATGACTCAACAATACTTCAGGTATGTTGAGATAGTGGATACCCTTGTGGATGGAGGAGTTCCTCTTGAAAATAGAGACATTGTAAGGAAGTTCATGTCCTCACTTCCTAGGAAATGGACACACTATTGTGTGGTGATCAAGAGGACTGAAAATCTCAAAACTCTTACTCTGACAGAGTTATATGAGATTCTCAGTGGCTACCAGATGGAGATGAACATGCAAGGTTCATCTGGCAACTCCAACAATCAATTGGGTCCAGCCCTGCATGTGGTTGAAAGGGATAGCATAGAACCCCAACATCATCTCATATGCTACCCTGACAATTCACCAAAGGGTCCTTTCATCACCTTCACAGAGACACCCAGGGAGAACTACACTCAAGGAAGCCCATTCCAAGAGACAAGTTCTTCTCAAGCCTTTGTGTCTTCTGATGCAAGTTGTGGCAACTCTCTTTTCACTCTTGAAGACGTGGATTGTATCCATCCAGATGATCTGGAATATATGGAAATAGTCCAGCAGATCTCATAGAGCCAAGAAGTTCTACAAGAGAACTGGTAGGAGGTTTCCAAGCAATGCAACCAGTGGAAAGTTTGGTTTGGATAAAAGCAAAGTCAAGTGTTACAACTGTAACCTGATGGGCCACTTTGCTAGAGAGTGTAAGGCACCTAAAACAAATGGTGGCCAAGCACAAACAAGACCAAACTACACTAAGAAAGCCCCTCAGAATGAGAAGCCAAAGCAACAAGCTGCTGTTGCTGTTGAAGAAGGAGGCTTTGACTGGAGCTTTCAGGTGGAAGATGCTTCTCCAAACCAAACACTAATGGCAGATCATGATGAAGTCAATGTATTGGAACATCTCTGTACTCCTGAATGCATTGCTAAAGTTAATAGATACATGTCCTATAACTTGGAGATGAGATCTGATATTGAGTCCTTAAACATTTTAAAATCTAATTTGTGAAAGTCTAAAAATGATTATAAACTAAAGATAGAGGACTTAGAGAAAACCATTTAAGTTCTAAAACAAGAGCATACAGATTTTAGGACTCAAATCAAAGATCTCATAACCAAGCTGACTGAGTGCCAGGCTGAGCTTGTGATCAGCAAAGCCAGGGCAGAAAAGAGTGTTCTTGAAGAAGAGACCTTCAAGAACATGATATCCTCATCCCTGCACAACAAGGTGTGTTATCAAAATAGACAGGGACTGGGATCCAATAAGATAGCTCCTCCACACACAATCTTGTCTGTAAGATCTCCTAGGTGTGGAACTTGTGAAGATGAGCTTCCTCTCATAGATCCTATAAGTGAAGAGGATGAAGAAGAGATAGTGAAGAATTCCTCTGAGAAGAGTAAAGTTGAGGATTCTAAGAAGGGCTACTATCCTTATGAGGAGAAGAAGATTATTGTGATGACCAAGTCAATGAGAAAGAACTTGATCAGGAAGAGCAAAAGAAAAGCAAGGAAGGCTCAAGAGATCAAGGCTACTTTTGACTCCAAGCAGAAACAAGTTTTTATCTCTGCAGGGTTTGAAGTAGTAAAGACTGAAGACATCAACCAAAACTTATCAGCTAAGAGTTCTGGTTCTTGTTCAAATCATCTCAGTACCAAGAAGAAGACTGATCTGCTGTGTATCACTGCTGCACAGCCTGGACCATCAAACTCCAAGAATAGTTCCCAGCCCATAAGAACTGTCTCAGCATCTGCAAAGATGAAGGTGGAGAAGGGATGTGACCAAAGACAGTCTTGTTCTCATAAGAAGACACTTGTGAAGAAGAAAACGTTGTGTGTCGTGTGTGAAAGTACCTCTCACATTGCTAAGGATTGTCCCTACAATCCTAAAAGTACTGTCCATATGACCAAGACAAAGACTTCAAAGAGTTTCAAGAAGATTCAAGCTTCGGAAGGAAAGTCTGTTTCCTTCGGAAGCTCCAAATCAAAGAAGAAGGCAAATGGAAAATTACCTTCGGAAGAGAAATTGGTCTCGGAAGAAAGGAATTCTTCCGAAGCACTGAAGTCTGCTGCAGTGACTGCAGAATCTTCCGAAGGTTCAGTCATCAAAACTTCCGAAGTCCCAAAAGCTTTCGAAGTTTTGAAGGTCAAGTCCAAGACTCCAAAGGTGGTGTGGAAGTCTAAGAAAGACCAAGTGACTGAAATTTCTCCATCAACAACAGCTCAAGATCCTACTAGCACAACCATAGGATCTATTACTGTTGCATTACCTTCATTACACTTAGTGAGCCCAAGACAAATAAGGCTTGGGTTTCCAAATGTAACTAATCATTTTCTTTGTGCAGGAACATCTCAAGACAAACAAGAATGTCTGGATCATTAATAGTGGCTATTCCAGACACATGACAGGCAATAGGTCACTACTCCATAACTTTGAGAGGATTGATGGAGGACCAGTTGCTTTTGAAGGAAATGAAGGTGGTTACATTCTCGGAAGGGGCAAGGTCACAAATGGTAAGCTCAGCATTGAAAAGGTAAACTTTGTCAAGGAGCTTGGGTACAATCTTCTGAGTGTATCCTAATTTTATGATCAGAGTCATAACATGCTCTTTACTAAGCATGTGTTCTCAAGCCTGGAGTGGTCATTCCTCATGAGCACATCCTTCTTAGAGCCCCCAGGAAAGGGAACATGTACAAGATGGACTTGCAAGAAACATCTCCCACCGGAGAAGTTTCATGCTTTCTGTCTTAAGCCAATAGTGATGATTCTTTCCTATGGCATAAAAGAATGTGCCATGTAAACTTTAAGAACATGAATAAACTAATTAAACATGATTTGGTAACTGGAATGCCAAAGAAAGAGTTTACACGTGATGATCATTATGTTGCATGCCTAAAAGGGAAGCAACATAAGGTATCTCACAAGCCTAAGGAAAGGAACTCCATCACTACTCCCTACACTTGTTACATATGGATCTCTTTGGCCCCACAAGTGTAATGAGTCTAGGAAGGACCTCTTATTGTTTGGTGATCACAGATGATTTTACAAGATTCACTTGGGTTTTCTTTCTTAGAACTAAGGATGAGACCCCTGATATTCTGAAGAATTTCATCTTAAAAATTAAGAATCAAAGTGATCACAAGGTCAAAACCATAAGATTTGATCAAGGGACTGAATTCAAGAATCAAACCCTTGATGCATTTTGTGATGAAAAAGGTATTACAAGACAATATAGTGCTCCCAGGACTCCTTAGCAAAATGGTGTTGCTGAGAGAAGAAACAGGACACTAATTGAAGCTGCAAGAACTATGTTGTCTGAGTCTAAACTGCCCATCACCTTCTGGGCAGAGGCAGTAAACACTGCTTGCTATGTGCAAAACAGAGTTTTAGTAGTTAAGACACATGGTAAGACTCCTTATGAACTTTGGTACAAGAGAAAACCTTTCATTGGTTTTCTCAGGTCATTTGGATGTCCTTGCACCATCTTGAATACCAAAGATCAAATTGCCAAATTTGCTGAGAAATCAAATGATGGACACTTCATTGGATACTCTTCCCAGGCTAAGGCTTATAGAGTATACAATCTCAGAACTAGAATTGTAGAGGAGTCAACCAATGTGACTTTCAATGAACACACACCCTGTGTGGCTGGTTCTGGTCCTGATTGGCTATTCGATCTTGATTTAGTTACCAACTATTTTAACAAATCTTGTGAGAATGTTTCAGGATCTGTAGAAAATTTAAATACAGGTGATCCTGATCCAATATTTGAGCTAAGAAGACCTTCAACTCATACATCTTCAACTCCAGTTTGAACTACTTCAGCAAATGAGGTCTCTATCAGCACTACAATGACAAACTCAGCTGATACATCTGGGGTGCCTTCAAATTCCAGCTCAGAGGCTCCACAACCAGATAAAGATACCTCAATTGTGGAAGACAACAATGGTGATGGTGAAAGTGATCAAGAATTCCTTGATGCTAATAACCACACCATAGATGACAACATCAACGATGTCACACACTCATTGGATCAAGTCAATCTTGATAAGTGTGGTAATGTGGAGGGTGAATCATCTATGCTAGATTTAAATTTTTCAAATTTGGATCTTTCTCAGCAACTTGTTGTGATCCCTCAGCTTAGGATCTACAAGTCTCTCCTCACCACAAACATCATTGGAGATGTTGTCACAGGGGTAAGAACAAGAGGACAAACCCATTAAGCAAATATTTGTCTTCACTCTTGTTTCTTATCCCAGATAGAGCCAAAGAAAGTTGATAAGGCTCTAAAGGATGGAAGTTGGGTTGAAGCTATGCAACAGGAGTTGCTTTAATTCAAAAGGCAAAAAGTTTGGAACGTTTGTCCTTTTCCTCATGGGAAGACTACCATTGGAACCAAATGGGTGTTTAGGAATAAGAAGGACGATAGAGGCATTATCATCAAGAACAAGGCTAGACTAGTTGTTCAAGGATACATAAAAGAAGAAGGGATTGACTACACTGATGTATTTGCTCCTGTAGCAAGATTAGAAGCTGTTAGGATATTCCTGGCATTTGCTGCATCCAAGAACTTCAAGGTCTTTCAACTTGATGTAAAGTGTGTTTTTCTGTATGGACTGATTGATGAAGAAGTGTATGCCAAACAGCCACCTGGTTTTGTAGATCTTGATCATCCTGATTATGTCTGCAAGCTTGACAAAGCTCTTTATGGGTTGCATCAGGCACCCAGGAAGTGGTATGAGACATTGTCTGAGTATCTTTGCAAACATGGATACAGGAGAGGTACTATAGATGGAACTCTCTTCATTAAAGGACAGGGAAATGACATATTGCTAGTTCAAGTGTATGTAGATGACATCATCTTTGGTTCAACTAATCCAAAGCTCTGCAAAGACTTTGAGAAGCTGATGAAAGACAGATTTGAAATGAGTGCAATGGGAGAACTCAATTTCTTTCTGGGAATTCAAGTGAAGCAATTTGAAGATGGTATCTTCATAAGTCAGTCAAAGTATGTTCAGGACATACTAAAGAGGTTCAACATGACTGATTGTAAGATTGCTAAGACACCCATAGCCAGAAACCACTCCATTGGACCTGATCTTGAGGGGGAGTGTGTAGATGAACACTTATACGGGGCTATGATTGGGTCTCTTATGTATCTTACTTCTAGCAGGCCTGATATCATGTTTGCTACATGTATTTGTGCAAGATATCAAGCCAACCCTAAGATGTCTCACCTCATCACTGTCAAGAGGATTCTAAGATACCTCAAAGGTGCTTCAACACTTGGTTTATGGTATCCAAAGAATCCTGACTTCAATTTGTATGCTTATACAAATAGTGATTATGGTGGCTGTAATATGACTGCAAAGTCTACATCTGGGGGGATGTCAATTCCTTGGGGGAACGGTTGTCTCATGGCACTGCAAGAAACAATCCTGTGTGTCTGCATCAACTGCTGAGGCTGAATACATTGCTGCTGCAAGTTGCTATGCTCAAGTGCTTTGGATTCAAAATCAGATGCTGGACTATGGATTTAACTTCAAGGAGACTCCTATTCACGTAGAGAACAATAGTGCTATCTCTATCACTGAGAACCCTGTGCAGCACTCAAGGACCAAACACATCAATATCAGGTATCACTTAATAAGAGATAACTATGAAAAAGGATTAATTAAACTAATCAAAGTTCATACAGATGAACAATATGCTGATCTGTTTACAAACCTTTTGATGAACAGAGATTTAAATATCTAATATCAGTTATTGGGATGATTAACTCTGAGTAGATTTTTCTTAAAACTAATTCTACTTATTTCTTAAAATATGTGTGTCCTAAGTTGTCTAGTTCATCACTTTCATAAGCTCATGTTTTCTTTGGAATAAAAAATCCTTTTTGAAGATTTTCCTTAGATTCTTGAAATTTTCTGATCCTTCGGAAGATATATTTTTACCTTCGGAAGAGGCTTCAATCTATCTTCTAAAGCTTAAATACTTGTCTCAGACACTTATTTGTTTTCAAGGACTTTTTCCTTTCGAAGCAAAATTAACTCTCGGAAGCTTTGTTGTTTTACATACAAAGCATTCAAGTTTTTATTTCTCTTCCGAAATAAAATTTTCAAGATTCTCAGGAAATTCTTCCGAAGTCATTTTAGCTTCTGAAGTTTTTTCATTAAAACTTCCGAAGATAATTTACCATCGGAAGCTTTTCGAATTCCAAGAAAACTACTTTTTGAGCAAAAGTAAACTACTTTTTCAGAGGTGGGACCGACATTCGGATTTCAAAGTTTATCCTCTTTAATTAACTTTGGTTCAAATTCTTTACACATAAATACCCAACGGTTCCCCCTCTCCCTCACTATCTTCTTCAGTTCTACTATTCCTCAAACCTAATTCCCAAACCGCCTTTGCTTTTCACCTTTCTTCATCCTTAAGCTTCTCAAATGGCCAACCTTAACCGCAGAAACAACCCAGATTTCTCCAACTTCACAGGCAACACAATCAGGTTGCTCTGTTAAGCTCTGAAAAAGATGATAGTTTCTCAGAGGTTTGCCATTTCTTAGCTTTGTCAAATTACTTCACCTCCCTAACCATTAATCCTACTCTCTATGAGGATCATCTGCTTGAATTTTGGAAAACCTGCCAAGAGGTCATCATGGATGGGGAGAAGGCACTGTCTGCCACAGTGCAAGGGAGGACAATCTTCATCACTCCGGCCATCATCAACACTCATTTGCAGCTGGATGATGAAGAAGATGAGTTGTCCTTCCCAAAGGAAGCTGACAATCATTCCTTTGAGCAGATGGGCTATGAGGGAGATTTCTCTGTAAGACCTTCAGGAAAGGGAAGGTCTCATCCTAGTGGAAATACCTACTTCATGTGGTTATCCACAGCTTGTCAAACAAGCATGGAGGGTGGGACCAGATTCCTGAGGATCTCTCCTTCATAGTGCATGGAATGGTTCAAGGGGTCAAGTTCAGGTACTCTCAATTTGTCTATACAAACTTGCTTGCTAACTTGGACTCCTTAGAGTATTATATGTTTCCTAGATATGTTCAACACATTCTCAACTGTGAACTGGGCTCACAGTTGAGGGAAACAGATAATATTCTTAAATTAGGACAGATGAAGCCCGACATCTTTAAAATCATGAAGAAGCCAACTGTAGGCTTCTCAAGAGTAGAAACAGCCCTTGTCCCCAAAATGTTAGAGCTCATTGCTCAAGGTGACAACCTAGCAACACAAGCTAGTGTTGAACCCACACCTTCTACCTCTCTACCACTAAAAAGACCTCAAGTAACCCTCACCTACCAAAAAAATCCAAACGAACCCCTACTCAAGCTATTGAGTCTGTGCAGGTCCCTATATACTCACCTTTACAGGAGGAAGTGGACACTAGATCTCCCACTTCCCCTGAGGAGCAAACCACTCCCATCTCTTCAACAATCAGGGCTGAAGTTCCTCATGCTCACCCTGATGAGCTCACAAGCCCAACAGCCTTAAGCCTTCACTCTGAGTCTCAACACTCAAGTGAACAACCTTCACGGGACAGCTACCATCCCCAGCCTTTGGATCTAAATCAATCCATTCCCAACCTTTCATTCTATACTGATGAAGACTTAGGTTTCAGTGAGTACCATGAGTCTCTCTTCTCTTCCCCTACTCAAAAAGAGATGAGCACTCCTGAGTCTCCTCAGTCTAGCCTACATCAGTCACCTATAACTGAGGTGGATACTTCTGAACCTGTTCAGGATATCCATATGGAAGAGGCTCTCACTTTTGCAAGTGATTACATTATTAAGACCTCAACCATGGCAACTCAGCCCATTGACATCTCAACTGAGAATGTCAATGAGCAGAGGAAATCCAGCAGCCAAGAACTAGAAGCTGGTGGTGAGAGAGAGGACTATGGTCCAATCATCTCATCTCCTAATGATTCTTCTGATGAAGAAGAGGGGAATCTGAGACTAAAGGTGCAAAAACTATCAAAAACATGCTCCTATTTAGTCTCCAAGGTTAGTCACCTTGAATCTCAGGTGACTACCCTTCACAACAGGGTCAATGATCAACAACTTAAGATATCTTATCTCACGGAAAAACTAGTTGGGAGACCTTTAAGAAGAGTTCAACCAGGAACACAAGAACCTGTGAATGTGGTTGACCTAACCTGTAGCTCACCTATGCAAGAGGGTGATGCTACCAAAAATGGGGAGAAAGTCATTACAGACACAGAACCTGGGAGCTCTTCAGAGAGTATGAACATTGAGGACTCACCATCCTCACTTGCAATTGTGCATACTCAGCAACTTCCTCAAGTTCACATTAATGTGGAGTCTATAGACTCTATCATCAAGAGTCTCTTTGAGGAAGGTATACCAAGGGCTATGTCATCCCCACCTCAAGGAACTTCAAACTACATCATTGGGTGGAGGTATGATGCTGATAGAAGAGCCCTTATTCTTCACAGAGTTCAAGGGCAACAAGAGGTATTTGATTTTAAAACCTTGAACTACTATGAAGGTCTTGATGTGGTCAACATGCCACTTGTCAATCCAAGCAAATCAAGACAAGCTGACAGGTTGGCACTCAGAATTCAAGACAGAATTACTGAAGAGTTCAGCCTAAGAAGGAGACAAAGACAATCAGGTAATGTCATTGGTCAACTGGATGCTGAGGCAGACCCTGAGATTAGCTTCAAAGGGAAAACCTTGGCTGAAGGCCCAGTGATAGAGCCTGAGAGCCCTGTCACACCAACAACTGCTTCAGCAATTCATTCCCTCGGTGAAACACCTGCTGGTGAAGGTGTCTCACAACCTCTCTCTGGCCAGAGCATGGATGCTACACCAAGCAATGAAGGCCAAACCTCTAACCACCCTGAGTCACAAAGGTCTGTAGGTGACAAAGGGAAAAGGATTTTGACTCTAAAGAAATTAAGGAGGAGGAGAGAGAGAGGAAGAGGAAGCTATGGGGAGAAAGTTCCTCTGGGTCTTCAGGTTTTATGCAAGTTGCAATCAGGGCTGCTCCCAGACTAAACACTCAAGATGATGAGTTGAGAGCACTCAGGATTACTTATCTGCAGACCAGGAACTATGACATAGAAGAGATTATTTCTCTCTTTTTAGAGCAACTAAATGAACTGGCTGACATCGAAGTGTCAAGAGAGATGAAAGAAAAAGAGGATGCATACTTCTCCAATTTAAAGAGGAGAAGAGACAGAAAAGACTCTACAAGCATGCTCCTACTCTCTCCCCAGTTCAAGAAAGCCGTGTGCAAGAGACTATGGCTTCTACACAAGAACCTCAGGTAGACAAAGAAATAGACAGACAAAACATGATCAACTACCTGAGTGCCACAGGTCTCTACCAGGCATCTGCACTTATTCCCTTGTTCTTTGAGTAGATTGAGTTTGAGTATCTCAAACAGCTTGAACTTCAAGTGCTCAAAGAACAAAAAGCTACAAAGAGAAAGATGAAGGAAGAGGCTGCAAAGTCAAGAGCCATCATCCAAAAGAGTATGAAGAAGTCTGCTGACAGACAAAGGATGATGAGCTTCTTGAAGCTGTATGAATTCTCCGAAAGGAGACTTGGCCCTATGTCTCTATCCACAATGGATGAGCATATCAGGGTAATCAAGCAGAAGATCAAGAGTGGAGAGCTGATTGACTTACACTCTCTTCCAAGTCAAGTCCCACCTGAAGTGGAGGTTAAGGTTGAACAACCTGAGACAACACAACCTGGACCTCCTGCTGAACCTCAGCAAGCTTCATCTTCTGATCCACAGCAGGGTCAAACTCCCTCTCCTTCTGAACCTGTGAGGGAGGATCACCCAACTGAGAAAGATAAGGATGATCAACAAGGTGCTGCAGACCAGTCTTCTCAGTTAAAGTCATCTAAGAGGAAGAAGAGGATGGCTTCTAAACAAAAGTCTAAGATGAAGAAGCCTAAATCATCTACCTCTACACCTCAGGCTGAGTCAGATCAACCTAAGGAAGTGCATGAAGAGGCAGCCCAACCAACTCCAATTCAAGTGGCTCATTTTGCAGCTGAGACACCCATCTTATCCTAGACCTTCACTACTAATCTAGAGAGATGGCATGTGATCAGAGATCAAGGTGTTGAGAATGTCTATACATGGCAAGACATAATAAACTTACCTCTGCATGATCTCTTTGTGATGTGAAGATACTATGAGAGTCTGAATGATCCTGACCATCTAATGAAGAAGGGTATGGTCATCATTGTGCTGAAGACTACAAACATCTGAAGATCTTCTAAATGTTTTGGTAGCATCAGCCTAGGGGGAGTTTGTAAGGATTCCTATAAGTCTGATGCAGCCAAAACATCCAAAGTCTCTCTGCAAGCATGCACTAAAGACTGAAGTAGAACTTCTTCGGAAGTTTTACACCATGCACTAGAAATATCTTAAGTGTAAAATCTTCCGAAGCCAAGACCAATATCTTCTGAAGCCAAAAGTGAAGTCTTTCGAAGCTTCAGAGACAAAGTCTTCCGAAGCCAATTAGTGAAGACAGATTTCTTCCGAAGACTTTTAAGGATATGCCTTTATCTGATGTACTTTACCATAAAGCTGGACCACCTTTCCGCTGCAACTCTGTAAAGTCACCAACTTACATGAGTTGGTGAAAGGTCCATGCTTTTGGTAACTGTACATTGAGGTCTTGAGTCCATGCTTTCTACTTTATGTACTTTTGTCCTTTTTGTAATATATTAGGATGTGAGCTATGGCATGTCATAGTCACAAGTCAAAAGGCAGATATGCCTTTTGATTCTACAATTGATTTTGTTTGTGTCTAGTCAATTGTATCCAGCTGGCTTTCAAAGTATAGCCGGTTGTAGGTTGTAGTATAAGTATTCCATGTTCTTGTATCTTTCTTTATGCTTTGTAACACTTGTAATAGAACTTGAGAAAGCAATATACTGCATCCTTGAAACCCAATCTCTTGTGTTCTCTTGTTCTGTCTTACTCATTACTTGTGTTCTTAGTATCATTCTTGTGGTTAATCCAATTTACTGTTTGATTAATGTTTAGTTAATCTCCTCTTTGTGTTGTTGTGTTGTAAGTGACCACCCTTCACCGGTCCTGCATGGTATACTCATGCAATTATACTGAAAAAGTAGATTCTTATTATTTAACTAAATCATTATGCATTAGTGGGTACTCATCTTAGTTCATATGAGTGGTGTTGACTTATCTGATTGATTGTTTGTCAAGTCACAAACTCACACCTGATGGTGATATGAATAACCATAAGATCTGTTTACCGCATTTGTTCACTTCTATGTTATGAGTCATCATTGACCTGAAGTGACGAGGTATCCTCTGTTGTAAGTCATTACAGACCTGGATATTCTCACCTGATGCAAAAGATGCCAATGTGCACAATCCTTTCAAAAGTCCAAAATGGATGTCCTCTGATTCTTATGAATCATTTATATCCAATTCTTTATGAAACGGATTCAAGGATTACCTAATGGCTTGTCCTTGGTGGTTTTCGCAGAGATTATCAAATGGTTTTACCATAATGATCCTCTCATCGACCTAAACATGAGATCTGGTTATACATATATGTCAGATACTTAAGCTGAGAAAAAGTTATTGCTTGCATACCTTGACGAGGGTTGGACTCTCTAAGTCTAAGTGTGGGTTCCATAATGTCATATCTAATAGAACCTTAACAATCTAAGAATTGAAAAAGTAAGTGTGCTGATACTTTTACCAAAGTACTCATTGTCTGTCTTTAGATCTTGTGTCTCCTTTGCTAAAGTAATCCTGACCTGGAATACACCTGATCAGAATTTAATCATTGTCCAAGACTATTCACAATTTCTCTTATTTTAATATGTTGATTATTATCTGATATGATCTCACTGCAGGCATATGATTTAGTGTACGCAGTGTTTTTATTCTGCTTTATTTTGATTTTTGCATGATTTTATGTGTGCAGACATATTAATAATGATTGTTTTTCTCTATTTCCAACTTATATAAACTTCTAAGTTTATGAACTTAAAAGTTTAGGGGGAGTAAAAATTGAAAACTAGAAAATCAAAATAAAAGTTGAAAAGGATGATGCTAAATTTTCAAGTATGTGTGTGTTTGATATGATTCAAAAATGAACCTAACAAAATTTCAAATGTTTTTGATTTGAAATATGGAAAAGATTCTTGCAAATGATTGAGCAAATATTATTTGAAATTTTTGATAATTTCAAAAATTTTTGAGACTAAAATGACGGGAAATTAATTGAAAAAATAAAAGTTAAAAGTTTGAGTGAGAAAAGAAAAAAATTTTAAATAATAAAGTGAAAAAGTCAAAATTATTATGTGGTCAAAAAGTCAATGTCAAAATTTGACCAAGGGTTTACAATTTCATGATGAACAGTGAAAATTTTCAAAATTAGGGTTTAAATGTTTATTATGAAAAAAATTCAAGTGTTTGAAGTATGAAATGATCCTCATGCGTCTAAACAGTGACCATAAGTCCAAGTTTAGAAACATGATGAATTTTCAGTTTTAAGACAAGTGTTGGGTGTTTTGATTCTAACTCATGCGCCTAAACAGTAGTCATGTGTCTGAATATTTGGTTAAGTCTTGGGCGTTTTACACTATGTCATGTGTCTAAACAGTGCCAGTCATTCATGTTGAAAATAAACCAAGTGTGGACTCTTGAAAGCTCATGCGCCTAAACAGTCCTCATACGAACTGAAGGTACAATGCGCCTGAACAGTGCTCATGCGCCTAAATAGGGATCATGCACCTGAACAGTGCAGATGCACCTAAGTCCTTTGATAAAATTGACCAAGTGTAACTCATGCGTCTAAGTCTCATGCGCCTGAACAGGGGTAATGTGCCTGTTGATGGGTGCGGATAGTATATATATTTTGATATAGATTCTTTGCACATATTAAGTTTTAAATGGTTATTACTAATACTAAACCACACACACAAAAGGCAGTGCACCTGTCGTATGGTAATATAGTGTTGGTAAGAACCGAGTATCAATCCGTGGACACACTAAGCCTACTCAACAACCCTCATAATTGACTATTAGTTTTATGTTTTAGAAAATGATAAGTTAAACATGACAACAATAAATAAAGATAGATAAAGATAAATAAAGATAGGTTGAGACTTTTGGTGATTCTTTCAGTGAAGTAAGGCTGTTATCCTAATTTAGGTTACACTTATATAACTGTGATGAATTGGTGGTGTGATTTAAAGATATGGATTAATCTAATTATGTTAATGTTTATAAAGATGAGCTGGCGCGATTTCTCGTCTATCCTGCTGCCGTAGTGAGTAGATCCTGTCAGGCTGAGTTTACTGCTCAGATCAAAGCCCTAGTAATGTAGGTAAATCTTTTGTGTCCTATTTGACATACGATTTCTGAAAACATAACTTAATGTTAAAAAGAGAGTTGATCAGGTTCCTTCCTAACATACCATTAATTTTAGAAAACCGTAACAATTACTGAAGTTTCCGAACTAATAAAAGGGAACCCGCAAATGATCAGAAAGTTAAAGTTATATGATTTCTAATAACCATTTCTAGTTCATTAGTGATGTGCTCCAAATTATACATAAAAATCCTATCAAAAGCACATCAATTATTCCATAATATCTTCCTTAAAATGATGAAAATGTACTTAAAAGTGTTAAATTGTGTTTTCAGGTGTTTAAAAGGGCAAGATGGACAAAAGGAGCATATTTAACAAGAAATTGAAGCAATCCGAGCTTTGGACTCCAAGCATGGGGCCGTGCCTCATTAAGCACGCCCCCATGCCTTGCCAGAAACACACCCCCGTGCTAAATTAACACACCCCCGTGCTTGGACATCTGACAGGACAAAAAGTACTGTCCCCTAAAAGTAGACACGGGGCCGTGCCCCATAAGGCACGGGGCTGTGCCCCACCTCCAACACGGGGCCGTGCCCCATTTAGCACGGGGCCATGCCCGACACAACCTACACGTACGAGCCGACCAACTTTCTGATGCATTGTACTAGCACGGGGCCGTGCCTTTTAGGCACGGAGCCGTGCTTAAACACTCCGGAAAGCCTATAAATAGAAGCCTAAGCTCGCCATTTTTGGCAAGCTTTGGTGGGAGAGTTACTCTACTTAATTCTCTCGGGAATCATGACTTCAAGATGATTCGGAGGCTCGGGAGGTGCAAAGAACACTTGGAAGAAGCTTGGGATCACCTAAACGTCATCCATTGTGGATTATCGGTTTGATTGTTCCATTTCACCGATGATTACTTATCTATCTTCTTTGTTATCCGTTGTTATGTTAAAGCTCATCATGAGCTAAACTCTATTTATCATCCTAATAAGATGAAACTTATGTAATTTGTGATAAACTAATGGTGTGATAAGTATTATGTTAATGTTATGGTGGTCTTGGGAAAACTATTGATGGGTAGCATCTACATTTGAACGGGAAGTTATAACATTATGGTTTGTGATTGTGATTGTCATACAAGGTTGAAAACCGTATGATTAACTTTCATTCGCGAAACCGGTCTTCATAATAAATCCATGGCTAATGAACTAGAAATGGTTATTAGAAATCATATCACTTTAACTTTCTGATCATTTGCGGGTTCCCTTTTATTAGTTCGGAAACTTCAGTAATTGTTACGGTTTTCTAAAATTAATGGTATGTTAGGAAGGAACCTGATCAACTCTCTTTTTAACATTAAATTATGTTTTCAGAAATCGTATGTCAAATAGGACACAAGAGATTCACCTACATTACTAGGGCTTTGATCTGAGCAGTAAAATCAGCCTGACAGGATCAAGTCACTACGGCAGCAGGATAGTCGAGAAATCGCGCCGGCTCATCTTTATAAACATTAACATAATCACATCACATCACCAATTCATCACAATTGCATAAGTGGATTCTAATTAGGATGATAACTTTTATTCCCTGATTTTAAAACCAAACGCTTCAATTCTTATTTTACTTTCTTTTTATTACTGTTTACTTTTAAACCCTAAAAATATTTCCAATACAAAGTATCACTTTCTTTAACAAAAACCAAATCTGATAGTCAAACATCAAGTTTGTTGAGTAGGCTAGGTGTGTCCACGGATTGATACTCGGTTCTTACCAACACTATATTACCACACGACAGGTACACTGCCTTTTGTGTGTGTGGTTTAGTATTAGTAACAACCAATTAAAACTGAATCTGTGCAATAAATCTTTATCAAATATATATACTATCCGCAGACCATCAAGTTTTTGGCGCCGTTGCCGGGGACACACGGCAGTTTGAAAGACAAACTAAATTTTTGACTATCTTGCATATAACCTGTTAATATATTTTTGTTTAAACTTCATTTTTATTTGTAGGTAGTTTGCCTTAGTTAGTTTAGTTATTTTTGCCTGATTCATTTTAACCCTTAGTTAGTTTATGCTTCCTTAAGTTAGTGTATGTCCGACTCGTCTAGTTCTGAACTTGTTCCGCCTCCCGGAACAGAACGACTTTTCCGTCAAAGATTGCGCAAGAGATCACAACAAGAAGCACCAGTCATTGAAGAAGACATTTTGGAAGATACACCATCCGAAGAAGACATCGCTAACCAAGACGAGGAAATGAAGATGACACACTATGCCGCACCGTCAATAGATGGTTATGAGTCTAGTGTTGTCCAACCACCAATAGCGGCCAACAATTTCGAGATTAAGTCCAGTATTATCCAACTTGTAGAAAACACTGTTCAGTTCCATGGGTTACAAGACGAAGACCCTAATGCTCACATCTCACGATTCCTTCGTATCTGTGCAACCTTCAAAATCAATAACTGTTCAGACGACGCCATTCGACTAAGACTTTTTCCATTTTCACTTCGAGGCCGAGCCATCGATTGGCTTGATTCACTTCCGCCTGGTTCCATCACCACATGGGCGGGAATGGCTGAACAATTCCTTTTGAAATACTTTCCACCCGATCGTACTGCCAAATTAAGAAGTAGCATCACAAGTTTCCGTCAAGACGACGATGAATCATTACACGCAGCATGGGATAGATATAAAGGTCTCCTTCGGAGATGCCCACATCACGGACTTGATATGTGGCTGCAGTGTCAAACCTTTTACGATGCGATTAGCGGAGCCCACAAGCAAGCAGTAGACCAAAGTGCGGGAGGAGATTTTGGAAGTGTCACGCCAACAGAAGCATATCAAGCCTTAGAAAGAGCAGCTAAGAAGAGCTTTGCTTACAATTCTTTAAGAACCAAACCCAGTTCTAAAGGTATTTATCAAGTAGACTCTGAAACCCTAATTGCAGCCCAATTAGAAGCTCTAACCAAAAAATTTGAACAATTGCAAAGCGAGCTAAATAAAACTCCAACACGATGCAACACATGTGGAAATTCACACAAGACCACGAGTGCCCACAAGGCGTTATGATGGTTGAAGATGTTGACTACGTAGGAGGCCCAAACAACTCATACAATTCAAATTGAAGAAACAACTCGAATTACAGAGATGCTGGCAGTAACCAACAATCATCTGGATTCAACCGAAGGCCACCTTACCAACAACAGAAACCATCATACCAAGGTCCAAGCAGTAGTAACCAAGAACATGGAGCATCATCAATGGAAGACTTATTACAGCAATTGTTGTTAACCACACAAGCCACAGATGAGTACATCCGGAAAACTGATCGAAGAAATAAGGAGAGGTTCCAAAGAAACGAAGTTGACATCAAAAGCAACAAAGCATCATTACAGACCATAGAGCACCAAGTAGGTCAAATAGCACAACAACTCTCTGAAAGACCTCAAGGAGCTTTGCCCAGCAACACTATGACAAATCCTAATGCTCAAGTCAAAGCCATCACCACCAGGAGTGGCAAAACCACTCAAGGTGATGCACCCGCATTACAACCCATCCTTGAAGAAGTAGAAACTGAAACTCCAAGTAATGCGAGTGATAAGCAAAAGCAACCCATTGTTTCCACCACCACCTTATGTTCCACCACCTCCATATCCAGGTCGTTTGAGACAACAAAGAATGGAGGCACAATATGGCAAATTCCTTGGGTTGTTCAAGCAACTCCACATCAATCTGCCCTTGGTGGAGGCCTTAGAACAAATGCCAAACTACGCTAAGTTTCTAAAAGGTGTCTTGTCAAACAAAAAGAAGCTGGAAGAGTTATCACACGTAGTTTTGAACGAGGAATGCTCTGCAGTTCTTCAAAACAAACTACCTCAAAAGATGACTGATCCAGGAAGTTTCACCATACCTTGCCTAATAGGAAATCTTTCTGTCAGTAATGCGTTAGCTGATTTAGGTGCTAGCATTAACCTTATGCCTTATGCGGTTTTTGAAAAATTAAACCTAGGAGAACCTAGACCTACCCGTATGAGCATCCAGTTAGCTGACCGTTCTGTCAAATATCTGAGGGGCATCGTTGAAAATCTCTTAGTTAAAATTGACAAATTCGTATTTCCCGTTGATTTTGTGATCCTAGACATGGATGAGGACAAAAATGTTCCTCTTATCCTAGGTCGACCTTTCTTAGCGACTGCTCGAGCCCTCATTGATGTTTGCACAGGCAAACTCACGCTTAGAGTAGACGAGGACGAAGTAACTTTCGATATAGGCCAATCCATGAAACACCCTCAACATCATGATGACTCACTCTATTACGTTGATGCTTGCGATTCATTCATAAGTTGTCATTTGAAGGAAGCCGTTCAAAATGAAGCTTGCAATACTCAATTAATAGAAGTCACGATCACCGAACCCATCTATGAAAACCAAACCATTCCAGAACTTGAAGTTGATGAAACATCATTTCATCAAGAAGCATTTGAGATCATTGAGCAAGACTTGGAACCAAAAGCCAAACCTTCTATCGAAGACCCTCCAGTCTTAGAGCTCAAAGAACTTCCATCTCATCTCGAATACGCTTTTCTTGAAAACACATCTCAACTTCCTGTCATAATCTCATCCGCCTTATCAATTGATGAGAAGAACAAGTTGCTCAATGTGCTTAAGGCACACAAACGAGCAATTGCATGGAAAATCATGGACATCAAGGGAATCAATCCATCCTTTTGCACTCATAAAATATTGATGGAGGAGAACTTCAAATCCGTCATTCAACCTCAAAGACGTTTAAACCCGAGCATGCAAGAGGTGGTGAAGAAATAAGTAATCAAACTGCTAGATGCCGGTTTGATTTACCCTATTTCTGATTCGCCTTGGCTCAGTCCCGTCCAAGTTGTTCCAAAGAAAGGAGGAATGACTGTTGTAACTAACGAGAAGAATGAGCTTATTCCCACTCGTACGGTTACAGGATGGAGAGTTTGCATAGACTATCGCAAACTCAATGACGCCACAAGGAAAGATCACTTCCCTCTTCCTTTCATCGACCAAATGCTTGAGAGATTGTCTGGAAAATGTTCTATTGTTTTCTGGATGGTTTCTCAGGTTATTTTCAAATTCCTATTGCTCCCGAAGATCAAGAAAAGACAACATTCACCTGTCCATATGGCACATTTGCTTATCGGCGAATGCCCTTTGGCTTGTGTAATGCTCCTGCTACATTTCAAAGATGCATGGTAGCAATTTTTCATGACATGATTGAACACTCAATGGAAGTTTTCATGGATGATTTCTCCATCTTTGGAAACTCATTTGAGCAATGTCTTGAAAACATGGAAAAGATGCTGGTTAGATGTGAAGACTCCAACCTTGTTTTAAATTGGGAAAAGTGCCACTTCATGGTTACGGAAGGAATAGTGTTAGGACACAAAATCTCTAGAGCTGGGCTTGAAGTCGATCAAGCTGAAGTCGACACTATTTCAAAACTTCCGCATCCCACAACCGTGAAAGACATCATAAGTTTCCTAGGACATGTAGGATTCTACCGTCGTTTCATTAAAGATTTCTCAAAAATCCCTTGACCAATGACTCAACTCCTGGAGAAAGACGCAAAATTCGTATTTTCTGATGAATGCATTAGTGCATTCAAATTGCTTAAGGAGAGATTGGTAACTGCTCCAATCATGGTTTCCCCAGATTGGACACTACCATTTGAGCTCATGTGCGATGCAAGCGATTTCGCGGTAGGAGCTGTATTAGGACAAAGAAAAGACAAGCAATTTCACCCAATTCATTATGTGAGCAAAACCTTAAACGACGCACAAGAAAACTACACTACCACCGAAAAAGAACTTCTTGCGGTAGTTTTCGCATTCGACAAATTCCGCTCGTATCTCATCCTTTCAAAGACAATTGTTTACACCGATCATGCATCCCTTCGTTATTTGTTCAACAAACAAGATGCAAAGCCGAGATTGATCCGTTGGATTCTTCTGCTTCAAGAATTTGATATTGAAATTCGTGATAAGAAAGGAGCGGAAAATCTAGCGGCTGATCATCTCTCGCGTCTTGAAGATTCAAGTCCTTCACAAACTGAGGAAGCCAAAATAAACGACAATTTTCCTCACGAATTCCTTATGCACATTCAATCCTCAATCGATGAACATCCTTGGTTCGCCAATTTTGCGAATTACTTAGCAAGCGGAATCCTTCTCAAAGAAATGACTTGTTAGCAAAAGAAGAAGTTCTTTACTGATATCAAACATTACTATTGGGAGGATCCGTATCTATTCAGAAACGGTGCAAACCAACTCATTCGAAGATGCGTATACGGAAGTGAAGCAAATCAAATTCCAAGGCACTGTCATGAAGGACCCACAGGAGGACACCATGGAGCAACCTTAACAGCCAAGAAAGTATTCGACTCTGGATTTTACTGGCCCACGATCTTCAAAGATGCTCATAACATGGTACGCACCTGTGATGCATGTCAAAGAGCAACCAATATCTCGACACGGGATGAGATGCCTCAGAAACCAGTTCAAGTATGCGAGATATTTGATATATGGGGTATTGATTTCATGGGGCCATTCCCGGTGTCATTTGGCAATCGTTACATCTTGGTAGCAGTTGATTACGTTTCAAAATGGGCTGAAGCTCAAGCCCTGCCTACTAATGATGCCAGGAACGTTGTCAAATTCCTTAAGAAACTATTTTCTCGTTTTGGTACCCCCAAAGCTCTGATTAGTGACCGAGGAACTCATTTCTGTAACAATCAGCTTGAAAGAGCAATGGCACGTTATGGAGTTCACCATCGCTTTACAACTGCTTACCATCCACAAGCGAATGGGCAAGCCGAAGTCACTAACCGAGGTATCAAACGAATCCTTGAGAAAACTGTAGGTCAAAATCACAAGGACTGGTCTACCAAGTTAGATGATGCATTATGGGCTTTTCGAACAGCCTATAAGACTCCCATCGGCACAACACCGTTTAAACTAGTTTATGGGAAGTCGTGTCATCTACCTGTAGAACTAGAGCACAAGGCCTTTTGGGCACTTAAAGCAGCAAACCTGGACCAAGACCTTGCAGGAAAGAATCGATTCCTACAAATTCACGAATTGGAGGAATTGAGGGAACAAGCGTACGAAAACGCTAGGGTTTACAAAGAAAAGACAAGGAAATTCCACGACGCTCGATTAAAGAGCACAAAACAATTTCATGTGGGAGAACGTGTCTTACTGTATAACTCTCGTTTACGTTTATTTCCCGGAAAACTGAAATCACGTTGGTCTGGACCTTATACGATCAAAAACGTGTTTCTGAATGGTGCCATTGAAATTTACAACCACGCAGGTTTAAGTTTCAAAGTAAATGGTCATCGTTTGAAACCGTATAACGATGGACCAACCAAGATTCTTCGGAGGAATTAAACCTCCACCCCAACGAAAACTAAGTGTGGGGAAGGGTCGTGCCGAAGACCCGAAACTTAAACGCGGCACCTGTACATACATTTTTCTCACTTTTTATGCAATTTTTAGGACTTCACAAGCATAAGCACGGGGCCGTGCCTCATCAAGCACGCCCCCGTGCCTCTGACAAAATTTTTCCACGATCTCCGCTGACGACTCTGGAACGTTGCAGGTCGAATTTAAGACGATTTCTGACAAGCACGGGGCCGTGCCTAGCCAAGCACGCCCCCGTGTTCACTCTTCCCGACCTGTGTATAAATACCACACTTGTTCCATTCTTTCATCACACTCATTCCTGCTCAAAAACATCAAAAAAATGAAAGAATCAAGTCACGAAAGCTCAAACTGGAATCCTGCGAAGAAACCGCGTTCCGAAACGCGAGAGCCGACGACTCAAGAGTATTTCTTCAAAATGCATGAACTGATCAAGCAATTGACAGAAATGAACCTCGTTGCTTCCCAACGCTTAGCTGAACTAATCCAAAAAGTTCAGCAGATGAGCGAGGAACTCATTTCCATTAACCAGCAGCTCGCGGAATTGAGCAACCGCACTTCTCACTATCCCATGCCAAACCTTCCACACGAAATGTGTGGAGGTTTCTTTTAGAAACATTCGTGATGTGTTAAGTGCGCTGTTGCGCGTTAAAGAGTCTGGTTTTGCTGTTTCAGATTCTCGGCTTTTAACGTATCGTGTAACTGTAGGATTCTAGGGAATGTAATTTTCAATTTGGCTTGTGTTATTTAACTATAGGACTATTTTCGTATCTTTTCTGATGATTTGGAAGTGATAAAACTTAACCGGGAAAATTACACAACGCGCGAAACTGAAAAACGGAACAACAAAAGACTGAAACCGAACTTTGTGCATGAACACGGCCCCGTGTTCATAGGGGCACGCCCCCGTGTTCGACAAGAATTGACACCACCTGCCAATTTTCAGCCTTTTGTCCTTTTCCATTCAATGTTGCATGATAAAAACCGAGCTAATGTGCCTGCAAAGTCGTATCCACTTTCAATTCTCTCTTCTTTTCCATTTTTCTTTCATTTGTTCAAGTGTTCTTGCAAGAGTATTTGGCCAAGAGGTTAGCATACTAATTCCTTTGATTATGAAAGTCATTTACATGTAGTTAGGTGATTAGGTCTCTAAACAACCGAAATCCTAGCAATTATGTGTAAACACTTGTTCTTAAACGTATTATGGAATGATGAATGTTTTTAACCTACTTGTTCATGTTTATTCTTGTAGTAGATTAGTGTTAATTAGTGTGTTTAGTTAGATATTAGTATGTTTAGTTGGTTAGTTAGTTGTTTTCTTTTATTAACAAGACTATCTTCATAACTCGTGGTGAAACCTTTGTTAATCATGTTCAAGTTACAAGAATTCTCAAGTGATGTAAAACAATATATATTTTTAGTATCTTGAATTATTAACAAATGATTAAAATGTTCAACGTATAATCTTTGATTTTTGAAGCAAGAAAATGTTAAACCCATGCTTAATCAACGATTTACAAACAAAACCACGATTGCTCGAGTCAATATTTCATGCCCTAACATGTTAACCGCACCCCCACGTTGTATAAAGCGCACCCCCATGTTCAAAATTTTTTTTCTTGGATGATAAATTCTTAACTATTTTTGAACATGAATTGAATCATTATGGTGTTATGTCTTGAAAAACATATGATTTTCACTAACATCATGAGACTGCTTAAGAAATTTGTTTTGTATAGATTAATTTATTTTTAAATTTCAGGATCATGGAGCATCCCTACTTACATTTTGGAGGGAGCCGCGAGAGATGGTGTCATGATAGACTTCAAAGATTGCTACAAAGGGTCGAAAGATCCCACTTACAAGCAGATGAAGAAACACTAGCGGCAGTCGGACAGCTAGAAAGATATAATAATTTATTAAGTGTCCAGTGGAAACGTTTATTTTCACAAAATAGACCTTCCGTTTATGAACTACTCTTGAATTTTTAGCAACTTTTAAATTTAGCATGAAAGACTCTGATCCTTGGGATGAAAATGCAGTTTCATTCAGACTAGCTGGGAATTGGCATAAGACATCCATTGCCTTGTTCGGTGTCTATCTTGGAATATACACGGAACAAGAAATGGAGGAGGAGGCTATATCTGGAATGCCGGCGTATCATACCTTCCCGGACGAGGAAAGTAGAGACGCGGAAAGTGGTGCAATGAGGAAAGCATTTTGGGAGCGGATTGGAACCGGAGGGTTCAACTCGAGCAAAACAAAAAGCAGTCAGATACGAGACCCGCTGCTGCGATACATTCATCGGTTACTCAGCCATTCCATAACAGCTCGTGGTCAAAGCGAGGGAGTTGTTAATTTGAGGGACTTGTTTATTTTATATTTATGGTTAATCAGTTGCCATGTAATATTGGGTATTTGTTTTGTAATCTTTTTGCCAGGAACGCGATTGCAGGTGCTCCAACACCCATGTTTGGAGGAAGCTGGATTTTGAACTTATATGAAAGCTATGGTTATAACACTGAGGGAACCGAAGGAGTGATGCCAGGACTGTTGGACTTGAGCATTTGTACAAGTATGTACATGGTGACAAGTTTACCAAATGGGCAGCCGAGATTCATGGATAAGAAGGGACAAATCTGGGATCCGGCGGATCCCGAAGAAATTATCATGGATCTCGACATGCCGATACAGCCGGAAGGAGCCGGAGCTGGATCTTCAAGTTCACGTACAAGGGAATTCCCAACCATGTTAGACCTTTATGAGTCAATCCAAACCACCGAAACCACTGCAAGGCGATCATTTGAATATGCCCAACGAGCCTTCAACCGAGTCGAAAATCTGAATTCCCGAGTCGATGACTTGAGCAGAGATGTCACGTACATAAGAAACCGAATGTACCACGAGTGGGGGGATATCCCACCACAAAGCCCTTGAAAACCGTATCATTTTCGGGGCCCCGGCACAGTTGTTTTGTGCCAATCTATCTTTTAATTTATGTCGTTTTGTTTTTATTTTGTGTGCTTAGGATTTTAATGCTTTCAATAAATTGGTGACATTTCAGGTGATACCGAGGATTCTAACAACGCGAGGGCAACCAAACACAAATGAAAAATTAATCATTTTTAGGGGAGTTATTTCGTTACCCTTTCTCGATCATGAATATTTTAATCACATTGAGGACAATGTGAATTTTAAGTGTGGGGATGGGAGTAATGCATTTGACTTTGCTAAAAAGGTCTAAATTAAAATTTTTAAGAAAAGATCACTTACCAAGTAATGTTTGTGACAAGAAACCAAAAATTTAATATAATTTTTGATAAACCAAATTATAAATATACGTTTTCGGGAAATAAAGAAGTAAATCCATGACGTCCAAATAAAAATTGAAAATGTTTTTTTTTGTGATATCCTTAAAAGCAATAATCTAGTAAAATATTTAATCATGTAAAATGAAACACTTTTACCCAATTCCATCCGTATGTGAGTTTATTTTTGAGCCTTAAACAAGCTTTTGCAAGTTGCAATTCTACTTTCATTCTGGATTTAATTGAGGGTGCCATATGATACGTGTGATTAGAACTTGCTTTGGGTATACATTTCAAGACCTTAATTAGTATTTGTTGCATAAAAATGAGTTAGGCACTAGGAAACCTTAACCATTCAAGCCCCAACCATTGTCTTTAATTTTCCTTACCCGAACGTCAACCCTAGTTAGCCCCGTTGAGCTTAAACGTTTTTATCTTTCAATCACCTGAGTCACCAAGTCACTTAACCAAAAAGCCTTCAACAAAACCCGTTTTCGTTAAAGACACGTTTTTGGCTTATAAAAAAAATTGGTCTTTTACCGGCAGACCTTAAAGAACTGGAATACATTCTTTTGATTTCAATTTGCTTTGTTGCCTTCATCACGCAAAACCGGGACTTCCCCCGAAAATCCGCGAACAAATTTTCAATCTCACGTTTGACGCGAGAAAGAAATGGCGAAAAAAGGAACAAGTTCCACCATTTTGTGGGATTTCAAAAAGTGCTATAAAGAGACGGGCGAAAAGATATGAAAGATGCCCGAATTGTGGAAATTGGTCCCATAATGGAAAATGCAAAAAAAATTAAACTGAATCTCAATACGAATACACAGAATTAATCCGATTGGGTGCTATTAGGCTTCAAGCCGAACGATCCTTGAGAAAGGAAAGTTTTGTGTATCTTCGGGTAAAAGATGAAGTGCGATTCTTGAAAGCAAAATACGGTCTTGACAATCTGACCTTAAACGAGTCCTCAAGCTAGCATATCCCTTCTAGCTTGAAGTATTGTATAGGGAACCTTTATTGCTTTCCTTGTAGTTTATGTTAGAAAAATAAGCCAAGACCGTCGTCTTTAGCAATTAGCCACTCTTTCCAAATATTCCATACCCGAGCCCGAACCAAGTTACAACCCATCAAAGACCTAATGATTTATGCAAATAAATATCTAAGTAGGTGGAGATTTGATCCCTTAACAAGCATATGATTTCACACTTATTCATACTAGGCAATTGAGTGTATTAGTCATACTTAATCTTGATTATGACTCCATATATTTAGCCGAGTGTGAGTGCATCTTGTGAGAAGTGTGGATTTTTACATGATAATAATCTTTACTAACCAACCTATTGCTTGCTAGGATATCATTTTAGATGTGCTTAGAATATTTATATTTGGATGAAAATAATATTTACTTGCATACTTCTCGAAAGACATGTTTATAATTTGATTTAATTGGTTTTTGGTGGAATTGTCATTTTAAGTGATTTTTGCTTGAGGACAAGCAAAGTTCAAGTGTGGGGATGTTTGATGTGCTCCAAATTATACATAAAAAACCTATCAAAAGCACATCAATTATTCCTTAATATCTTCCTTAAAATGATGAAAATGTACTTAAAAGTGTTGAATTGTGTTTTCAGGTGTTTAAAAGGGCAAGATGGACAAAAGGAGCATATTTAACAAGGAATTGAAGCAATCCGAGCTTTGGACTCCAAGCATGGGGTCGTGCCTCATTAAGCACGCCCCCATGCCTTACCAGAAACAAACCCCCGTGCTAAATTAACACACCCCCGTGCTTGGACATCTGACAGGACAAAAGTATTGTCCCCTAAAAGTAGACACGGGGCCGTGCCCCATAAGGCACGGGGCCGTGCCCCACCTCTAACACGGGGCCGTGCCCCATTTAGCACGGGGCCGTGCCTGACACAACCTGCACGTACGAGCCGACCAACTTTCGTAAGCATTGTACTAGCACGGGGCCGTGCCTTTTAGGCACGGGGCCGTGCTTAAACATTCCGGAAAGCCTATAAATAGAAGCCTAAGCTCACCATTTTTGGCAAGCTTTGGTGGGAGAGTTACTCTGCTGAATTCTCTCGGGAATCAAGACTTCAAGATCATTTGGAGGCTCGGGAGGTGCAAACAACACTTGGAAGAAGCTTGGGATCACCTAAACGTCATCCATTGTGGATTATCAGTTTGATTGTTCCATTTCACCGATGATTACTTATCTATCTTCTTTGTTATCCGTTGTTATGTTAAAGGTCATCATGATCTAAACTCTATTTTGTTGGAGCTGTAAAAGATAGTCTATATTATCAACACAGTGAAAGTCAACAAAAGTCAACGTCACGGTCAAAGTCAACAAAAGTCAAACCCGACACGTTCGAGACGAGGAACCGAGACGAGACGTTGAAGATTTAGATGACTAGGAGTTATATTGTAATAAATATATTTTGTGTGAACAAAATATATTTTATCTTGATTTTAGTCATTTTTATGCTTAATATGTAATTTTGTATTAATTAGCCTAAGTCTAGGGGGTTAAGTGCAATTAGTGAATATTAGTCTAGACTATAAATAGGTTAATTGTAATTAGAATTAGGTTAATGGTTGCATGACCAATTGATTGAGGGATTTATTTGTAAACAATATTATTAGCAATCAATAGAGATCAAAGGGATTTTCATTGTGTTCATCATATTTTGATCTAATTCTTCATGATTTGATTCAAGTTTGATGTTCCTGGAGTTACAATTTGGTATCAGAGCCATGTTGGATCAAATTCACTGAAGATTTGAAGATTTTTAGAGAGAGAAGTTGAGGTTTTGGTTGTTTTGTTCAATATCAAGTTTTCATCAATTTCGGATCAGATTTGAGTGTTATTGATATGGAAATTGATTGAAATTTGCTTGTTATTGGTTGGGAAAGCTCTGTTAATCATCAGATTTCAAATCCATTGGGATTTGGGCGATTTCAGATTGATTTCGTGTTGAAAAAGCTTTTCAGCTTCGTTCAGCGAAACTACGAGTTCATCCGGCGAAACTGCATGTTCTTTCAGCGAAACTACAAGTGTTTTACACTTTGTAGTTAATTTCAGCATCTCAGCGAAAGTAGTGATCTTGAACGAAAGTTCAACAGTGCTTGTGTGCATATTACAAGCGAAATTGCTGTCGAAAGTAACTTTGAACGAAAGTTCAAGCTTGTTTTGTGCGAAATTGTCGGCAAAACTAAGCAATCTAAAGCATTTGGCTAGCGAAACTGCTGCCGAAATTGCCAGCGAAACTACTATCGGCTCAGCGAATCTAGAGTTCTCAGCGAAACTAGCTCTGCGAAACTATAATTTCGGCGAAACTATCATTTTTTCAGCGAAATTTGAATGTTAAAGATGACTTTTTCCCTTTAGTTGGGATTAATTGAGTTCATCCCCATAAAGAAATTTTCATCGATTTTGCAGGATTTATAAAAAAAAAAAAAAACAAGCTGACCTTTAAAAGAATATATTTTTCCCGGGGGAGAATCATTCAAAAATTTTGGGAAAAATATTTTTGGGGCATTTAATTGTTCAAAATTTTTAATAAAATGTCATCTTCGGAAGATTTTAACTCAGATAATCTCACAATGGCACAAAGCCGGTTTGACTCTTTTGCAGGTACAAAGAAAGAAAAATTGTCTGATTTAATTGATCGATTTTTAAAAGTGGCAAATAATCTAAAGAAGCATGTTCCAGATCTCAGTAATCATGAACAAATTCAAAAGCTTCTTGACTCTCTTCCGTCTGCATGGAATCATCAAGTTAAAATGCTAAAGCAAGAAAGAGGTTATGTCGACACAAAACTTATGGATATGATCAACAGACTAAAATCTTTCGAGCTGGATATCCAAAGAAACGAATTTCAGCAAGCCGTGTTCCCACATCAAACCCACGCGCTTAATACTGATCTTGTTTCTTCTGTAACAAGCATACTTGATTACAAATCAGAGATGATTGAAAAGTTAAAGTTATTGAGAACTGATTCAGATTTAAACTCTAAATTCAAAGAAACTGTTGAAGAGAATCGTGAAGCTTTAAGAGTCGACAATGACAGTAAACCAGAGTCTATGAGAACCGATGATGATAAGGCTGGAAAAGCTGATAAAAGAGAGAAAGAGTCTGAGGCTGACAAGATGCTGAAGGTCAAAGAAGAGGAAAAACAAGAAATCACATGGGTTTGCAACTGTGAAAAGAGCTTAGCTGCAGAACGAACTATCATGGGTCTTCCTTATGAGACTGTTCAGGATATGTGTTCTTCGTCATGCAAAATCCGGTTATTTGGGATTTATAAGGCAAACAGATTGTTATTGGAAAATGAAAAAGAATTAAAAACAATCAATCAGGAATTAAAGAAAAATGAAATTGCTTTTTCAAGAAAACTTAATGAAGCATTGGCTGAAAATGATCTTTTAAGAAGAACCATTTTGGAGCGTAACGTTGAAATTAATATTCTGAGAGAAAGGGCTGTTTTAGCTCAATTTGAAACAACAAAGCTTCAAACAAAGCTTGATAAATGGACCCTTTCACACATGAAAAAGGATGAGCTTATTGCTAAACAACAAGGGGCGCGGGTGAAACATAGGATTGGATATAAATCTGATAGTGAAACTGTATTTAATTCAGTTCCACCCCCTTCTACTTTATGTTATTCACCAATTCCCAAACCTCATCCTAAAAATGATTTGTTTGAACAATCTAATAGTAGTTTGCATGCAGGTTTGAGCTGTGTGAATCTTAAAGAGGTGAGAGATGATTATGATTCTACAACTGGTATGGGATACAATAAATTGAATGCTGACAGTCAAGCTAATGATTGTTCAGTCCCGGTTGTTTGTAAATCTATATCTACTATTTCTTCTAACTTCTTTGATAAGTTTAAAGCAGGTGAAATTCCTACTTTTGAGCCTGTCAGGGTTGTGAAAGAAGAGATAAATCCGATATCACCCAATCATCAAGTTCCAACAACAACACATCCTATTCCTGTCAATCAAGATCCATTGGAAACAGATCTGTGTATACGAGACTGGACAAGCTCAGATGATGAATCAATCACAGAGGTGCGTGTTGGTTCCTCACAGATCAAGATGTCTTCTAACATTGTCAAGTCACAAAAGCTTCCAAATGCTGAATCAAGACCAATACGGATCTCTTCTCCAATTGCAAAGCAACCCAGTCAATCAGTGAAGATCTCATTCCCTGTTCAGCATAGCAAATGCCAAAACAAGCAAGAATCTGCTACAAGCTCAAAGCAATCCTCATCCCTACCTGCATCACACGGTTCTGTGAAGCATCAAAAGCCATTCAAGGCTTGTTTTGAGTGTGGAAAAGAAGGTCATGTGGTTAAGAAATGTCCTCAAAGGCTTGCTATGGATGGTAAAGGCAAAACGAATTGCTTCTCCAGCTGTAAGTCTATAAAGAATGTTCCAGATGGTAAAGGCAACACGGGTTGCTTCTCTGGATTAAGAGGTAAAAAGCACACATCTTTGAATGGTTGGATGAAAAACCCTCCATCCAAACCTTTTCATGTGAAGCCGATTTCACATGATTCAAAGATGAAAATGACCAAAGGTTTAAAACCAAATTCTTTTCCTTCTGGTCTTAAACAAAAAATGATTTCCAAATTTAATTCATTCAAATCCAAGTTAATTGAACCAAAACAAATTTGGAAAATTAAAAAGAAGGATACAGTTCTCCCTGATATTTCAGCAGATTGTTTGTTGAAGCAGGTTACTTCTGCCGTTGCAAAAGGAACACCCAGGACTTCGATGGCTTGGGTTCCCCTTTCAAACTAATTTGTTTTTGAGTGCAGGAACAATTCAGGAGGACTGTTAGTAATCCGGTTTACTGACAGGGATTGTTTCTAATTCAAATTTGAGGCGGAACAAACAGGTTAAGGTCATGGTATTATATCCACAATCTGGATTTTTATTTACACAATCACAGTTCTCACTTCACAATCACTGCATATTTCTTGAGCATTCAATTCTTATCATCATATCAGTGTAGTTTGGAAGACCTTCTTTGATAAATTTTTATTTTTGTACAGTTTTATAAAAAATTAAAAAAAAATTAAAAACAAAAAAAAATTATTAAAAAAATAATAAAAAAAATAAAAAATAAAAAATAATCAAAAATAAAAAAAAGGAAAAGTTTGCAAAAATAAAAATTTAGGGGGAGAGTATAAGTAAATAAAAATGAAAAGAGAACTGAGAACTTGATTTGAGATGATTGAGAAATGATTGTATATCTTCTTGCAATGCTTGTTTTTGCATGACTTGCGTTTTTAAAATGAGTATTGATAGTAACTGATGCTGTTATCTGATTTACATCTTATTTTTAATTGTAAATAAAAGAAAAACAATCAGATTCTTTAATGATATGCTTGGTAGACTCAGCCTGAAGAATAAAGTAGACAGCAGTATGATGATTTAAATTAAAATATATGCTTAAGAATGTCTGGATTTACGCAATCATTTTGGCCTGCACAAAAACTGAGTCCTGACAAAAATTGGATTGAGAATTGATCTTTCTCCCACCATGATACAAATCATATAAGCCATATCTTTGAGCCATGATTGGTGTATTTATGTGTCTTGTGTTTGTGCTAATCTCCTCTGCTGTACGGAAGTACTGACATGGAGTGATGATCTCCTCTGCTGTACGATAGTATTGACCTGGAGCTCTCATCGGCACATGATTTAATGGTCATCTCCTTTGTTATACGTGAGTATAGACCTGGAGCTCTCACCATTTTGGTCTAAGTAGTGTCAAATCATCTAATACATCACAGAATGCAATATTCTGTTGATAATCACTTGCACACTAATGCACACGCCTTGCTCTATAAAGATTGTAACAAAATTCAAGAAATCCTGAGGTTGGGTGAGGGTTTTTGCCAAATGATTGTGGGGTCCTAGCATTCTAAAGCATTTAATCGAACCTTAACGAATCATCTTCTGCTTGTTGAAAAAGATAGGGCATGGGTTTAAGTGGACAAACATATCAGCAATCGTTATTGACTTGTTTGAGAATTTCAAAATCATTTAAAGACTGTGATTAGATTCAGTTATCAGTGTGATCTCATTGCTTGTCGATGATTAAATTCATCTTTGTGCTAAAGTATATCTTGAGGATATGATCTCATGATCGATTCAGTTCTCGGTTTAAAAAAAACAAGTAAAAAAAACAACAAAAAAAAAACAAAAACAAAAAAAATATATATATATGTATAGATAAAAGATGTTATAATATATGTATAAAATAAAAAATTATAATAAATTTTCATTTCAATATTCATTTAGGTCTTCCATATTATGCTGATTACATTTTATGATTTTTTATGCATTTCATAGAAATTGAGCACAAATGAACACGGGATCGCTTGTTTTCAAACACAGATAAACACGTGTTTATTTTGTTAAATTGAAATGATCTAATTAGAAATGTCGAGATTGTGTTTGTGAATGTGTTTCAGGTTTTCGCTGTAAGTGATGGCCGATCATCAGTTGAGCAGTGTACCTGATCAGAGAACCTGTTCCTCAAGTTTGCAGAAGATACCGAGCTAGGAATCCTCCTCCTACATCTTCTGAAGCACTCAAGATTAGAGATTTGAGAAACATGTTCCAATATCTTTGTAAAGCTTGCACTCGAAAAGGGGGAGCATATAAATAGGGGGAGCTTATGAGATGAAAAATCTTTCTCATCATATTAAAAAAAAATTCAAATTGAAGATCTTTCTACTGTTGACTTCTCGATGCTGATTTCGTTTGAAGACGTTGATAATGATAGACTAAGGGGGAGTATTGTTGGAGCTGTAAAAGATAGTCTATATTATCAACATAGTGAAAGTCAACAAAAGTCAACGTCACGGTCAAAGTCAACAAAAGTCAAACCCGACACGTTCGAGACGAGGAACCGAGACGAGACGTTGAAGATTTAGATGACTAGGAGTTATATTGTAATAAATATATTTTGTGTGAACAAAATATATTTTATCTTGATTTTAGTCATTTTTATGCTTAATATGTAATTTTGTATTAATTAGCCTAAGTCTAGGGGGTTAAGTGCAATTAGTGAATATTAGTCTAGACTATAAATAGGTTAATTGTAATTAGAATTAGGTTAATGGTTGCATGACCAATTGATTGAGGGATTTATTTGTAAACAATATTATTAGCAATCAATAGAGATCAAAGGGATTTTCATTGTGTTCATCATATTTTGATCTAATTCTTCATGATTTGATTCAAAAGAAGATATAGATGCACAAGCAGAGGAGATAAGGGTGGAGAAAGAACGGAGATCTAAAAAGAAAACTGACTTTGTTGAGCCTGAACGGAGAACAAAACATCGACAGGAGGGATTCACAGCCAAGAAAGAGGCTAGTGCTGGTCTTGATGAGGATGTGATTCGTAGTCTAAATACTTTATTGGCAAATGAGTTGAGTATGATAAAGACTAAACTGACGAATCAGGAGATTAGGGAAAAACAGAAGGATGAGGTAATTGAAGGAATGAAAAAGATGTTGGTTGACCAGAATAATTTGATTAAGAGATTGTTTGAAGAAATTTCTCAGATGAAAGCTGCAGCTGGCCTACCTAGTCAACTAACTCAATCTGAGTTAGATGATATGACTGATATATCTAATTACTCATTCTTGAATGTGGGTACTTCATCCAAGGTAGGAGAGGGTTTAGGTTTAGGGTTTAGGGTTTAGGGTTTAGGGTTTAGCATAAAATCAGTTTAATAATAAAACACTGCAGCGGAAATAATTAGACATTCATTTAAACCTTTGAAAATACATCGTACTCATACATTTGTCATTTAATTGTAAACAAAACATATTACTTGTTCTTAAATTACAATAAAGATTTTCATAAACTTGAATGCCATCCATAGCTCCCCAAGTAGCTCCGTGTGCCATCCTCAGCATCAGCGCTTACCTGCCAACTATTATGCATAAAAGTCAGCTTCGCTGAGTGAGTTCTAGTTTTAAATAATATAAGAAAATATAAACTTTATCCATCATATAGTGACCATGCATACATCATAGTACATAACATTGCTTGCATCATAATAAGCATGTTCATTATCTTTCATTCTTTCATTATCTTTCACTTTCATCATAACGAGATTGCACAAAGCAAGAGCTCCATGTTGATTGACAACAAATGTCAATCCCTGTCGGTACACATGAAAACGGTAGCTAACCCCCGACAGTTGATCCACACTGCAAGGCACATAGCCCGCTCATGAATACAGATCCATCATCATACATCAGACTCACATAAGTGAAGTCTATCATAGTGCTTGCAAGACTTTTCATCATCATACGGGCCCGGGGGTAACATTCATTAAGTTTCGCTTTTCATTAATATCATCTTCCACTTTATTATATAATACTTAATTTATCAAGTACACAACATACCAAGTACTAATCATCATAAAACATAACCGACCCGCCGCGGGACAGCGGGGGTTCGGGGGCGGCAGCCCCTGACAGCGGGGTCCTAGGGGCAGCAGCCCCTAGTGGGGTCCAAGGGGCAACGCCCCTGGCTGGGGCCGGGCTGCCAGGTCAGCGTGAAAAATTTTTATATTTAAGGATTTATATAGCACATTTACTTATAGAAAAATCGTCCTTCCAGTTAAAACCCCTTAAAATCTTGGTCATTTAAAAACGTAAATTTAGTATGCATAATAGCCCCAAAACATGGAAAAACTTATAAATAGGGGATCTAGAACTCACCTGGATACCACGAATAACTTCTAGGCTAAGCTTACAAGGCTAGGATCACTCTATGCAGCCTGCAGATAAGCTAACACTTAAAGGGGTTAATTTCTACCTAAATTCGCTGCTAATTTCGCTGCAAGATCAGCAATTTCGCAGCTAGGTTCGCCGACAGTTTCGCTGCTAGTTTCACCAGCAGTTTCGCTGCTAGTTTCGCTAGCACCTTCGCTGGCAGTTTCGCTGGCATCTTCGCTGCCAGTTTCACTGCCAGTTTCGCCCAACTTTCGTTGGAAAACCATGTCTGCGAAACTACCTGCGAAACTATAATTTCGCAGGAAGATCCACAGTTTCGCTGATTGAATATGCAAATTCGCTGGATGAATACGCAGTTTCGCAGATCGCATAAAAATTACGGACCAGACCGTTTTTAACCCAAAATCATAACTTTTTACGTCCAATCTCTTAGTTTATCATCCATGAGGCTAAATCTAAGCTTTATACATGTTTTCATACGTAAAAATGTGACCTTTATGCGATTCTTTGCAACTTTTCAAAACCCAAAACCCTAGAATCCGGGTTTGATCTACAGAAGGGTTTAGAGGTCGATTCTTACCTGGATTTGTTGCTTCTTTCTTAGATCTTGATGCTCCAACACCCAGATCTTCAATCTCTTCACCTTAGAAGCTTCAAATCTTGAGTTTTCTTCACTTTCTCTCTCTACTTTCTCTCTCTACGAATTTTGGTGGCTAGGGTTGTAATGATAGAGTTGGAGGCTGATTTGGGTAGGTTAAGGGCTGATTATGGGCCTTAATCACCTAGGCTCTTGTCCATAAACCCAATTTGGCCCATAACCCATTTCCTTCTTTTATTAAATACCCATTAATTAAGCCCATTGTCCTTAATGACTCGTTTTGACTTTTCGGGGTGTTACAAGTCTCCCCCACTTATTTAGGTTTCGTCCTCGAAACCTGTCAGTCATCAAACAATTGGGGGTAAAACTTCCTCATCTCCTCCTCGGTCTCCCACGTAGATTCTGACCCTTTTCTGTGTCTCCACTGTACCCGTACTAGTGGAACCACTTTATTCCGTAAGTGCTTCTCTTTCCAATCAAGGATGGCCACCGGCTGCTCTACATAATTTAGTCGTTCATCGACTTCAATGTCTTCTAATGGTACAAATGCATCATTATCTGCCAGACATTTCCTGAGATGAGATACGTGGAACGTAGGGTGAATTCCACTCAACTCATCAGGTAGTTCTAATTTGTAGGCCACTTCTCCTACCCTTGCGATAATACGGAATGGCCCTATAAATCTTGGGCTCAACTTTCCCCTTTTTCGAAACCTGATGATCCCTTTCCAGGGCGATACCTTGAGCATAACCTTGTCACCAACCTCAAATTCTATCGGCCTACGCCTCTTATCAGCATAAGACTTCTGGCGGTCCTTTGCAGCTTTCATGAACGCCTTAATCTTATCTAACTTCTCAGTTGTGACCTCAATCACTTCAAGACTCCCCAATTCCTTCTGCCCGATGTCGCCCCAACACACGGGCGTTCTGCACTTCCTACCGTACAACATCTCGTAAGGTGGCATACCAATGCTGGCATGGTAACTATTATTATATGAGAATTCTGCCAACGGTAAGTGCTCATCCCAACTTCCTCCAAAGTCGATTACACAGGCTCGTAGCATGTCTTCTAAAGTCTGGATCGTCCTTTCCGACTGACCATCTGTCTGGGGATGGTAAGCCGTACTAATATGTAGTCTCGTCCCCATTGAGTCACGAAACCTCTTCCAGAACTTGAACGTAAACCGCGTGTCCCTATCCGAAACGATAGACACTGGCACGCCGTGACGAGCCACGATTTCCTTGATAAATAGCTCTGCCAACCTCTCAGAGGAATACGTCTCATGAATTGGTAGGAAATGGGCGCTCTTTGTTAGACGGTCAACAATCACCCAGATTGCGTCGCTTCCCCTCGCCGTGCGAGGCAGCTTATGATGAAGTCCATTGTGATGTGTTCCCATTTCCATTCAGGGATATCCAAAGGCTGGATCTTCCCATATGGCTTTTGGTGTTCTGCCTTCACTTGCAAGCAAGTCAGACACTTGCTCACGTACTTAGCCACGTCTCGCTTCATTCCCGGCCACCAGTAATCTTTCTTCAGATCTTGATACATTTTCGTGGCACCGGGGTGTATGGAATATCGAGTTTTGTGAGCCTCATCCATGATTTTCTCCCTTAGATCCCCATAGAGAGGGATCCACATTCTTCCAGATCGGGTTCTAACACCCAAGGTGTTTTCCCCCAAGTCTGAAACTTGTCCTTTCATCCTTTCAGAGTTGACTCTATCCTCTCTTAGTGCCTCATCCTGGAACTCCCTCACTTGTTTCATAACATCAGACGTCATGATTATCTGGCAAGCCCTCACCCGAATTGGTTCGGGTCGTCCTTTTCGGCTAAGGGCGTCAGCAACCACATTAGCTTTTCCTGGATGATAATGAATTTCACAGTCATAATCCTTGATCAGTTCCAACCACCTCCTCTGCCTCATATTGAGTTCCTTCTGTTCAAAGAAATACTTTAGACTTTTATGATCAGTGAAGATGGTGCACTTCACCCCATACAGGTAGTGCCTCCAAATCTTCAATGCAAACACCACCGCAGCCAACTCCAAATCATGGGTGGGATAATTGGCCTCGTGAACCTTTAATTGTCTAGAAGCATAGGCTATCACCTTCCCTCGTTGCATCAACACGCAACCCAATCCTGCATACGAGGCATCCGAGTAGACCACCAGATCCTCGTTCCCTTCAGGTAACGTCAACAGGGGCTTGAGTTAACCTCGTCTTAGTTCTAGGAAGGCGTTCTCCTGATCAGTACCCCATTCATACTTCACGTCCTTTCGGGTCAACTTTGTCAAAGGAGAAGCTATCTTGGAGAAATCCTGGATAAACCTCCTATAGTAGCCTGCCAGGCCTAAGAAACTGCGAATCTCGGATGGCGTCTTTGGAGGTTCCCATTGCATCACCGCTTCAACCTTCGCAGGGTCCACCCTGATCCCCTCGGGATTAACCACATGACCCAGAAATTGAACTTCTCGTAGCCAAAATGCGCATTTAGAGAACTTAGCATATAGCTTCTCACTTCTGAGCGTCTCCAATACTTCTCGAATATGATCGGCATGTTCCTCTTCACTTTTTGAATAAATCAAGATGTCGTCAATGAATCCTATCATCGATTTATCCAACATTGGTCGACATACCCTATTCATGAGGTCCATGAAAGCAGCTGGCGCGTTGGTTAAACCAAAGGACATGACGAGAAATTCGTAGTGTCCATAACGCGTACGGAACGCTGTCTTAGGAATGTCTTGTTCTTTCACCTTTAGTTGGTGGTAACCAGACCGCAGGTCTATCCTTGAAAACCAGCTGGCACCCTGAAGTTGATCGAACAGGTCGTCGATCCTTGGTAACGGATACCGATTCTTTACATTCAGCTTATTGAGCTCGCGATAGTCAATGCACATCCGCATGCTACCATCTTTCTTCTTGACGAATAAAACCGGAGCACCCCATGGAGAGATACTCGGTCGGATGAAGCCTTTATCCAATAAATCTTGCAACTGGTCCCTCAGTTCTACCATCTCCGAAGGAGCTAATCGATATGGTGCTTTAGCGACAGGTTGTGCTCCCGGTAGCAAATCAATCTGGAATTCGATTTCGCGGTCAGGCGGCACACCGGTCAGGTCTTCAGGAAAGACGTCAGGAAACTCGCGCACTACTGGCACGTCTGATAATTGTGGCTCTGGCGCATCCACATCTTTTACATAGGCCAAGTAAGCGCTGCACCCACGTCTCAAGTACTTTTCAGCTGTGATCATCGACACTACCTTCGGTACACACACACCTTATCTCCGCGAACCGTAACAGAACTACCGTCGGGCGCTGTTAGACGAATTATCTTCTTACTACATACTATATTGCTTCATAGGTAGCTAACCAATCCATTCCTAACACCACATCGAAACCTCCTAAGGCCATAACATGCAACCTAGCAGGGAACTTACAATTCTCTAACTCAATCAGGCAATCCTCAACCACCTCAGTTACCTTAGTGGACTTACCAATGGCTGTTTCTACATAGAAAGGCTCATCTAACTTTCTACTATTATCATGCAACAAACGACAAAAGGCAGCAGAAACAAAACTCCTACTAGCACCAGAATCAAAGAGCACAGAAGCATATTCATGGTCTACCAGAAACATACCTGAAACTACTTCTGGGTCTGCCCTGGCCTCCTCGCGAGTTATGTTGAATGCCCTCGCCTTCGCCTTTGAACCGTCACCCCTTCCCTTATCTCCAGCTTTAACAGTTCCTGATCCTTCTGCTTTTCCTTTCTTACAGTCTCTTCCCGCATAACCCATCTCACCACACTGGTAACACCTTCCCACCTTGCAATCCCTAGCATAGTGGCCCTCGCCTCCACATTTGAAACATTTTCCCGTCCCAACTCTGCACTCCCCTGAATGACCTTTTCCACATTTTCTACAAGCACCTCCTTCCCCAGTATTTCCGTGTCTCCCAGACTGATCCTCAACCCTCATCCTCTTCTCTCCACTTCGGAAGTTATCACCTCCGAACCTCTTCCCATTTCCATTCTTGTTCCCATTCCATTTCTCCACCTTCTTCTGTACAGGCACCGGGTCTCTCTCATCGTACAACCTCCCAGCTAAATCCACCACAGACCTAAACGTACCCGGTCTGGCTGCAATCATGTGCCTCCTGATGTCCACAGGCAAACCCTGTATGTATCTTTTGATCTTCCTGGATGCAGGTGTCACCATGTCTGGCACAAGTCTTGCAAGTTCATTGAACTTGGAGGTATACTCTTGATGAGTCATGTTCCCAGCCTTCAAATACAAGAACTCCTTTTCAATCTTGTCTAATTCCCGATGGGGACAATACTCCTCCAGCACTAACTCCTTCAACTCAGACCACTTCATCTTGGCTATCGATCGCTTCCCCTCAGCCTGGACAATATTGTCCCACCAGCATAATGCTGAGTCAACGAAGGAATGAGTGGCAAACTTAACTTTTTGATCCTCTCGGCACTCACTAATTTCCAGTACCGCTTCCATCTCTCTGACCCAACGATGAGCGGCAGTAGCAGTGCCGTTACCGTCAAAGGTTGGGGGCTTGCACCTTTGAAATGCCCCATAGTTGCACCCTCTAGTAGTCTCTCTCTCGGACTCCTCATCACTATCGTCATCATGGACTACCACCTTAGGGTTTGATGGCTCTTCTTCAAATTCCTCAGTCCTCCCAGTGGACTTTCCTGAATTCTTCTCACTTTCCTTCCCTTTCTTCTCAGCTTTCTCTCCATCCTTAACTGCTTTGATCACCTCGGTCACCACTGAGGGTAAGACATTTTGCATGACATTGTAGACCTCATCAGCGATAGCCTCCTTCACAGTGGGTTTGAGGGTGGCTGATCCCTCCCCCTCCGGGTGACTATGGAGGTCTGACTCCTCATGAACAGTCTCGGGAGCCTTAGCTTTGCTCCGGGTGACACGTGGCTCAGTAGTACGCCCGCCACGAGCACCGCCTCGGGTTGCCTTTCCAGATTTTCTACCAGCCATAACTAATTCCTATAAGATTCAAACACCAAAATGTTATTCAAGATAATTGCTCAGATCACTATAAGTATGGTAAGTCCTTAATTACAGTGGCCAAGTGTGATTAACCACTTACCTTACCCTCCTGTCCCAAGCAATCACTATCCTAACACATATCAGTATTCAAATCTAAAGCACATAAAACAAATAGCACACGCACATAATTCCGGTTTACTTGAAACTTTTACCTGATGGCACGTAGCTACTTGGATTGGCATCCTTCATTCGGTCCCATTTTCAGTTTAAGTTTAGGTTTTGAAAATAGTTTACCCAATTCTCTTAAACTTTGGCTCTGATACCAACTTGTAAGACCCCGTTCCCGGGAAGCCTCACAGTTGGTTAATCATAGCATAAAATCAGTTTAATAATAAAACACTGCAGCGGAAATAATTAGACATTCATTTAAACCTTTGAAAATACATCGTACTCATACATTTGTCATTTAATTGTAAACAAAACATATTACTTGTTCTTAAATTACAATAAAGATTTTCATAAACTTGAATGCCATCCATAGCTCCCCAAGTAGCTCCGTGTGCCATCCTCAGCATCAGCGCTTACCTGCCAACTATTATGCATAAAAGTCAGCTTCGCTGAGTGAGTTCTAGTTTTAAATAATATAAGAAAATATAAACTTTATCCATCATATAGTGACCATGCATACATCATAGTACATAACATTGCTTGCATCATAATAAGCATGTTCATTATCTTTCATTCTTTCATTATCTTTCACTTTCATCATAACGAGATTGCACAAAGCAAGAGCTCCATGTTGATTGACAACAAATGTCAATCCCTGTCGGTACACATGAAAACGGTAGCTAACCCCCGACAGTTGATCCACACTGCAAGGCACATAGCCCGCTCATGAATACAGATCCATCATCATACATCAGACTCACATAAGTGAAGTCTATCATAGTGCTTGCAAGACTTTTCATCATCATACGGGCCCGGGGGTAACATTCATTAAGTTTCGCTTTTCATTAATATCATCTTCCACTTTATTATATAATACTTAATTATCAAGTACACAACATACCAAGTACTAATCATCATAAAACATAACCGACCCGCCGCGGGACAGCGGGGGTTCGGGGGCGGCAGCCCCTGACAGCGGGGTCCTAGGGGCAGCAGCCCCTAGTGGGGTCCAAGGGGCAACGCCCCTGGCTGGGGCCGGGCTGCCAGGTCAGCGTGAAAAATTTTTATATTTAAGGATTTATATAGCACATTTACTTATAGAAAAATCGTCCTTCCAGTTAAAACCCCTTAAAATCTTGGTCATTTAAAAACGTAAATTTAGTATGCATAATAGCCCCAAAAATGGAAAAACTTATAAATAGGGGATCTAGAACTCACCTGGATACCACGAATAACTTCTAGGCTAAGCTTACAAGGCTAGGATCACTCTATGCAGCCTGCAGATAAGCTAACACTTAAAGGGGTTAATTTCTACCTAAATTCGCTGCTAATTTCGCTGCAAGATCAGCAATTTCGCAGCTAGGTTCGCCGACAGTTTCGCTGCTAGTTTCACCAGCAGTTTCGCTGCTAGTTTCGCTAGCACCTTCGCTGGCAGTTTCGCTGGCATCTTCGCTGCCAGTTTCACTGCCAGTTTCGCCCAACTTTCGTTGGAAAACCATGTCTGCGAAACTACCTGCGAAACTATAATTTCGCAGGAAGATCCACAGTTTCGCTGATTGAATATGCAAATTCGCTGGATGAATACGCAGTTTCGCAGATCGCATAAAAATTACGGACCAGACCGTTTTTAACCCAAAATCATAACTTTTTACGTCCAATCTCTTAGTTTATCATCCATGAGGCTAAATCTAAGCTTTATACATGTTTTCATACGTAAAAATGCGACCTTTATGCGATTCTTTGCAACTTTTCAAAACCCAAAACCCTAGAATCCGGGTTTGATCTACAGAAGGGTTTAGAGGTCGATTCTTACCTGGATTTGTTGCTTCTTTCTTAGATCTTGATGCTCCAACACCCAGATCTTCAATCTCTTCACCTTAGAAGCTTCAAATCTTGAGTTTTCTTCACTTTCTCTCTCTACTTTCTCTCTCGACGAATTTTGGTGGCTAGGGTTGTAATGATAGAGTTGGAGGCTGATTTGGGTAGGTTAAGGGCTGATTATGGGCCTTAATCACCTAGGCTCTTGTCCATAAACCCAATTTGGCCCATAACCCATTTCCTTCTTTTATTAAATACCCATTATTAAGCCCATTGTCCTTAATGACTCGTTTTGACTTTTCGGGGTGTTACAAGAGGGCACTTCTGGAACAGCTGATACTGAAGCAGGGGAACAAGAGATTCCAAGAGAAGATGCTGGAAGAAATGAGGATGATGATATTATTGAAGCAGGGTTTGTTAACCTACAGTTTGATTTTGATAAGGATATTGTGGGTGAAGAAGTGGTTGTTACAGCTACCACTGAGGGAGTGTCTGATAAATGAAAAGGTTTGATTGATGAAGAAGAGGAGGATGAGCAATTGGTTGATTATGATTCTGAACCAGAGTTTTATAAAGTAGATGAGAGACCACTGGTGTATGTTGCTAAGAAGGGAGATGATGAAGGTGATGTGTTTGAGATGGATAAGTGTGACTGGTTGGTGAAGGAGAAGGAGGCTGAAGAACTTACTCCTTTGTTTCAAAATAACAGTACTTGTTCAAGGTTTAAAAAAATTGTATGACATACATGTGTTTCTCTAAACGTATGAAAACTTTTTATTTAGTCAAACTTGTATCTTTAAGGACATCAACCACACAATGTTTTAAGTCTATAGGTTTCTAATTCTAGCCTATCCTACTTTAAGCAGGAAAGAGGCAGACAAGAAGATAATAAGTTGGTGGTGTATAATCCTATCTTAAAGATGTTTACGATTAAAAGAAGAGGAGGTAATATCAGCTACATGCTCAAGAGGAAGGCTTTTAAGACCTTGCCCAAATGGGATCTGAGACGGTTGGCCACTTTGCCTTTGATTAATGCTCATTTAAGTGAAAGGGCAGTATTTCTTGAGAAGGAAATTAAAAATGGGCTTAATGATAATTTTGAGTCATTTGGATACATGAAGGCTGAACGAAAAAGATCAAAGAAAGATAAAGACTGGGAGACTGGCAAAGGGAGGATTGTTTTGAGAGTCAAACCACCAAAGATTGTAAACAGGGTAAGATTGGCTGATCCTTTTCCCCAACGTTTACAGGACTTTGAAAAGTGGTTTTATGATAATAACACTGCGAGGCGGTGATTAGAGCCAAACACGGAAAAGAGTTTAGGGTGTTTGACCCGATGGAGTTATTCAGCTTCAGTGATGAAGATCTCTTGACTCTTTGTGAAAATCATATTAAGGCTGGGGCAGGAGAGGAAACACGAAAAGATGCAAGCTTGTTTATGAATGTGGCAAACAAAATAAGAGGAGTACGGGCGGAGGTAAAGAGTTTGGCTGAAAAGGTGAGAGCACAAGATGACTTTGCCATGGATGTTCAAGACATGACCAGGCAGTTTGCTAGAGCTAGTGGTCATTCTGAGGAAGCTGGTGATGCAAGGAACTAACCTTGGAGGATCAGTGGCTGAAGCTTCTAAAGATGTTGCTGCGGGAGGTGATGAAGATAGATCAACAACAGCAGAGGAAACCGGAGCCGACGAGTCAAATCAAGAGAAGTGAAGATAGTGAGGTCCAACCTAGGGGAGTATTGAAGATCATGTTAGGTTGGACTCACTTTAGTATAGATGTTTACTTTACATTGTAATAGGACTTTTGTTAGTTTGATTTTGTATTTTGTTAGTAATTAGCAGTTTTGGCAGTCAAGCGAAACTGTGAGCGAATCTATACATTCGCTCACAGTTTGCTGTTTTGGTTTACCCGGCGAACTTGTGTTCTGCCGGCAAAACTATAGTTTCGGCATGACAGTTTCGCTGGTAGCGAAACTGTCAGCGAAACTATGACTGCTATATATACTATTGTCATTTTACTTTGTATGGTAAGCTTGCAAAACCCTAATCGTGGAATTCTGTTGCAAGCTACCATTTCTAAGCAGTTACTTCATTGAAATACAATTGTGCTTGTTGTTATTGAGTGTGATTGCTCATTTGAGTACCAATTATGTCTTGATTCATCTTATTCATTCTCAATTGTTGTTGTTTTGATTGTGTGTTTGATATTGATCAAATATCATATCAATTGTACTGTTCATCGATCACATGGACCAACATATTTATCATCCTAATAGGATGAAACTTATGTAATTTGTGATAAACTAATGGTGTGATAAGTATTATGTTAATGTTATGGTGGTCTTGGGAAAACTATTGATGGGTAGCATCTACATTTGAACGGGAAGTTATAACATTATGGTTTGTGATTGTGATTGTCATACAAGGTTGAAAACCGTATGATTAATTTTCATTCGCGAAACCGGTCTTCATAATAAATCCATGGCTAATGAACTAGAAATGGTTATTAGAAATTATATCACTTTAACTTTCTGATCATTTGCGGGTTCCCTTTTATTAGTTCGGAAACTTCAGTAATTGTTACGGTTTTCTAAAATTAATGGTATGTTAGGAAGGAACCTAATCAACTCTCTTTTTAACATTAAATTATGTTTTCAGAAATCGTATGTCAAATAGGACACAAGAGATTCACCTACATTACTAGGGCTTTGATCTGAGCAGTAAAATCAGCCTGACAGGATCAAGTCACTACGGTAGCAGGATAGTCGAGAAATCGTGCTGGCTCATCTTTATAAACATTAACATAATCACATCACATCACCAATTCATCACAATTGCATAAGTGGATTCAAATTAGGATGATAACTTTTATTCCCTGATTTTAAAACCAAACGCTTCAATTCTTATTTTACTTTCTTTTTATTACTGTTTACTTTTAAACCCTAAAAATCTTTCCAATACAAATTATCACTTTCTTTAACAAAAATCAAATCTGATAGTCAAACATCAAGTTTGTTGAGTAGGCTAGGTGTGTCCACGGATTGATACTCGGTTCTTACCAACACTATATTACCACACGACAGGTACACTGCCTTTTGTGTGTGTGGTTTAGTATGAGTAACAATCAATTAAAACTGAATCTGTGCAATAAATCTTTATCAAATATATATACTATCCGCAGACCATCAATTAGCCATGGATCTATTATGAAGACCGGTTTCGCGAATGAAAGTTGATCATACGTTTTTCAACTGTGTATGACAATCACAATCACAAACCATAAATTTATAACTTCCCGTTCAAATGTAGATGCTACCCATCAATAGTTTTCCCAAGACCACCATAACATTAACATAATATATATCACAACATTAGTTCATCACAAATTACATAAGTTTCATTAAATTAGAATAACATATGAAGTTTAGCTCACAAGGAGCTTGAACATAACAACAAAGATAAAAGATAGTAATGAAATCATCCGTAAATTAGAACAATCAAACCGGTGATCCAAACGATCCCAAGCTTCTTCTAAGTGTTGAATGAACCTCCAAAACCTTCTAAGGACCTCCAAACGCTGGGTTCCCGAGAGGGAACACCAGCACTTCACCTCCCAAAAGCTCATCTTCAAGTTGCAAATGAAGTCCTATTTATAGGCTTTCTGGAGTGTTTAAGCACGGCCCCGTGCTAGTACAATATACGTAAAAGTTGGCCGGCTCGTACGCTCAGAGCTTGTCGGGCACGGCCCCGTGTTCAATGGGGCACGGCCCCGTGTTTGTGGTGGGGCACGGCCCCGTGCCTCGGGTTGGGGAACAGTACTTTTTGTCGTGTCGGACCAACAAACACGGGGGTGTGTTGATTTAAGCATGGGGGTGTGTTTCAGGCTGGGCATGGGGGCGTGCCTCATGAAGCACGGCCCCATGCTTGAATTCCAAAACTTGATTTTCTTCATTTTCTTCTTATTTAAGCTCCTTTTGTTCATCATGGTCTTTTCCAAGCCTAAAAACACAATATGAACGATTTAAGTATCAAATCATCATTTTCAGTAAGAGTTTCTAGAATAATTTATGTGTAATTGATGTGTTTTATATGTATAATTTGGATCACATCACCTGTACAGTGCCAAGCGTCTAAACCTTATGCGTCCCAACAGTGGTCATGCGCCTACCCAGTTGTAATGGGCCCAAGGGTTTTTCACACTTATATAACTTCAACACTTGATAGATTTCATCTCATTCGAACATGTTCACTCATTTTACACTCTGTTCTTACTCTTAGTCTCCCGACGAGCATTATACTCATTGTTTAGATTGATTAGCTAAGATTGTTGGCATTCTAAGGTATAATCAGTGATTCTAAGCAACATGTTGAGTATTTTCATCACATCATTGTCTATAATCATCTCATTCAAATGGGCGTTTGAACCCTATTTGGGCGTTCGAACCCTAAGAACTTGAATAACTTGAAAACTGTTGATAAAATGAAATTGATTGTTCAAAATTGAATCTGAGATTGTTGTATAGACATGTTTTCGACTGGTTTAACATCAACAAATCTGAACTTCATCACAAAGTTTTTTGATGATTCATAAGTTCATCAGTGATAAATAATAATAAAAAATTTGGACAGAATTGAATCGGCAAGTTAAATTTTGTGATAAATTTTGGTTGTAAATCATCAAAACTCAACAAATTCTTTCAAATTAACAAGAAACAAGTTTCTTAATTGATTGTATATGTTAAAATTTGATTAAACATAAAAATTTAGTAAGTGTTCTAACACTTAGAAATTTTTCAAAATAAACATGATCAAATTTTAAGGTAAAAAATCTGTTAAGGAAAATTTAAAATTAATGAAGGACTTATATCTTGATATATGATTGTTAAAAACTCATAAGAATGGTTAATTTGTATTCAAAAACATTTGAGAACTCAAGTGTGTTGAACACTTAGAATATTTTCAAAATTTTGAATATAAAATTGATAAAACATTTTGAGAGTCATATTAATGTAAATTCCTTCATACTTATCATTGTTTCTTTATGTATTAATAGATGGCTAAGCTAAAGTTTGAGCCAAAGCACAATGTGACAGCTTTTCTAGATGAAGATGTTAGAGAAGCAACTGGATATGAAGAGATGATCAGATTTATTCAGAGGACTAAGTATGTATATGCCATGTGTGCACGCCCAGCTATCAATGCTAGATTGATAAAGAAGTTCCGGAGAATAGCTGAGGTGGAAAGAGATTATGAAGGGCACAAAGTACTTAGAGGTTTTGTGACTAATGACAGAATAATAGAGATCTCTGAGCAGTCAATCAGAGTTGCTCTTAGACTAGGAGAAAATGAACCTCAAGATCTAGCTGAGTACACATTTGATGAATGTAGAGAGGTTTTCATGTTGATGGGACACCCAGATAACTTCCCTAAGAAAAAGTTCTTCGGGGCAAGGGTGTATAATCATTGGAAGTTACTATGCTACATATTCCAACATTACATGTCCAAGAGAAGTGCTGGATGGAATTCTTTCCCAGTGGACATTGCATCTCCTATCATTGCCTTAGCCACAAACAAGAGATTCAACATGGCTAAATGAATCATGAATGGATTCATTTTCAATTTGGGAAAAGGGAAAAGGAACAAGTATTTGATGTACCCTAGATTTCTTCAGTTGATCATCAATGAAGAACATCCAGATATGTATGTACATGGTGTAGTAAGTGATAGACTTGAGCTTGAACATATGTCTGAAATTGTGTACAAGAGATTGGCTATTATTACTGGAGCTCCAAATGTTTCTTTATTTGAGTACATGAGGAATGTTGCTATGGATGAGGTTGATATTCATCAACAACATTTTCATTTGATTGAAGGAGAACCAGCGGATCCATATGATCTAATTGATGATGTAGTTGAAGAAATAGTAGAGGAAGAAGAAGATGATGATGAAGAAGAACAAACATGATGATAGTTCTTCAGATGATGATGATAGTGATGATGGAGATAATAAAGGAGGTGAAATTAGAGGGGATGAAGAAGAAGTTGATCAGGAAATGGACATTAAAGAAACTGTATCTGATCAAAGAGATGAGAATGTTGGTCATGATGGAGATGATGATGAGATGAATGATGAAGAAAGAGAGATTGGGAATAATGTGAATGATGAAGCTGATAATGCTAATATGGATGAAAATCAAACATTTGATTTTGAGTTTATGGATGCTACGTTATCTGAGCCCATTACTCAGAATGTAAGTTCTGGTGTACAGTCTCCAATTCCAATTCAAGAACAACAGTTGATGGTGGTGAATGAATCAGTTTTGAAACAAACAAGTGATGTTTGTGTTCAAACTGAAATTGATAATGATGAGGAAGTAATTGATGATCTAAAAACAAAAGTTGCTAAACAAGATGAAAAGATAAAGAAACTTCAAGATGTGAATGATTTTTTGAAGGTGGAAAATGCAAAGAAAGATGAAATGATTGTTGATAGAAGAAAAGATTAAAAAGCTTAATGAAGAGATAGAGAAATTGAAAGAGAATGTGCAAGAGAAAGAGAAAGAAACTGAAGCTCCTTTGAATGAAAAAGATAATGAACAAGAATCCCAGTTAGAGTTGTTATGAAGTTTAGTGAAGTTGAGAAAGGAAAAACAAAGATAGATGAAGTTGAAACATAATCAATATCAAAAACAAAAGCTCAAAAGACTGCTGAAGATACAGTGCATGTGGAAGAGGAAGAAATACAACAACAGATAGAAGCACTTGATGATATTGACTCAGATTTTCCAGATGAATGGTATAATGAAATCTTAGAAGATGAAGATATTTGTGAAGGAGTTGACTCACCAATGATGAATGTGAATGAAGATACTCCAATTCCAGTGTCTCAGATAAATGAAGTGTATGAAAAGTGCATGATAGTAGAGTCATCAGCACCAGTTGATCCGAATGAAATAAGTTTAGAACATGGTGAGTGGGCACAATGAGTGAGAATATAAATGTTGATGATATTCCTGAGAAGGAACTGCACTATCTTGATTCTGATGATATGAGTATTCCAGCTCTGAGGATGTGGTTGCAATCAAGGAATTATCCTTGGAAGAGACTTAAAAGATTGCAAGGAGAATCATTAAGGACATTGGTGAGGAGTTTTCAACAAACTGAGAAGATGTTTAACAAGATGATAGTACTAGACATGGATAACCCTCAGTACCTGGAAATGACAAAGAGAACTAAGATTTTAAAACCTCAAGAGATAAAATCCATGGAGCTAGTAAGAGGAACACATGAAAGAAGGAAAGAATTGATGAGGATGTTTCCTAACACTGAGCAACAAGCCTTTAAAGTTGATTTAGATAAAAAATAGTTGTGGAATAAGGCAAGATCTGCAGGTGATTTGTTGAGGAATGTGCTTCAAACAGGATAATCTATATCAGAGCTTCTGAATGCTATGATTGTGACTGATAAAACAAAGGCTTTAAAGATAGTTGCCTGGAAGTACGATGAAGTGTTTGATGCATTCTTGATAAAACGAGTAAATGCTATATGTGATGTGTATCATTTTTACTCAAGTATAGTTACTCTACCAGTGCAAGACTTGAAGGAATTACAAAACGTGCCTCTTATTAGCACCTCCAAAGCTTCTAGAGGAGAGAACTTTGTGAAGTTACTTGATAGAGGAATCACACGGATGCCATATTTTCTTCAAACAAGATGTGATCAAGAAGACAAAGCATATTTTGACAAACTGAGGAGAGTTGAGAAGAAAGGTGAATCAAGAACAGAAATAGTAGATAAATATCTAGAAGCATTTGGAGATAAATACTTTGAGAAACTAACCAATCCTGGATTGAAAGTAATCGATGGTACTCAAACTACAAAACCAATTAGGAGATGGTTTTATGATTCTGACACGTTTCATATGACGCTGGTGAGAGATGAAGATGATTGGGAGAAAGACATGATAAGTCTATATAAAGTGTTTGAACTGAAGTTACTGCATCCAAGCTACATCTCATTTCTGTATAATCAAAGATTTGAGCAAGTATCATCAATTGAGGCTGAACATGACAAAAAGTATTTTATGACTATTATTAAGGTCATAAACGCAGCCATGGAGCAGATTTCTTTAAGGAAAGCTCTAGCATATGTGAATATAGTCAAGAAAGATATTCATAAAATAGAGTTCATAAGGATATCTAGTAAAGGTGTGTTGTAGGTGCATGTGAAAGATCAATATTATCTTATTGAATTCTATGCAACTGTTGACATAACAACATTATCTAAAGAGACTTTGCAGGTGATGGATGCTATGGAGATAAAAACAAATGACTCAAAACCAGAGCAAGGGAAATTAGCTAAAAAATTCAAGTCTTTAATAAAGAAAGCTTTGCGAGAAGTGGAGCTGTATAAGGAGAAGCCCAAGTTCAACATCAAAAAGGAGCCTGAAGATTTTTTTACTGAAGACAAATGCAAATCTTAGGGGGTGTATTGTTGGATCCTTAAAGATTAGCATTAGTTTTTAGTTTTCGTTTTTGTCATAGTATAGGGACTTATTGTGTAAATATATGTTCCTTAGTTTCTTGTACTAGTATAAATAGGATTATATGTATTTTGCATGGTAGACTTTTGAAACAGAACTCTCTCATTTTGTACTTGTAATCCTTTGCTAATATCAATGAAATCACTGTGAATTTTTCTGATATCATTGCTTAGCTGATTACTTTGTGCATATTATTATCAATTGTAATTCATCATTAACACAGATCGATCCATTTAAACCTATAAAACTCATCCCAAGTGATATGATAGGCAACATCAATACCCAAAGTCTGGGCATGAGTATTCCACCAAGTGAGTGCTTGACCTTCAAAGGTACATGTAGCAAATTTCATCTTATTCTCCTTAGCACAGTTACTAATTCACTGAACATACACCATCTTCTCTATCTAGCTGACCAAACCAACAGCTCCTTCATTATTGTGAAGGTTAAACGGTTTACAGTTCAGAAACGTCTTGTAAGAGCAACCTTTATTGTTGTCATCAGATCCCGTGTTGTAGGTTTAATCATATTACTAATGTTGATACATCATGTTCCTAGTTTATGTTCTTAATGTAAAAGTCTTTCATTTCTTACACATGTGTAATGTAAATAATTAATGAAATATGATATGTTCTTGATGTTTATTTATCTTTAAATATTTCATAGTATTAGTGGCTGTTCATGCTAATGGATCATACTTATGGACCATACGCATGAATGAATCATAATTATGGACCAGTCGCACGACTGAACCAAGAGACTGGAACATAAGATTGACTCAGTCGTACGACTGAACCTTCAGTCGTGCGTATGAATCAACCGCATGAGTCAGTCGCAAATGGTTCAGTCGTACTAATGAACACAAGAAACCTATAAATACCACATGATTTATGGAAAAACAGAGACTTCGAAGATAATTAAACCCTAGAAACCCTAGCCGTCCAGAGCGTCCTAAAACAGCATATCCAACTTCAAAGTTCGTTCCTGATCGATTTCTAATCAATTCTTAACGATGAGTCAGTCGCAATGGTTCAGTCGTACTAATGAACACAAGAAACCTATAAATACCACATGATTTATGGAAAAACAGAGACTTCGAAGATAATTAAACCCTAGCCGTCCAGAGCGTCCTAAACAGCATATCCAACTTCAAAGTTCGTTCCTGATCGATTTCTAATCAATTCTTAACGTTTGTTTCATCGTTAGATCGATCAGGTTGTCGTTCTCACTGATTGGATCGCCAATCAAATAGAATTTCACGCTATTTGATCTGGTCTCACGCAGAATCCGTTAGTACTTCGCACGAAAACCGTCCTAATAAGTGGTATTAGAGCTTAGGCTGGTGATTTTGCGTGGATTCAATTGGTTTTGGTGTTAAAATCTACGTTTTTCAATCAAAAGAGTCACCATTTTGCTTCAAAAGGTGTTTTTGACATGTGCATGTGTTAAATTTTTGATTTTTCATCAAACAACAGATTAGGGTTTCTAGAAAATTCGTATTTTGTGTCAAAGTATTCAAAATATTCGATTTTCAAACACATTAGTCTTCAGTCGCACGTCTGGACCATTCGTACGACTGAACTCATTCGTATACACTCATTCGCACGACTAAACTCAGTCGTGTCTCTCATTCGCACAGTTAAACAGCTCCAGTCGTTTGCTTTCATTCATCCTGTTCATTCGCACGACTGAATCCAATCGCACGATTGAATTCATTCGCATCTGTCATTCGCACGAGTGACCCATTCGCATAGTTCATTCGCACGAGTGAATTTGTCCTGTTCTAAGTTTACCAAGTCTATAGCAATGGAAGATTAGTTTGCTGCATTCACTGCTAGAAAGGACTCACGTATCCAGAACCTTCTACTTCTGGAGAATGAGATAGGAAACCAGAACAAACCGCCAAAGTTGTTAAGTTTGGATGAATACCCACAGTGGAAACAACGGTTTGAAATCTACTTGAATGGAGTTGACCCAAATCTTTGGACATCCATTGAGTCTGGTTACACGGTACCAGTCAGTGCAAATGGAGTCAAATTGACTTTGGGAGGAATGAGTGAATCCCAGAAGACTCTGCATAATGCTGAAAAGAAAGCATATGCCTTGTTGACTCAGTTTATACCTAAGGACATATTTCATCAGTTCTCTGAGAACAAGCAGTCTAAGAAGTTATGGGATGCATTGGAAAAGAGATACGAAGGGAATACAGCTTTGAAAGCACTAAGGGCAAAAGCTCTTAAGAAGGAATTTGACAATTTCTCTCTGATTGGTAATGAGAGCTTGGATGATATCATTAATAGATTCTATCATCTGATGAGTGAGTTGCACACTCATGGCGTGACCACATCCATGGAAGATAAAGTCTCTAGTTTTGCAGATGGTCTGCAAAAAAAATGGGATTCATTTGTGTCTAATTTAAGACAAAACGACATTCTTGCTACTTTAGATATAAATGATTTCATTTTGAAGTTAAGAAAGGAAGAACTACGTATGAAATACAAGTCAAAGAAAGGGTCCTATGTTTAGAATCCTGCACTATACAATTCAGTTCCAACTCCGGCTGCTTCAGGTGCACCACTACAAACGGCATTTGTGTCTAGCTCTTCTGCTCCTTCACAAAGCAGTGCTTCAGGAACTATAACGTCAGGGTCATCTAGAACCCAATACATAGTTCCTGAGGCAAATACTACTAAGTTAAAGACCGAGAATCTCGGAAATGTCACCGTGGCAGTTGCCAAAGAGCACATGGATCTTCTAGCTGCTGTGGGCCTTGGCTAGTGCTAGAATGCATGGACATAATGTGGGCCTTGGCTAGTGCTGTTAGAAGAGCCAAGAAGTTTGTGAAAAAGACAGGGCACAATTTTGTTGCAACGAAAGATACGACGTTTGGATTTGACAAAACCAAAGTCACATGTTTCAATTATGGTGAAAAAGGGCACTTCAAACGTGAGTGCGTGAAGCCAAAGAAGACTGGAAATGGAAATCATTTTCCTACATTCAACCGACAAGACAAGGATAAGATTGGAGCTTCATCTTCAAGTCAAGAGTTTAAGGCTTTGGTTGCTCAAGGTGCTGAAGGATAAGATTGGTCCTTCTGATTTGTTTCTTAAGGTGAATCAAACATTGCCTTAGTTGATACATTGGATGATGGATCTGCAAGTGAAGGAGACATCATAGATGAGCATTCACCTTCCGATATTGAAGAAGCTATACATGTTGTTGATCATTTGGTTGAAGAAGAGTTAAGTGCTACAAACTCAAAATGTCCAGTCACCAAAGATTCTGACACTGCTTTGATGGCTGATTCGTCTAGTTCTACACAGGTATGTTCTAAAGAAGAATTATTTGAAAACCATGCTTGTACTTAATGTGATAAATTTAGAGAAAGCATTGATTTAATAATTGCTAGGTTATTAGAACATAATGATAATCTAGTAAATGATTTACAACTCTGCACTGAAGCAAATCGTATTCTAAAACAAAATGAGTGCAGCTTAAAAGAAAAGATAGAACTGTTAGGGAAACAACTAAAGGAAACCGAGGTTGTTGCATTAAATCAATCAGATGACATCAAATTCTATCTAAATTCTTTGGAGGAAACTAAGAAAGCAAATGCAGTTTTACAAGTTGAAGTTGATCTTTAAAACAAAAATTGCACAATTTGGCAAGTTCTTCTCACATTGTTCAGAATCTTGTGAAAGAACGAAATACAGGGGAAGGTCTGGGTTATAAGGTAGTACCGCCACCACATGAAATCCTTTTGAACACTAAATGTAGACCAATAAATAATAACCCTGTATAGGATCATATGGTGTCTACTCCTCTGGTTAGTGATCCAGATTCCATGGGTCAACCTATGAAATCTGTCACTAAACAGAAGGATTCTTCTTTGGAATCAACAAATAATATACCTGTTGAGAATTTGGATGCTAAAAGTGAAAAGGTTAAATCAAGGTTCGCTTCACAAAAGTCTCTTTCAGAACCTAAGAGGAATAATCCAATGAACCTTAAACATGTTAATCATCAAAATCCAAATAAAATGAAAATGAAAGATGTTCAAAATGTTAAAAATATTAAGTTTGTTAAAGAAGGTGAAACATCTAAAAAGGAAGAGTCTTCATCAAAACCCCGACCAAACTCAACCCCACTTCACAACATTCCACAATCTGTTGAAGAGAGATCTTGCTACAGTTATGGAAGACGAGGACATATCTCTCCAAATTGCCCTTATTATCAGACACCTAAAAAGAAAATTGAACTTTTTGATGAAAAACCAAGATTTTCTGAAACTAGATCTAACGTGTCACCTAAGGTTACACCTAAGATTATTAGTGAACCTAAAGTTCAAACCATAAGTCAGTCGTCTGTTTACCACAAACAAGCCTTACACAAAACTGGTTTATGGAAAATCAAAACAAGTAATGTATCTGATAGTGAGAATAAGAAGGAGAAAGATGTGCCCACATCCTTTGAAGGACAGTGGTTGAGTTCATGATGTGTGATACCTCTGGGACACCCAAGCCAGTCAAGGCTTGGGTCCCAAACCTGAACTAATCATTTACTTTGTATGTGCAGGGTGTCCGTTACAGCGCTATCACTAATACCTGGATTATTGATAGTGGGGTTTCCAGGCACATGATCGGGAATTCTTCTCTCCTTTTTAACGTCAAGCAAATTAAAGGGGGACATGTATCATTCGCTGGGAATAAAGGAGGTTACATCACAGCTCAAGGCGAAGTGAGAAATGAGAAAGTGAAGTTTGACAAGGTCAATTACGTTCAACAATTGCAGAGCAACTTGCTTTTTGTCTCCCAAATTTGTGTTAAAGGATTCAAAGTTATGTTTGACAACAAGAAGTGCTACGTGTTGAAGAAGGAGTATGTTGTCGAGGAGGATAAAATTCTAATGTCAGCTTCAAGATATAACGGTCTGTATGTTTTGGATCTATCAAAAGCCTCCACAACTGAGTCTATTGCCCAGTGCTTCTTATCAAAGGCAACAGAGAGTGATTCTGTCTCCTGGCATAGGAAAATGGGACACATTAATTCCAGGAAGATGAATCATCTGGTTCAAAATGATTTGGTGAATGGAGTTACAGTAAAGAATTTCCAGCTCCCAGATTTCTGCGTAGCATGTAAGAAAGGGAAACAGACAAAGAAGTCTCACAAAGAAAAGAAAGTCAATTCAATCGACATTCCTCTCGAGCTTCTACATATGGATCTGTTTGGCCCAGTCAGTACAAAAAGCATTGCTGGTGATTTGTATTGCTTTGTAGTAATTGATGATTACTCTAGATTCTCTTGGGTGATGTTTCTGAAAGCAAAGTTAGAGACATTCGAATCATTCAAGCATCTAGTCACTACATTAGAATCACTCTACAAACTGAAAGTCAGAAAGATTCGATCAGACAACGGAACTGAGTTCAAGAATCAGTGGGTGGAGGCATTCTATCGAGAAAAAGGAATTGTTCATCAATTTGCGTCTGCCTACACTCCACAGATGAATGGGTTGCTGAAAGAAAGAATCAGAGCTTGATAGAGACAACAAGGACAATGTTAGCCGACTCTAAACTGCCTATTCGATTCTGGAACGAGGCAGTGGCTAATGCATGCTATACTCTCAATCGAGTCTTAGTGGTCAAACGTCATGGAAAAACATGCTATGAATTGCTCTAGCGACATAAACCCAACTTGGAGTATCTAGAACCATTTGGAGCACCGTGCATGCTCTTAAAGAAAACTCAGACTGGGAAGTTTTGTGAGAAGGTAGAAGAAGGTATCTTTCTCGGATATAGTATACCAGATAAGAGAGTTTCTAACAACTCAATAGGTCAGGTAGAAGTGTGGTGCAATGTTGATGTCCAAAGATACACCACCCCCTGCTGGCAAAGGACCTTCCTTCTTCTTTGACTATGATGGATTCTTCAAGTCCTTCAATCTACCTCCTTCTTATCCTGATGATGAGTTACTTGCTCGAATGATGTACGATGTTCTGAATACTCCTCCAGTAGACCCGACATCATCAGTTCAATAGATGATACTTCTAGCCCTTCAGGGGGAGAGCTTGAAGTTAGTAACTCTTCTTCTGATGATGAGGCAGTTGAGACTGCAAATACGGACTAGGAGGAACAGGTTCCCTCTAATGTAAGTACACATGCATCTGATCTTGATGCCACTGACACTTCTGAACCTCATACTCCAACAGCCACAGATATTGAACCTGGGATTCAAAATCTGGACAGTGAAGTAGTTGTTCCCACCACTCCCGGATCTCGAATAAATGTGTATTATCCCCTGGACAACATCATTGGGGATGTTCTATCGGGTGTTCAGACACGAAATCAGCTATACTCAGCTGATTATGCCGCAGTCATGGAAAAAGGTTATCTACACGATGGTGCTTATCAATGTTTTGTGTCTCAATTTGAGCCATAATATGTAAGTGAAGCCTTAAATGACGAGGCATGGGTTAGTGCTATGCAAGAAGAACTCCTTCAGTTCAAGAAGTTAGGAGTATGGACTCTTGTGGATAGACCAAAAGGTGCAAAGGTGATTGGCACTAAATGGGTTCTTAAATGTAAGAGAGATGATCAAGGAGTCATAATTAGAAACAAGGCCAGGCTAGTCATTCAAGGATTCAGACAAGTAGAAGGCATTGACTACAATGAAGTGTTTGCACCGGTGGCAAGGATGGAAGCAATTCGTATTTTCTTAGCCTACGCATCCTACATGAAGATTAAAGTTTATCAATTGGATGTGAAAAGTGCATTTCTTCATGGTGAAATTCGTGAAACTGTGTACGTTAGTCAACCCGAAGGATTTGAGGATCCGTATCATCGGGATAGAGTCTATCAATTGGACAAGGCTCTATACGTGCTTCATCAAGCTCCACGAGCCTGGTATGAGAAACTATCAACTCATCTGCTGAAACATGGTTTTCGCAGAGGAGTCATTGACAGCACGTTATTCATCAAAGAGAAAGATGATGATTTACTACTGGTACAGATATATGTGGATGACATCATCTTCGGCTACAAAAATGAAGCTTTGTGGAAGGAATTAGAATCTGTGATAAAAGCTGAGTTCGAGATGAGTGTTATGGGAGAGATGAAGTTCTTTCTTGGGTTACAGGTGGATGAGACACAAAAAGGGATCTTCCTGCATCAGTCTAAATATGTAGGAGATATCCTCAGTCGCTTCGACATGGAGAATGCTACGGCTGCTGGAACACCACTTCCCACAAATCACGATGTGGCACCCGATGATAATGGTGATCTGGTAGATGTCACTATGTACAAAGGAATAATCAGATCTCTTATGTATCTCTTAGCCACTCGTTTTGATATTATGTATGCCACGTGTCTCTGTTCTGATATCAGGCTAAACCAAAAGTAAATCATCTAATTAGGGTTAAAAGGATCTTTCGTTATCTGAAGGGTACTCCAACACTCGGGTTATGGTATGCTCATGATGATAACTTTGAGCTTACAGCGTATAGTGACTCGGATTATGGTGGTTGAAAGATGAATTACAAGTCAACATCAGCGGGATGTCAGTTCTTTGGAAGATGGTTAGTCACCTGGCAGTGTAAGAAGCAGACATTTGTTGCTCTGTCAACATGTGAAGCTGAATATGTTGCTGCTCCAAGCTGTTGCTCCCAAATCATTTGGATTCAATAGCAAATGCGAGACTACGGTTTGCAATTATCTAACACCCCTATCTTTGTTGATAATTCTGCTGCAATTGCTGTTACTAAAAATCCGGTCGAACACCCAAAAACTAAACACATCAGTATTAAATATCACTTTATACGTGACTGTTTTGAAAAGAAATTAATCGATGTTGTTAAAATTAATATGGATTTTCAACGCGCCGACCTTTACAAAAAAGCGTTTGACAAACCTCGGTTTTTATATCTGTTGGAGGTCAATGGCGTGAAAAAGAAAAGTGTTGTGATTCTAGAAGAGTCGAGTTTGTAGTCCGCCATATTTCTTTTATTTTTTAATTAAATTTTCCTGTCTTTAAAAATCTAAAAACACAAATATATTTTCGGTTTTAGAATTTTAGGGGGAGAATAGTTTAGTTTACTTTCAGTATTTAGTTACTTTAAAAAAAACGAGGGCGGGCAGATTAGCTGAAAGTTAAGAATCAAATCTGTGAGACTGATTCAACAATTATGGAAAATGATAGTACACAAGGAACTAATTATTTGGGACATCATAAAAATTTAAATGATCAACATGTTATATTCAAATTACAAGTCTGAGAAGTCTAAGCAAAATAGAGGAAAAATGATAGTAAACTAGTCTGCTACTGAGGTAACATAAAGAAAGTAGACCTAGAAGTTGCTAGTTCAATATATGATGTGTCGGTAGATTCAACACAATAGACGAGTAGACTTCATTGGTGAATCAAATTCAAACTAAGTTGTTCAACTTGTTATGGGTTCTTATCTTATCCCTGGTTAACACAATCAACACATTTCCAATAAGGGGTGACGAGCAAAATAAACGCCACAAATGTGTGCGAATGACCATAAAAAGGAGCAAAGTACATGAAAAAAATGTCAAGCGCAATCAAGCTAATGACTAATGTTGTTGGTGCGTTATGTGCAAAAGAAATGAAGGTGCTCTAACAAGAAGATAGGTTGTGTGCCTCTCTGCTGTGCGATGGCACTGACATGAGGATAAGCATAACCTAAATATTCTAGAATTCATTGTTGTTTGCGCCTCTCTGCTGTGCGATGGCACTGATATGAGGCTTGGCATCTCTCTGAAAGCTCTTAGAATAGTTTCTTCTTGTCAAATACCCGTAGACCGCTCAAAAATCTCCTAAGGAATGTTGATTACCAAATAAGTGTGGGATCCACAAATGCTTGTTGAAATAAATAACCTAACTCATCACCAATGTGAGTCAAAAATCTGTGTATGGATTTAAGTGGACAAACATACTGACAATCATCGTGACTGCAACTCTCGACAGTCAAAATCAGTGTGTGCATCTTATAGCTCTAGTATGATTTTCTACAAGTGCTATTGACTCTCAAACAAATAAGAATCTAGTATTCACATAGACCTAAAAGGGTCCCAAATAATTGTGATATACCTGTATGATTCCATATGAATCTCTCTATAAATGATTAAAATAACATAAAGTTGTTCTGTTCAGGAGGAAAAATCAGTTAATGGATTTTAAAAGGTTTCAATCCACCTCAAACCAAAAACACAAAATTTTGTTTTCTCTCTTTGTTTGTGTTATTTCAAATTGTTTCTATGTTTTTGTTATTTGCTTTACGTAGATGTCGGACTATGTGACTAGATGAACACTGTGAATCACAAGCTAAAAGGATCACGTCTGAGTGATCAAATGGTTTCAAATTAAAAGGATCACGTCTGAGGTGATCAAATGTTTTCAAATTAAAAGGATCACGTCTGAGGTGATCAAATGATGTTCAGTTAAAAATGTTCATGTCTAAAATGATTGTTGTTCATAATGTTATATATCACAAGTTAGATTCTGAGTGTATGGAAATGTATGAGGTCAAACTCATAAGTATGAGTCAATTGCACGATTGAATCATAAATATGAACCAATCGCATGATTGAATCATAAGTATGAGCCAGTCGTACGTATGAACCACAAGTATGAACAAGTCACACGATTGGACCATGAGTATGGAACAATCATGCGATTGGATTATAAGACTGAACCACTCGTACGACTGATTGAGCTCCGACATGCGCATGGCTCCGACACGATTGAGGCTCAATCGTACGACTGAACTCAATCGTACGACTGAAATCAGTCGTATGGTTCAGTCGCATGATTGAATCAGTTGACCAAAATCATTCAAAATTCAATTGTTAACTTGTACAACCAATCTAATGTATATATTTCTTGTGTTACAACAATATGGCTGAAAGATGGATGATGAGAACCAAGCACAACATATGTGCTCACCTCGATGCTACTTCCCGGAATGCCTCTGAGTTCAGTGGGATTATTGCTTTCCTACGTAGATCGAGGATCTACAAGGCCATCTCGACTCCTTGCACACCATACAGATCTATTCAGCAGGCCTTCTGGGAAAGTGCCTCAGTTGACCGGTTTGTTGAGCCACACTGTATCCGGAGCTCTATCTTCGGACAAGACATAGAGATCACTGAAGATGACCTAAGGAGGGTCTTAGATCTGGGTGAGGACAGAGCCTACCCAACCAAGTTGCATCCACTGACTGTTCGAGGTTACTTTCTAAGGATAAAGTACACTGGGGACATCAATGCCGTAGTGCTAAACAAGAGCAACATGTGCCCCCAGTTCAAGTACTTGGCTCACGTTATCCTAAAGTGCATAGCTTTAAGGCGAGGAGGAATTGATGAGATGTCGGACCAAATCTAGAATGCGTACGTTGCACTGGTACTGAACCACCCGTTCAGTTTCTCTCGCATGCTATTCTCTTATCTAATCGAGAACCTTGAAGCCATAGGCAAGGAAGGCCTCTGTATGTATCCACGTTTCTTACAGATGATCATAGATGAGAAGCTTCCTATGCTGCCTAAAAAAAGATGATGTCGTGGTGCTTGAGGTGATGGATGATACCACCTTGGGCAGGATGAAAGTATACCGGGGGAAGCAGGTGAAACCCCCGGTCAGGAGATTGTTTGGGCATCTGGCCAATGAAGACTATGTGGCGCCTCCTCTCAAGAAATGGGATCACGATGATAGTGATTCCGATGTTGAGCCTATTGTAGTACTCACTAATGAAGAGGAAAATGATGATGATGATCAGGATGACGGTCAAGGTGGTGGAGATACTGGTCCTAGTCAATCAAGGGCCACTGACACTTCTACTATGTCTCCACCATCTCCACATAGTACGTCCGATGCACCTGGTGGATCTGAGCAGGCTGCTTTCCACCAGGACTTCCAGTTAGATGACGATGAAGGTTCGGATGAGCCTCTCGTCAGGAGAGTTGGTAGTCGGGTTGTGGCTACCGAGAAGGGGAAAGAGGCGGTTGGTGGACGCCAAGCTGGATCTAAAGGTGATGAGACTGATGTCAGTGATCCAACCTACACACCTGACCAGCCAATCAGCTCAGGGGGAGCCCAGATAGCCAAGGCCACCATGAAGAAGAGGATGGTCGAACCCCATGGAAAGAAGTGAAAGAGGCAAAAGATTATCTTGATCAGTCCTTCCACCACCACAGCCACTACCACAGCCACTACCACCACCATTACCACAACCACTAACACTCCCACCACCACACATACATTCACAGCCACCACACATACACATTCACAGCCACCTCACCTACAATACCCAACACAGCTCCATCACAACCCACTTCCATACCTATTCCCATCTTCACCACATCCACTATTCCCCAAGCCGAAACATCCACCCACCTCCCACCTACATCGGGCTCTGCTCTACCCACTGTTGGGTTAGAGGAACAACTAGCAAACCTCAACAGACCGGTGCTAAAGCTGTTAGCTACAGATGAGTTGAGAGCAAATCAGATTAACTAGCTGATAGCGGTCAACAACGCCCAAGGCAAGCAGATTGCACAGCTGACAGATAAGAACACTGCTCACGAGAGAGCGTTAGTTCGAGCTCACCGTGTACTAACGGCTCAAAATGTGCTTGTAAAGGAGTCTGTCAAGAGGATTAAGGGGTTGGAGAAAAAGAACAAAAAGTTGATGCTGAGGTTGAAGGGAACTAAGGGAGAGCCCTTAAAGATCAAAGGTGATGGTGATGATAGTGGAGATGATGATGATGATGATTCGTCTAATGATGAATCAGAAGAAGATGATGATAATGAGTAAGAGGGAGGAACTGGAAAGAAAAAAAGAAGGTGACGATGATGATGAGGATGATCAAGAAGGTGATGCATTTGCATCAGCCTCAAATCCATCAGCAAAGGAGAGGCGCACCAAGCAAAATCAGGATCAAAGAGCCTCGTCCTCAGCTCCTCAAGCTGAAGAGACACCCGATCAAGGTAAAAATGAAGCTCAACAGCCGGATGACTATGATGTTATACCCCTTCAACAAGTCAAGACTCAGCTCACTATGATTCTGGATTTGCAAGGGATTGTAAGAAGGTCTGTTAGCTATACCCCTGAAGAAGGAGAGATCACCCATGATCTGACAGATGAGCAGTTGGCTGAGATGTTTCGATTAAATCCAGATGAAATTGTGAAAGATGCTCTAGAAGTTGATGTCTTAAGTGATGAGGAGCTACAGGATGTGGATGAAATAGAGATTGAAGATGTCACAGCTGACCACTATTCTGAGTACACTGACCCTAAGGGCAACGTTATCCCCAACTTGGGTGAAACTTTTGGCAGTGATACCTTTGATAAGCTGGAGGAGATGGAGAAAGAAAAAGATAAGGATGAAAGTAAAGCCCAAGCTTCAGATGCAAATGTTGATATTAAGAAAGCTGAATGGGCAGCTTGTTTTGCAGAAATGGAAGCCCAACGTGCACCTCCAAAGCAAAATGCCTACACCAAACTTTACATAGTCAAGAGACATCAGAAATTGTCATGCAAGATTATAGCGTGGGCATATTTTGAAGATTTGGGAGTCTATGCTGTTAAAAGGGAGAAAGGGATTGAATACTTAAGATATCCACATGATCTGAAGACACTTCCTGTTATTGAGCTCAACCGATTAGCATGCTTAGATCTTTTGTATGCCAACCCGAGGAAGATGTCGGGATGGTTTGAGACAGCGCTGAAGAAGGAATACCACACCAGATGGGTCAACTTCAAGCCTCAACAACCTAAGCAGTTCATTCATAAGACTAAAGTTAATCCTATATCTGGAAGACCTAAGGTGGTGTTGAAGTGGAGTCCCCCACGCACAATGTCTAAGATTCCTTTACGAGAGATGCCTCAAGAATTCACTCCACACTTCAAATGGTGGTATTATGACTGGAGGATGGGGGAAACGGTCATAGTTCTAAACAGAGAAGGAAAGATAGAGACAATCAGGGTATTTGACCCAATGTGGCTTACCAACTTGTTTGCTGAAGATGTCTACACTTTATACAAGTGGCCACTATTCTATGACACGCAAGATATTGTACAAGCTCTACAGTTCCAACATGTTATACAATTCTTCTTTGCATTCGAGATACATGCAGGAATCACCAGAGAAGAGAACTACAAGAAATTTCAAGAGCATGTGAAGAAGGTTAGTAAATAGGCTAAGCGTATTGCCTTCAGAGGAAGATCTCCCAAGCTTATAAAGAGCAGATTGATCCACAACAGAGCCAAAAGCTTGCTGAAGAAGTACTAAAGATCCTAGAAGAAGGTGATGACCATGAAGTTGAAACTAAGCTCCTGGTGCATCTGCAGTTTGATAAATTCAGCTTGATAAAGTATCTTCTAAGTAACCAATTGAAAGACTTTGTGGTGTACTCGTTTGGCAAGAGCTGAAGACCAAGAACAGAGGAAGCAAGTTGAAGCAAAAAATTGGAACTAGAGCCTGATTTGGTTTCAATATTGGAGCAATTGCATGCCACGAGAGCAATAGCAAAAGAAAGACAAAAGAACTTGGAGAAAAGCATGTTAGACAATAGAATAAACTAGGTCCAAGGGGGAGTTTGTTGATACATCATGTTCCTAGTTTATGTTCTTAATGTAAAAGTCTTTCATTTCTTACACATGTGTAATGTAAATACTTAATGAAATATGATATGTTCTTGATGTTTATTTATCTTTAAATATTTCATAGTATTGGTGGTTGTTCATGCTAATGGATCATAATTATGGACCATACGCATGAATGAATCATACTTATGGACCAGTCGCACGACTAAACCAGGAGACTGGATCAGACGTATGACTGAGACATAAGATTGACTCAGTCGTACGACTGAACCTTCAGTCGTGCGTATGAATCAACCACAAGAGTCAGTCGCACAACTGAACCATGCTAATGGTTCAGTTGTACGAATGAACACAAGAAACCTACAAATACCACATAATTTGTGGAAAAACAGAGACTTCGAAGATAATTAAACCCTAGTCGTCCAGAGCGTCCTAAACAGCATATCCATTAGCATGAACAACCACCAATACTATGAAATAATAGTTAAACATTAACAATGACCTTGTATCTCGGGTCTTTAGTTACTCCAGACATTATAATACCTCCTGCGCCATTGGCATTGCCTCCATTTACTTCAGATCCTCCTGCGTTGTGATTCGCCTCGTGATGTGAGATTACATCCGCCGCTCGTTGTGCCACAATCTGTTCGATGGCCTCTGTTGTCATGGGAGTACAGCTTCCCACATTGGTTTTGACATTTCTCCTTCGCGGTAGCATGTTTGTTCAAATCATAATGATAAGCAAGATAAGACAATATGTAATAATGTCAAACACGTGCACCAAAAGTAAACTATCATAAAAACCAAGCAACCATGGAATATATAAAAGATAACATAACTTGATAATAAATTGTACGAATTAAAAAATATTTCGAGAGTACATACTCCTACAACAAGTTAATATCCAATATTACATGAGCACAACCCGCTCACGATAGGCAATAAATGGAATAAATGAGTAAATGTGCCTATCTACGTAGTTGCCATGGCTATGCGCATACACACGGCTGCCAATGCAGTAGAGGACTCCAGGCGCTCCTCCATCACCATCGCTCTTTCTTCAGCCACTGTCGCGCGCTGCTCTGCTTTGGTAGCCCTCTGCTGCGCTGCCTCAAATCTCTACATCATAGCTACCATGTCCTCTTGTATCCTAGTGAGTTGATCATGCATCATGTGTAGAGCCTGATAATCAATCGCTAACAGTCGGCACTCCACGTCCTCCATATCAATGGTCTCCTGTATTCCTGTAAGTTCGGTACGTATCTCATAAAGCTACTTGTCGTGCCTCGCAGATCGTGCCACGAGAAGAGGCACGGTGAGCTCCACAGGCTCCCGAGTGAGGGGAATCGGATGTGGAGCATGTGACGACTCACCTACCTTGAAGGTGGAGGGAATACCCTTGATGTCTTTCCACTCGTCCAGTCGGCTAGGCATCCAATCCAACCGACGAACGTCAATTCTTCACCTTTTGAGCGCAGGCTTGGGCTCAACAGTACAGTCTCGAACGGGTGTGGCAGGACGGATCGAAATATCCCGCTTGCTAGGAGTGTGTGCAAGAAGCACACTCCCAGGGTGAGCCCGATAGCGATGGAAAGAGGGTGGTGGTAAACCCGGACCAAAGATACGGTGGGTGTCCAAAGCCACCGGCTCGGGACTAGCGGCTATAGGGGTGGGGTCAGCAGGCTCGAGGGCAAGATCGAGGGGGTTAGGTTCTGCTAGCAGAGTCGGGTCAGAGGGCTGGGGAATCAAGTCAATGGGCTGGGTAACAGAATCAGCAGGGTGATAGGTGGGGTCACTGGACTTGGGGATGACCTCGGAGGGCTTCAGGTCGGAATCGACTGGTTTAGTGCGACCTCTGAGAAATTGGGTCAGTAGACTCACAATCAAGGTCGACTACCTCAGTGTCAGCAGGCTGAAAGGTGGGATCTATGGCCTTGGGAATGGGGTCAACTGGTAGAGAATTAGTAGCCACAGGGGCAGACTCCAGAGATGGCTCAACAAAGATATACGACATGGTCAGTGGAATGGCTATCGGCAGCTTCGGGCCGGTGATTCCTCCAGGAGTTTGGCATGCGTCTCTAGTGTAGGCGCCCACCAATACGTGTCTGGAAGAGGAGGAGGTAGCCCGAAGAACTGTGTCGAGGGTAATTCCTCCGGGGCATCAGATGTAGGGTCGTGAGTAGGTTCAGTGACAAGGATAGCAGGTGGTGCAAGGGTCTCGGTCTCAGTAGCGTTAATCGGTTGAATCAGGGCATCGAGAGTAAAAGTTGGGTGTGCAGATGTGGACCCTAGAGAAGAGGTCAAAGACGTGGGCTCTTACTCCTCATCCGAATAAAAAATGTAGATCGGCATCGATGCTGAAGACATCTCTTTGACAAGGCAATACACAAATACAATTGATATAAGTTAAGTTAATGTAATAAGCGTTAAAGACATGTAACGAACTACAGTTATAGTCAAGGTCCACTAAATGCAACCTAATTCCCCTATAACCATAGGCTCTAATGCCAATATGTCATACCCCAATCACAGCAGTTTTCCAATGGGCGTAATCATCATAGGAACCAATGTCATTGATCGACCACTACATGATTTGTTAAAAACATACGTTTCTATCACGTTGAAAGATACATAATTGTTTTCAGAGTTACATAGCGGAAGTAGTAGAAAAATGTAAATTTTTTTTCAAACAAGGCCATTTAGAAATAATGTCCCAAATACATGCGTAAATCCTATAATGCGATAAACTCTAGACAAGCCTAGCATCATGCAAACCTTAATTTCCTAAGAATACATGCAACAAACTACAGTTATAGTCGAGGTCCACTAAATGCAACCTAATTCCCTATAACCATAGGCTCTAATGCCAATATGTCATACCCCAATCACAGCAGTTTTCCAATGGGCGTAATCATCATAGGAACCAATGTCATTGATCGACCACTACATGATTTGTTAAAAACATACGTTTCTATCACGTTGAAAGATACATAATTGTTTTCAGAGTTACATAGCGGAAGTAGTAGAAAAATGTAAATTGTTTTTCAAACAAGGCCATTTAGAAATAATGTCCCAAATACATGCGTAAATCCTATAATGCGATAAACTCTAGACAAGCCTAGCATCATGCAAACCTTAATTTCCTAAGAATACATGCAACAAACTACAGTTATAGTCGAGGTCCACTAAATGCAACCTAATTCCCTATAACCATAGGCTCTAATGCCAATATGTCATACCCCAATCACAGCAGTTTTCCAATGGGCGTAATCATCATAGGAACCAATGTCATTGATCGACCACTACATGATTTGTTAAAAACATACATTTCTATCACGTTGAAAGATACATAATTGTTTTCAGAGTTACATAGCGGAAGTAGTAGAAAAATGTAAATTGTTTTTCAAACAAGGCCATTTAGAAATAATGTCCCAAATACATGCGTAAATCCTATAATGCGATAAACTCTAGACAAGCCTAGCATCATGCAAACCTTAATTTCCTAAGAATACATGCAACAAACTACAGTTATAGTCGAGGTCCACTAAATGCAACCTAATTCCCTATAACCATAGGCTCTAATGCCAATATGTCATACCCCAATAAAAGCAGTTTTCCAATGGGCGTAATCATCATAGGAACCAATGTCATTGATCGACCACTACATGATTTGTTAAAAACATACGTTTCTATCACGTTGAAAGATACATAATTGTTTTCAGAGTTACATAGCGGAAGTAGTAGAAAAATGTAAATTGTTTTTCAAACAAGGCCATTTAGAAATAATGTCCCAAATACATGCGTAAATCCTATAATGCGATAAACTCTAGACAAGCCTAGCATCATGCAAACCTTAATTTCCTAAGAATACATGCATGAAATATGTCAATATAAAGTTGGTGAGTTCACAGGTTATATGTAACAAAAATAAGTATAATGGACCACAAGACTTTCTATAATTTGATTGTCGTTCATACAATACTACAATATTATATAAGCATCGCAACCGAAGCTAGACTGTAAATGTAATAGATTGCCCCTACCCATGCCTACCGTAAGCACAGGGGTGAACAGGATAATAATGCACCCGTTTAGACCTCTAGTCAGGGTTAGGGTAATGAATCCGGGTGGGGGTAGTCAAACCCAATAGTACTATCCATGATTACCTTGCTTTGGGAAAAAAACTAACGGTCCGATAACAGGGGACTTCATACGGTAAGTAAACAACTTATATAACATGTGAAATCATTGACAAGTAAATGTGTCCAAGAAAATAGTAATTTTCATGTAATCTCCCCCAAAAGAAAATAAGTAAAAATGGGGCCGTGAAACTCACCTGATAGTGGTAAACGAGTATGTAAACTTTTAAATATCCAAAGTGCTCGGGGAAACCGATCTAAGCTCGCCCTAGAATAATTAAGGCAACTTATGTCTAAGTAATTGCTCCTACGTGTAATGTGAGCATGTAACTATATCATCCACACACTTGGTAACAAAGTGTTTGACTCGACTACCCGTTGGTGATACAGGATGAAAATTTGTGAAAAATATATATTACTTAGAAAATATTAATAAATTATATTTTTCTTGAAAATGTTCAAAAACCTTTGTATTTTAAAGTTGACATATTATTTGGGTAACTAAATATCATTTTGACTCGACCCGAGATGTGACTCGAGTGTCCTGTAATTATTTATATATTTTTCATATGTATTTTATAGAAATTAAGGTTTGAAGAAGTCTTATTTTCTCGGTAAAATAATACTTGTATTCTTTTAAATGAAAGACATTTTTAAAATATTTACATCCAAGTAATATCACTAACTTTCATATTTTACAACTCATGTATAAGTATTCATAATAACACTTGTAAATAATTAAAGTTATATAACCATAATATAACCCTTTTGTAGTTTTTCTTGGGTTCTAACAATTTTTATAACTTTTATAAAATCATCAACTAGTAATTTGATCAAACATGAATCTATGAATATTTACTTTTAAGAACAAGAATCATTATTTAACTTATGTTAAAATGTTTTGTATGAAATATTACTTTTGAAACTTTTTGTTTGTAAAAGTATTATTTCCCATAAAAATATATTTGGTGGATGAACTAGTTACATATGAACTAGTAGAAGAATAATATAATAAAATGATACATATATACATATATTTGTAAGTAGAGAAAGTTCTTACTAGAATCAAGCAAGAAAAGATGGAATGGTTGTTATAGGATGCTTGAACACTTTAAAATTCAATTGGCCCTCAACAGTAATACTTGAATCACCTTGGATCTGAAAGGAAGATGTTTAAAAATTGGTGGGATGGTGGAGATGGTGGTGGAACGATTTCAAGAGGGAGGAAGAGAAGAAGATAAGTGAGGGTGTGTTTGTATGGTGAAACTAGCTACATGAATATATGTATATATATATGGTAATTCCACTTTTTGGTTTTTGAGCCTCATTCACAGTTAAACACAAAAGGAGAAGAAGTTATGTATGGAAAGTAGACATGATGCTTTATACTTTGCATAGGTGTTTCACAAAAAGGGAAATCTTCAAAATCAAGAAAGTCAACAAGTATTTTGCATGGAAAAGGGAAAGAAAAAGAGGTGAGGTGAGTAGGGGATGGGTGAACGGCCAAGTAAAGGGGAGGGGGCTTGTGGTTTTAATTTTCGTATAGTATGGGGTACTTGGGTGGTATTTGTTGCACTATGGTAATTTTATATATTTTCATATTTTTACTTTTTACTTTTTAAAATACATAAAAATTATTATAAGAAATAATATAATATCATACATTTTAATATTGATGATATGTAAATAACTCGATTATCTAGTAGTTGCGTTATACGCGTTTTATCCGGGTAAAATATCAATTTACGCGTTAAGGTTTATTTATGAGTTTATGCTTTTCCAATGTTCTTAATTTGGGATCTAAAATACTTTGAAACACTTAGTAGTATTTATTGATGATAGGATCGGATCTAGTTTGATCAATTAGACTTGAATTTGCAGCGGAATATAACAGAAATAAGATCAAATTCAAGCAAGATAAGTAAGAATATGCAATCACACAATGACGATTATAGAGAGAGAACTTTTCTGTTAAAGGAATATTTTCATTCACGCTAATGCTTCGGTTACAAAACAACTAGGTTAACATTCCTTTTATAAAGGAATGTGACGTCAGCTGATGTCACTTAATAATGACATCTAACAGAATCATACAAGCAACTGAAACTATGCAAACTACTGAGAATGTTCTCAACAACTGATCACATCTCAGAGAATGCTGAGTTCAAGAACATAAAACTACTAAACTAAAACTACTGAAACTATAAATTACTGAAAGGTAAATTACAAGTACTGAAAAGGAAAACTATCACAACTACTGAAGTTAATAACTTCAGCTGTTGTGACAACTACTGATCACTCTGGTCTTCAGTCTTTGTCTTCAGACTTTGTCTTCAGTACTTTACTTCAGACTTTGTCTTCAGACCTTGTAATCAGCTGATGTCTTCAGCTGTTGTAATTTCAGCAGTTGTAATGTCTGTGGGACTTAGAGGTTTTTCTGATCAGGCTCATTGGTTCTTTTGGTCCAACAAACTCCCCCTGAACCAATGCAGCCAAAACCTCTAAGTTTATTGATGATCCCACTTATTCTTTGGCAGAAACACTCTCTTGATCAGCTTCAGAGGTAATCATGTAAGCACAGGCCGGGAAAAGGTTTCTGATCTTTTGATTGGCTAAGTGTGGAAGGGATCTCTGTCTTGGGGAAACTGGACACATAGTCTTGTCCCACCCATGAAACCTATTTTCCATTGATGAGTCTGTAAGACTCTCTTGCATAGGCCTCGAGGAGAACAACTTGTTCCTCCTTGGTGAGTTCTTCTGCTTCTCCCTCAAAGAAGAACTCAGGGCCATAATATTCAGACAAATATCTTACTGTCTTCCCATTCTTCAACTCAACAGTTGTGATCTCTCTGTATGCAAATTCATCTGGATGAGAGCCTTCTAGCAACAACTGGAGTTCACTCTTTTGAAGATCTTCAAGTCTCTTGTATAACAGCCCTTTCTTGATCATTTTGTTCTCAAGTATAGATTGAGGGGTTGTTTTTGAGTTGTGTGCTCTCCTGAATTCTTCTATAATCTCCCAGGGTGAGACTACCATGGCCAACATAATTGCAGCATTCAAAGTCTTTTTCACTTGACCATGATATCTACTTGGTATGTTTCTCTTGTGTATTCTGGAATTTACCCTGGGGTCTGGCCAAATCCTCACTCTTTCTCTTTGATGTTGGAATGTATGCCTAAGAGTGTACAGCCTCAGAGCTTGATTCTTCATTGCTTGAATGGATGAGGACTGAGGGAAGTCCTTGTCAACCATTTTGAGAAATTGCTCATCATGCTGTTTCTGCTGTTCTTCTTCTTCAATCTTAACTTTAACCATTTGCCTTTGAGTTTCAGGAGTTATTGTTGTTGGTTGACTCCTAGGCTCAGGTTTCTTCATTTTGATCACAGCAGAGATTGGCAGACTATCCTCTTCATCACCTTCTTCTTCTTCTTCCATCCTCAACACCCTTCTCTTTCTTTTAGGTGCATCACTGGTGGTAGATTGAGTGGGTTTCTTAGGTAAAGGAGTTGGTTTTGAGGGTTGTGAGGTTGGTTGTTTTGAGGGTTGTTAGGTTAATTGTTTTGGAGGTTGTGAGGTTGATTTTGAGGGTTGTTTTGGTAAGGGAGATTGTAAAGGTTGCTCTATCATTTTGTTTGTGAGGGTGGCTTTGGATAACTAAGCCATGTCAGATCTTTTCCCAGCACCAGCTTCATCCAGAGCTTCTATGATCAGACCTTCGTTGAAGGTTTCAGAAGAGCATATTTTGGTGGTTATCTCTAAAATGCTATCTCTAGACCATAACTTGACTTCAATGATAGGTCTTCCCAAGTGTTTTGATAAGAATCTGATCATAGCCTCCAATCTTTCCCTTTCTTTCTCATTGCAGCCTGCCCATCTATTTTCAATCTCCTGAATCTCAAGCCTTCTGATCTCAGAATCAAGTTTGGCAGTATCAAAGCCTTGTCTGAAGAGCTGATCAATAATCTTGTCCATGGATCAGCTGTGTTGCTCATCAGCTTCTTTGATCATTTCCTCCAACTTCTTCTCATCCTCAGCAGCACTTTTCTTTCTTTTGTAAGTAATTATCTCTTTTCCTTTATTTTCTTTGACTTCTTCCTCTTCAACTCTCTTTCTTTTATCATCTTTCACTGACTTAGACTCCCCCTTTTTGGTTGCATTGGGTTCAGGGGTTTGAATGTCAGAAAGTTTCTTTGACACAGCATTATCCACAAGGGTTTGAAGATTTGAGGAAATCCTCTCATCAATGGTTTGATAGACAATAGTAGTTATGATGGGAGTGATGAGAGGTAAGGAAGATTTAAAAGCAGCAACCATTTGCTCAGAGGGGTTCTCTCCCTGAGAAACGGTGCCTGAAACAGGGGCTGGTGGCGTATTTGATGAGAGTGGCTCAGTGTTTGGGAGAGCTTCAACAGAAGCTGCCATCTGTGGGTTAATTGGGGCAGATGGACTTGATTCCTGAGACATTTTGCAAGCAGTTCTTGTAATTTGCATACCTCAGCCTCAAGAATTGTGTTTTAAGCTAGAACTTCAAAGAAAAAGCCCAGGTCATCATCAGTGTTAGCTGAATCAGCTGACCTCCTGAGTAAATCAGGATGAACATGTGCTGAGTGTAGATCAGTAATCACATGTGCCCCTTTGTCTTGGAACTGGGGACTTCCTGCCTCAGGATTAAGTCCTTCATTGGCAGTTGCCTCTGGTGAGGTCTTAGAGATGATACCAGCTTCATCCTGTTCATGTGTTGAAACAGGGGAAGAGGTAGCCTCGCCAGATGTTCTAGTCTCCACATCTACACTGGGAGATTGAACTTTATAATCCCTATGCTGTGGGTTGTCAACTACATTATAATCCTCTCCCTCAGCTGTTGAGGTTTTCCCAGTGTTAACAGGTTTCTGGGGAGGGGTTAAGGAATGTAGTTGAGTCAGCACTTGTGCAATGACTGCAGTTGGGCTTGTAGGGGTGGTTTCAGTGGGAGATAGAGATGAAAAGGAGTGCACCCGGGGTGAATGGTGCTCTTCAATGGCAATCTTCTCAAGTGAGAGAGATTCCAGTAATGTGGCTTCCCCAATGTTGGTTGCATCAGGATCCTGTTGAGAGGATACCTGAGCGGTTTCAGCTGGTGGAGTCGTTGAAACTACAAGGGGATTAAGACTAGTAGTTTCATCTTGCGTTTGTGCTGCAGGGGCATCATCAGGGGACTCAACTCCCTGAGTAGCCTTTTTGGGTTTCTTGGATTTTGGTTTGGAGGGGAATTTATATCTGGAGGTGGAGGCTGTGGGTTCCCTCTGCTTGGGCTTTAGCAGTATGGCAGCCTCTTTGAGTTGTGGATTGGAGTTGTGCCTGGAGTATACCTCTGGCAAAACTACCAGAGCAGGGACTCCAAGGCCAACAAGGCCATCAGATTTTAATTGATTAAGAATTATGGCCATAAGAAACCTTGGATATAATATCCATCTATTATCCACAGGTTTCATTGCCAAATCTTTTAATTCCAAAAATATTATTTCAGAAAAATTTAGGCTTTGATGTTCAAGGATAGAATACAATACCTGTTGCCACCTGGATGACATTTGATCCCATGAAGATGTTTTGGGGGCAACACAGACATTGATCATATGGAAAATGAGCCGCTCAGCATCATGGAAGTGCTTCTTCAAAATAGTAGTAGCACTTAGGTCACCCTCATAACCATGATTAACAGAGGATAAATCAATGGTGCCTTTGGGGTATCTGGTGACATAGGTGGCATCATTCTGGTCTAGGGTTTGACGAATGATCTCCGAAGTGATGACCACCTGTTTCTGGTTGAAAAACGACTGGAGAGTGATCGAGTCATCATTCTCTGCAGTATGAACAGTGACGTTTGTCCAAAATTGGCAAAGGGTATCGGGATAGATGGTAGGATTCAAGAGAAAGGCTGTGCGATATTGGGAATCAACCATCAAATCAATGGCAGCATCAAACTTGTTCCAAAAGGCTGATTTGGTAAGGTAAGCGACACAGTTGTGTCGAGGTTTGATTTGCATGGTCGCCATTAATGGAAGATGAACGTTTGGAAAGTGAGTTATGAAAAGTTTGAAGTTAGGGTTAGGTATTTATAGGTTATGAAACGGCTGAAAGAAAACAACTGAAAGTGTTGGTGTGAATCATCAGTAGTTAGAAAACAACTGAAGACATGGTTTTAACTTTCAGATGTTGTAAACAACTGAAGACTTGGTGTTGGTCATCAGTAGTTGTAAACTACTGAAGACTTGGTTTTGGCTTCAGTTGTTTTGAAATGAAACAGTAGTTGTTGTCGTCAATTCACAAAGTTCAGCTGTTTCAATGACCTTAACACTTACTCATCAGATCATCTGATTTTCAGATGTTTTATTGGTCATCTGTACTTATATATTATAAAAGACATCAATAGTTTGAACTACATCAGTACTTTTCAACAAATGAAGTACTTTAGTACTTTTAAGTAGTTTAGTCTTCAGCAGTTATAAAAACTGCTGAAGATAAAATAACTTATCAGCACTTATTTTTGACAGCATTATACTAATGCTCATAAGTATTTATTGACTAAGAGCATCAGTAGTTGTCAAATTATTCTAGTTGCAGCATACCAAGCCTGAGTACAAGATTATGAAAAGTTGCACTGTCCAAAGGCTTAGTAAATATATCTGCAAGCTCATCAGCACTAGGCACAAACTTTGGATCAATCAGACCTTTTTCATAACAATCCCTGATAAAATGATGTCTGATCTCAATATGTTTGGTCCTAGAATGCTGGACAGGATTCTTAACAATACAGAGAGCTGAAGCACTATCCATCAGTAAAGGAGTCTTAGTCTCTATAATGTCATAATCCAATAATTGATTTTGAAGCCAGAGTACCTGAGATGTACAGCTTGCAGCTGCAATGTACTCTGCTTCAGCTGTGGATGTAGCAACTGAAGTTTGTTTCTTAATCTGCCAAGAAACTAAACAGTTGCCTAGAAATTGGCATCCACCAGAAGTTGATTTTCTGGTTAACTTACACCCTGCATAGTCACTATCAGAGAAAGCAACTAATTTGCAAGAGTGCCCAGTGGAATACCAAAGTCCTAGAGATTGAGTTCCTTGCAAATATCTAAAGATCCTCTTGACTGCAATCATATGGGAATCTTTAGGTGCAGCCTGAAATCTAGCACAGACACAAGTTGCAAACATAATATCTGGTCTAGAAGCTGTAAGGTACATCAAGGAACCAATCATACATCTTTAAAGAGTTTCATCAACTGCTTTACCTTTTTGATCTGCATCCAGTTGTGTGTTGCTGCACATGGGAGTAGAACAAGGTTTACAGTTTTGTAAATCAAACTTGGTTAACAAATCTTTTGTGTATTTTGACTGATGAATGAAAGTTCCATCAGCCATTTGTTTGATTTGCAAACCCAGAAAGAACTGTAATTCTCCCATGGCACTCATTTCAAACTTTTGTTGCATCAATTTAGTAAATGCATCACACAACTGTGGATCAGAGGATGCAAAAATAATGTCATCTACATAAATTTGAACAAGGAGCTTATGCATGCCTACTTTCTTTATGAACAAAGTTTTATCTATGGAGCCTCTAGTGAAATTATTTTGAAGAAGAAAGTTAGATAATGTTTCATACCAGGCTCTAGGTGCTTGTTTCAACCCATAAAGAGCCTTATCAAGTTTATACACCCAATCTGGATGTTTATGATCTTCAAAACCTGGTGGTTGACACACATAAACCTCTTCTTTTATTTTACCATATAAAAATGCACTTTTGACATCCATTTGAAAAACTTTAAGGTTATGGAAAGCAGCATAAGCTAAAAACAATCTGATTGCCTCCAGTCTGGCTACAGGGGCAAAGGTTTCATCATAATCAATACCTTCTTCTTGTGAAAACCCCTGTACAACCAGTCTGGCCTTGTTCTTGACAATTTGGCCTTTTTCATCAGTTTTATTCCTAAACACCCATTTAGTGCCTATTGCACACTTACCTTGGGGTAGAGGAACCAGTTCCCACACTTGCTGTTTTTGAAATTGAAGAAGCTCAAGCTGCATGGCTTCAACCCATCCATTGTCCCTTAATGCCACATGATAATTCTTTGGCTCTTGCTGACTGATGAAGAGAGCATAGAGACAGAAATTGGACAATTGACTTCTTGTTGAAACACCAGCATTAATGTAACCAATGATCTGGGACATCGGATGATTCTTCAATTCTTGATACTCAATAATATCTGTGCAAGTGTTTGTAGGAGATTCAGCAGCAACAGATGTTGATTCAGATTCTTGAAACCTAGACTGAGATGACAGTTCAAATGAAGTAGAGGATTCAGAGATTTCATCAGCATTTGTTGTGGATGGAACTGTTGAAGCTACAGGAACATCAAGTGTAGTAGATACAGGCAGATGATCACTACAACTTTCATTTTTACCATCAGATGGAGATGATGGAGCTTCAGAAACAATAATAGATGGAGACTGAAATGGAACATATTGCAGTATGTCCAAATCAAACAACTCCACAGGGTTTTGAGGAATTTTGTCTTTTGGAGATTCATTAAACTTGACATGCAAAGTTTCTTCAACAATCTTTGTTCTGCAATTCAAAACTATGTATGCCTTGCAAGTAGATGAATACCCAACAAAATACCCTGCATCCACCTTGGATTCAAACTTCTGAAGTGGATTCTTTGTGTTAAGAATATAACAGGGACACCCAAATGCTCTAAAGAATGAAATTAGAGGGGCCAAATGATGTAATAACTCATAAGGAGTCTTCATCAACCTCTGATTCACTAATACCCTATTCTGTACATAGCAAGCTGTGTTGACAGCTTCAGCCCAAAAGGTTAGTGGCAAACCTGAGTCAGCCAACATTGTCCTTGCGGCTTCAATAAGGGTCCTGTTCTTTCTCTCCACCACTCCATTTTGCTCAGGAGTTCTTTGAATGCTATATTGTCTCTTGATTCCCTTAGAGAAATAGAATTCATCAAGAGTGTGATTCCTAAACTCTGTGCCATTATCACTTCTCACACATTTGACTGGAAGGGAATGCTGCTTTTCCACATGCAGCACAAAATACATGATGATTTGAGCAGCCTCATCCTTGGAATGCAAGAAGAAAGTCCATACATATCTGGAATAATCATCCACAATTACCAGACAGTATTTTTTCTTTGCCATACTCATTACTCTAACAGGACCAAAGAGATCCATATGTAGTAATTGCAAGCAGGCAGTGGACTTGGGTTCTTCTATAGGAGGGAATGAAACTTTGTGTTGCTTCCTTTTAAGCAAGCTGGACAGTTATCATCACATTTGAACTCCTTCAATGGCAAACCTCTCACTAAACCATGATGAATAAGCTGATTCATGTTCTTAAGATTCACATGACCAAGCCTTCTTTGCCATAGTTCAGATTCTTGAGGAGAGGCTTTGGAGAACAGACTTGGATGGCCTTTCAAATCGATTTTCTTTGATAAATCTAAGGCATATACTCTTCAAATCATGTTGGCCTTCAGGAGAGTATATTCATCCAATATCTTGTCAATCTTGTTCAAAACTTTGGAAGACAGAATCCGACAGTTTTGACTTGTGAAAAGTGCAACATGCCCTTTATCACACATTTGACTGACACTCAATAGATTGTACTTGAGGTTCTCCACATGGTTAACATCATCAAATCTTATTTCCCCATTTGAGACAAATCCTTTTCCAATGATGTAACCCTTGGCATCATTTCCAAAAGAAACAAATCCCTTCTTCCCTTGAGAATAATCATGAAGAAGAGAGCTGCTCCCTGTCATATGCATGGATCCTCCACTGTCTACATACCAGATGCTTCTTTGGCATGCTGAAGAACCCTGCATTTTTCACAAAAATTAGTTAGCCTTTGAGACCCAAACCTTTTTGGTTTTGGGTCTGTTTTCATCAACAGATTTTCAACTAACTGATTTTGCATGATTAACAGCTTTTGAAGATGTAGATGGTGCTGAAAAGGATTCCTTTGATTTTGGCTTAGGTGTCCTTTTCAGTGGTTTAATCACAGAAACATCTAATTGGTTAACTTCCCCAATAGATGTTGAACCATCATAACAAGTTGTGTCTGATTGGTTGTCAAAGTTTTCAACTTAGTTGACACATCAGTACTTGTTGGTGAATTGTTCTTGTGATTCACCACATCCTCCCTTTTAAAAGACACAAACTTAGTCCTGAGTTTTTGATATTCCATGAGGAATATTTGCAGCTGTTGTATGACAAACCCCTTCCTTCTTTGTGACTTTTTGAAAAAACTTTGGTTTATCAGATTGAGATGATTGTGGTACAAACTTGGTTTGAAATTCATCTTTCATTTTACGCATTTTCTTCTTAATGATTTTCTCTTTGTTGAATTTTAAACCCTTGTTATACCAGCATTCATCAGTAAGATGATTAAACAAACCACATATTTCACATGGCTTTCTTTTCATCTTTGTTGATCAACTGCTGAAGATGATGAAACTATTGAAGATTTGTTCTTCAGTACTTTCTTCCTTTCAGTACTTTTAGGAATTACTGAAGAATTTGCAACAACTGAAGATTTGTTCTTTAGAAGTTTTCTATCAGTACTTTTGAGATTCCTGATAGACCTTTTAGTAGTTGTCAAGCAATGCTTGTTTTCCTCTGATTTGAAATGCTCTTCAGGTGTTGTGTTTTGCCCTTCAATACTTTGAGTACTTTGTGAAACAACACCTGAATTACTCAGTTTCTTCTTGATTATGTGTTTAGAAGCAGTGGGACCATCAGCAATTTGATTAGCTGAGGTAATAACACTGACTTCATCCTCTGATTTTGAATTATCATTTGAGGATGAGACACATGATGATGTGGTTGGGGATTACAATCATCCTCAGATTTTACTTCTAGCTTGGGAGTAAAATCTGTAGGAGGTATGGTATGATTATACCCAATCCCAAACTTCACATTAGAAGCTGTTTGTTACTGAGAAGCATTTCAAATCCCTTGCATGAAGTTACCCAACGTTCACAATTAACTTGAGTAGCTGCAAGTGTTTCTTTGAGATTCTTGTGATTTTCCAAAATGACCTCTACCTTTGCTTTTTCATTAGTGATTTGACACTTTAGTTTATAAATCTCCTCATCCTTCTCTTTTAAAACAGACTAAAACTCAGCTTTTCTTTTGGAAATTGCTTTTTCTAGGTCAAGGTTTTGATTAATTAAAGCTACATTTGCTTCCCTAATTGAAACAAAAGCAGGTATGCATGACTCAGAACATAACTTGGCCTTAGCCTCAGAAGATACCTGTGGTACCTGTGATGATGAAGGATTTCCATCAGTAGACTCCAGAGCCATTAGAGCAAGATTTCCAAAAGGGTTTCACCACCATGTTGACCAGCACCAGCAAATAGTTGTTCAGAATAACCAGAGACATCATCTGGTAAGCTGCTCCAGTCAACAACCTCAGTGGTGAAAAGCTCTGATGAGATTGAGATTGAGATTGTTGATTTGTTTAATATGTTGAGGATCAGGTAGAGCATGTGGTTGTTGAGCCATGGTACAGGAACCTGACTAGACTGAGGCATGTAAAAACATGGATAAGGATATGGCATTGGACTTTGAGGAACAAAGAATGCAGGAGATGATTGATGTTGTGAATGATGATCAGAACTGGTAGATATTGCCCTTTGGATTGTGACTATTGCTTCGAAAAGTCACAAAGGGTGCAGATGAGTTAGATCCAGATGATCTACACTCTCTAGCAAAATGTCCAAGTCTATGGCACTTGTGACATCTCAACTTGCTCTTATCAAAACCAACTTTGGTTTTGCCAGAGAGACCAGGGAATTTTCTACATGTTCTTTTGTAAAAGTTTTGAGATCTGATATTGATCAATGCCATTTGGCTCAAAATATCCATCTCTTCCAGATCATCATTAGCAATTCCTTTCAAATCATCCATCAGAAAACACAAGTTATCAACACTAAAACCTGAGTTACCCTCAACTCCAACAAAAGCATGATTTCCACTGTTTAAAGAGAAATCAATATGCTCATCATATGAACTTTCAGATGAAGCATATTCAGACTCATGACCAACCAGAGCAGTGTTTCCTGGTACAAAGTCCTCAGTGAGCTTTCCAGATGAAGATAGTTTCCTTTTCTGTTCTATCTCTCTCTCAAATGTTAAGAGTTTCCCATGAAGTTGGGTGAGAGATAGAGTATCCAGATTTGCACTGGAGCGTAGGACAATGGTATAAGTGTCCCATCTCTCAGGAAGGGATCTGAGGAATCTGTTATTCATCTGGATGTTTGTATATTCATGTTTGAACCATTTTTAGCTCAGATATCAAACATGAAATCGCTCAAACTGTTGAGTCAATGTCTCACCCTTCCTATGAGAGAATGTCTTATATTGCTGGGCAAGGATTTCTCTATTGTTTGCTAAGACCTCATCAGTTCCTCCAAATTGTTCTTTCAGAGCAACCCAGAGATCATGAGCAGTTTCATGATGCATAAGCCCAGAGTAGATTTCATTAAGCAGTGCCATGGCCAGAATTCCATGGGCTTTAGCATCAATTTCAAACAGCCTTAAATCCTCATCAGAGTATTGTTCCTTCTTCTTCAGAACCATCTCATTGGTTTCAAGATTACTCACCATAGGCTTATATGGTCCATGAACCACTGACTTCCAACAACCTGAACTGTTAACAGACAGGTGATGGAGCATTCGGCGTTGCCATATGTTATACTCACTCCTAACAAGCATCGGAGGCTTAGTTGAGGAGCCAGTATTGTGAGGATCATTGATTGAAGTAGTCATTTCCACCAATTCAACCAAATTCAAAGAGATTAAAATCAGTCTAGCCTAAAAACTCAACAACACAATTTGAATATCAAATTAATTGACCGGAAGCGACAGAAAATCAAACTCTATAATCAATTCTTGCAAATTTGCTAATTTGATCAAACTTAGATATCAAAAGAGCAGTTTCAATGATCAATTGTTAAATCGATCAATGATTAACCAGCTCTGATACCATTTGATAGGATCGGATCTAGTTTGATCAATTAGATTTGAATTTGCAGCGGAATATAACAGAAATAAGATCAAATTCAAGCAAGATAAGTATGAATATGCAATCACACAATGACGATTATAGAGAGAGAACTTTTCTATTAAAGGAATATTTTCATTCACGCTAATGCTCCGGTTACAAAACAACTAGGTCAACATTCCTTTTATAAAGGAATGTGACGTCAGCTGATGTCACTTAATAGTGACATCTAACAGAATCATACAAACAACTGAAACTATGCAAACTACTGAGAATGTTCTCAACAACTGATCACATCTCAGAGAATGCTGAGTTCAAGAACATAAAACTACTAAACTAAAACTACTGAAACTATAAACTACTGAAAGGTAAATTACAAGTACTGAAAAGGAAAACCATCACAACTACTGAAGTTAATAACTTCAGCTGTTGTGACAACTACTGATCACTCTGGTCTTCAGTCTTTGTCTTCAGACTTTGTCTTCAGTACTTTACTTTCAGACTTTGTCTTTAGACCTTGTCTTCAGCTGTTGTAATTTCAGCAGTTGTAATGTCTGTGGGACTTAGAGGTTTCTCTTATCAGGCTCATTGGTTCTTTTGGTCCAACAATTGACACACACACACACACACACACATATATATATATATATATATATATATATATATATATATATATATATATATATATATATATATATATACACACATATATATATATGTATATATATATAAACACACACACACACACTAATTATCACCAACGTTCGTGTGTGCTTGTATCGCGTGTAAAAATGGTAATTACGTCAAATTACCGATGCATGATTTGTTATGCGTGAAATTTTGTAATGCATAAAACGACTTCAATAAATGGAATTTAATTGAAAATCAAGTATTATAGGTGTAATTATAACCAAATCAATGTCGGGTATTGACCTGAAATAGCCGGTTGTCACATTAGTTTTAAAGAAGAAGACCTAAGTGAATCTTATGAAATCATTTGTGATCACCAGGCAGTATGAGGTCCTTCCTAGACTCATTACACTAGTGGAGCCAGAGAGATCCATGTGTAATAAGTGTAGGGGAGTAGTGATAGAGTTCTTTTCCTTTGGCTTGTGAGACACCTTATGTTGCTTCCCTTTCAAACATGCAACACAGTGATCATCACTTGTAAACTATTTTTTTGGCATTCCAGTTACCAAATCATTCTTATTTAATTTGTTCATATTTTTTAAGTTTACATGACACATTCTTTTAAGCAAAAGGAAAGACTCATCGCTATTTGCTTTAGATAGAAAGCAAGAGTCTTCTCCCGAGGGTGATGTTTCCTACAAACCCATATTGTACATGTTCCCTTTCTTGGGGGCTCTAAGCAGGATATGCCCTTGAGGAATGACCACCCTAGACTTAAGAACATGCACTCATGCTTAGTGAAGAACATGTTGTGTCTCTGATTACAAAATTAGGGTACACTCATTAAGTTATACCCAAGCTCCTTGACAAAGTTTACCTTTTCAATGTTGAGCTTACCATTTGTGAACCTGCCCTTACCGGTAATGTAACCAATTGCCTCTCCTCCAAATGCAACTGGCCCTCTATCAACCTTCTTAAAGTTTTGAAGCAAGAATCCATTGCCTGTCATGTGCCTGGAACAGCCACTATCAATGATCCATACATATCTCTTGGTCTTTAGTTTTTCCAGCACATGAAAAGATATGGTTAGTTACATTTGGAAACCCAAGCCTCATTGGTCTTGGGCTTGTTAAAGTGAACTGAAGTCAATGCAAGAGTGATTGATCCTATGTTCAAACTTTATGGATCATCTCCTGTTGTTGATTAATAACTTTGAGACACGTGGTCTTTCTTTATCTTCCACACCATCTTTGGATTACTGGACTTGACCTTCAACACTTCGAAAGTTTGATAACTTTTGAAGTTTTGGATACTAGACCTTCGAAATATATTTCCTTCATTGCAGCAAGCTTCTGTGCTTCGGAAGCATTGCTTTCTTTTGAGACCAAATTTTATTCCGAAGTCAAGTTTTCACTTGTCTTCTTTTCCAATTTGGAGTTTCCAAAAGGAAGAGATTTTTCCTCCAAAGCTTTCTTCTTATTCTTGTTCTCAAAGGTTTTCTTCTTAGTCATGTAGATAGTACTTTTAGGATTGTAGATGCAATCCTTAGCAAGATGAGAAGTACTACTACACAAGATGCAATCAATTGGCTTCCTTCTAAGAGTCTTCTTTTGAGTAGAAGGCAGAGCTTGATCACTTTCCCTTTCCAGCTTCATATTCTCAGATGATGCAACAAGCTTCTTAAGGTGAGACTTGCTCTTGGAACTAGATGGTTCAGGCTGTGTAGCAGTGATACACATCTGATTATCCTTCTTTTCATTAGACGGATGAGTTGGACATGAACTTGAACTCCTAGTACAAGAGTCCATAGTCATATCTCCACCATTCACCACTTCAAATCTTACAGAGATAAATACTTGTTATGCTTGGAGTTGAAAGTGGTCTTTGAGCACTTGAGCCTTCGTTGATCTTCTCTTGGCTACTCTGATCAAGTTCTTCCTCTTGGACTTTGTCATCCATGGTTCTTTCCTTTCCTCAAAAGAATAGTTACCCTTCTTAGGATGATCTTCTTCACTCATCTTAGATCCATCATTCACTATCTCCTCGTCATCCTCTTCTTGAATGGGGTCTATGAGGGGAAGCTCATCTTGACTAGTTTCACACCTTGGAGATCTTACAGATAGTAGAGTGTGTGGAGGAGCTATCTCAGTAGATCCCAGCCCTGCTTGCTCTGATAACAAACTTTTTCATGCAAGAATGAGGATATGATGTTCTTGAAGGTCTCTTCTTCTTGAACACTTTTTGTGCTCTGGCTTTGCTATCACAAGCTCAGTCTGACATTCAGTAAACTTAAAGATAAGATTTTTGATTTGTGTCTTGTAGTTGGTGTGTTCATGCTTAAGAGTTGAAACGGTTTTATCTAGATCTTCTATTTAAAGTTTATAATCATTTTAGCTCTTTTGAAATAAGCTTTTAAGATGTTTAAAGACTTAAGGTCAGATCTCATCTCAAAGTTATAGGACCTATATCTGTTAACATTAGTAATGCACTCTGGGGTACAAAGATGTTCCAATACCTTGGCTTCTTCATGATCAACCATCAGTGCTCGGTTTGGAGATGCATCTTTAACTTGGAAACTCTAATCAAAGCCTCCTTCTTCAATAGCAACTGCAGCTTGATTCTTAGGCTTCTCGATGTGTGGAGCTCCATCAGTATATTTTGGTCTGTGTTATCCTTGGCCACCATTATCGTTGGTGCCTTGCACTCCCTAGCAAAGAGTCCATTTGGTTACAATTGTAACACTTCACCTTGCTTTTGTCCAGTCCAAACTTTCCATTGGATATATTGCTGGGAAACATCCTCCCTTTCTTCTTGTAGAACTTCTTGGCTTTATGAGTGAGAAGAGCCATATGTTGAACTATCTCCATGTACAACAGATCATCTGGATGGATGCAGTCCAAGTCTTCAAGGGTGAAGAAGAAGTTGCTACTACTTTCATCAGCAGACATAAAGGCTTGTGATGAGCTTGTCTCTTGGAATGGGCTTCATTAGATGTAGCTCTCCTTTGGTGTCTCTGGGAAGGTGAAGGACCATTTTGTGATTTTTAGGGTAGCAGATGAGAGGATGTTGTGGTTCTCTACAGTCCCTTTCAACCACATGGGGCTAAACTTTGCTGGTTGTTGGAGTTGCTAGATGGAATTTGCATGTTTATCTCTATCGAGAATCCACTGAGGAGGATACCATACAACTCAGTGAGAGTAAGGGTCTTGAGCTTTTTGGTCCTCTTAATGACCACAAAATAGTGTGTCTATTGTCTTGGAAGAGGACATGAACTTCCTCACAATGTCCTTATTCTCAAGAGTTACTCCAACATCCATTAGAATATCAACAATCTCAACATACCTGATGTATTGTTAAGTCATCGTTTCACCAGTTTTGAAGGTGAAGTTTCTAAACTACTGCTTCAAGAGAGGACCTTTTTATTCTCTTTTGCTTCATTTGACCCCTATTACATAAGCTTCAGTACATCCATAACTGCTTAGCAGTTTCGCACTTCTTGAAGCCTCTGTAGATAGCGTTTGGAAGATCACTTTAAAGGGAGGTCATGGCTTTTTGATTGATGGGTATGAAATGTATATATATTTTAATAAAGTTTTTTCGTATAGATTCAGTTTTAATTGGTTATTACTAATACTAAACCACCCACACAAAAGGAAAGTGTACCTATCTTGAAGTAATTTAGTGCTGGTAAGAACCGAGTATCAATCCGTGGACACAACTAGCCTACTTAACAACCTTAATGTTTGACTACCATATTTTGTTTTTATTTGAGAAAATGATAAGTTGCATTGATGTAATTAAAATTATTAGGGTTAAAAAATAATATTTAAAATAAACTAAAATAAGATTGAAGCTTTTGGATTTAAAACCAAGGAATAAAGGCTATCCGCCAAATTAGATTACACTTATGTAACTATGATGAATTGGTGGTGTGACTAAAGATATTAATTAAGGTAGTTATGTTAATGTTTATAAAGATGAGCTGGTGTGAATTCTCGTCTATCCGCTCCGTAGTGACTAGGATCACGTTAGGTTGAGTTTTACTGCTTAGATCAAAGCCTCTAGTAATGTAGGTAAATCTCTTGTGACCTTTTGAAGTACGATTTCTAAAAACATAACTTAATGTTAAAAAGATAGTTGATCAGGTTCCTTTCTAACATACCATTAATTTTAGAAAACCGTAACAATTACTGTAGATTTCTCAGACTAATAAAAGGGAACCTGTAAATGATCAGAATTTTAAAGTGATATGATTTGTAATGACCATTTCTAGTTCATTAGGCATGGATTTATTATGAAGACCAGTTTCACGAATAAAAGTTAGTCATACGTTTTACAACTTTATATGACATTCACAATTACAAATCATAAAGTTATAACTTACTTCCCGTTCAAATGTATATGCTTATCATCAAAAGTTTTCCCAAGACGACCATAACATTAACATAATATAAATCACACCATTAGTTCATCACAAATTACATAACTTTCATCCAATTAGGATGATAATGAAAGTTTAGCTCATAATGAGTTTGAACATAACAACAAGTAACATAGATGATTTTCAGACAATCTCATGCTTCTTCCAAGTGTTGTATGCACCTCCCGAGCCTCCAAATGATCTTTAAGTCTTGATTCCCGAGAGAATTCAGCAGAGTAACTCTCCCACCAAAGCTTGCGAAAATGGTGAACTTAGACCTCTATTTATAGGCTTTTTGGAGTGTTTAAGCCTGGCCCGTGCCTTAAAGGCACGACCCCGTGCTAGTACAATGCTTACGAAAGTTGGTCGGTTCGTACATACAGAAAGTGGCGGGGACAACCCCGTGCTAAATGGAGCACGATCCCATGCCTCATGGGGGCACGACCCAGTGCTTCCTCTTGGGGGATAGTATTTTTTGTCTTGTCAGATGTCCAAACACCAGGGTGTGCCAATTTAAGCACGGGTGTGTTTCAGGCAAGGCATAGGGGTGTGCTTAATGTGGCGCGGTCCCATGCTTGGATTCCAAAGCTCGGATTTCTTCATTTTCTTATCAAATATGCTTCTTTTGTCCAACTTGCCCTTTTTAACACTTGAAAACACAATTTAACAAATTTAAGTACATATCATTATTTTAAGGGATATATTAAGGAATAATTGATGTGCTTTTGATAGGATTTTTATACATAATTTAGAGCACATCACACATCCTCACACTTGAACTTTGCTTGTCCTCATGCAAAATCACTTAAATGACAATTCACCAAAAACCAAAAAAATCAAATAACAAATATGTTTTCGGGAAGTACGCAAGTAAACATTATTTCATCGAAATTTAAACATTTTAAGCGTATGTGAAATGATATCCTAGCAAGCAATAGATTAATTAGTAATGATTATTATCATGTAAAAATCCACACTTCTCGCAAGATGCACTCACACTCAGCTAAATATATGAAGTCATAATAAGGATTAAGTATGACTAATACGCTCAATTGTCTAGTATGAATACGTGTGAAATCATATGCTTGTTAAAAATCAAATCTCCACCTACTTAGATATTTATTTTCATAAATCGTTAGGTCTTTGATTGGTTGTAATTGGCCCGGGCTCGGGAATAGAATATTTGAAAAAACTGGCTAAATGCTAAAGACGACGGCCTTGGCTTATTTTTCTAACATAAACTACAAGGAAAGTAGTAAAAGGCTCCCTATACAATACTTCAAGCTAGAAGGGATATGCTAACTTGAGGATTCGTTTAATGTCAGATTGTCAAGAGCGTATTTTGATTTTAAAAACCTTACTTCGTCTTTCACTCGAAGATACACAAAACTTTCTATTCGTAAGGATCGTTCGGCATGAAGCCAAAAGCACCCATTCAGATCAGTTTTGTGTATCGTATTGGGATTCGGTTTGGTTCTTTTTGCATTTTCCACTGTGGGACCAATTTCCATAGTTTGGGCATCTTCCGTATATTTTTGCCCGCCTCTTTACAACGCTTTTTGAAATTCCACAAAATGGCGGAACTTGTTCCTTTTTCGCCATTTCTATCTTGCGTCGAACGTCAGGTCGAAAATTTGTTCGTGGATTTTCGGGAAGTCCCGGTTTTACGTGGTGAAGGAAACAAAGCAAATTAAAATCAAAAGAATGTATTACGGTTGCATTTCTGATGGTGCAAGTCGATAGGGTGACTTTGCCACGGGGTTCGCTCCCGGTATCAACTCGATCTTAAACTCAACTTCACGTACGGGAGGTAGACCACTAAGGTCACCGGGAAACACTTTCGGAAAGTCTCGTACAATCGAAACTTCCTTAAGGTCTTTCCCTTTGACTTTCGTGTTGACCACGTAGGCCAAAAAAGCCATGTAATTCTTACTTAAACATTTTCGGCTTGAGTACACAACATAAGCTTGAGTCCTTTGGAGGATTTTCACCGAAAACTTTCAATGTATCCCCCGAAGGAAAAGGAATTCGAATGCACTTTTGGAAACAAATGATTTCCGCATGATGTTTGGCTAACCAATCCATGCCAATGATGACGTCAAAGCTTCCAATTTTCATAGGAATAAGATCGATAGGAAAATGTGCTCGTTTAGACTTAAGATGGAATCACGAATAATGACATCAACGGTGATGGGTTCTCCATCGGCGACTTCAACGGTGAGAGGCTTTTCTAATTCTGTATGCGACTTAGCAAGTATAGGCTCAAATTCTAACGAGACAAAACTCTTATCGGCTCCCAAGTCAAACAGAACGTAAGCATAGGAATTATTAACAAGAAACATACCTATTCAGTTTTAAAGACTTTTAATGATACATGTAAAGCAACAAAGGAACTTAGATCATATAGGTTAAGGTTGGATCTGACATACCGTTCACGTCGTTATTTATTGTGCTTGATTCGCGTTGATGTTGAAAGCACGTCCTCGAGCTTGTGGAAAATTACCCGCAAGACGAGGGCATTATGGGCAAAAATGACTCGGTTCCCCACAGTTATTGCAAGCCCGGTTAGCAACTAACGCGGTGTTGTTTGGTGCACGGTGACAAGTAGCAACCAAGTGCCCATATTTACCGCACAGTGAACAGATGCGACATGGGTTATTTCCCGCATGGTGATACTTGTAGATGTTGCACAAGGGTTGAGGACCAGCATAGGCCCTAGCAGCAGGAGCTTGTGCAACAGGAACGGGTTGCCTTTGAGGTACTTTGGGTGTTGCCACGGCATAGTTTCGGGCTGGTGTGAACTTACGCTTCTTATTGTTGTAGGACGGTTCATTCTTCCCCTCCTTGGTTGCTTCAGGAACCACCTTCTCAGTCTTCTTAGCACCTTTAACAGACAAGGTGCCTGCTCTAATGTGGTTTTCAATGAGTTGAGCGGTGATGGTAATTGCATCCTCCAGAGTTGTGGGTCTTCTACCCTCCACAATATCTTGAATTTGGGGTGGTACCCCCTTAATGTACTTCTCAATGTTACGGGGAACGGTATCGACCATATGAGGCAGCATGATACTCAACTCATGATGCCTAGTTTAGTAGGCCAAATGATCTCCACCATCTTGTTTGAGATTCCAAAACTCTTCCTCAAGCTTTTGTTGCTCACTTCTCGGGCAAAACTTTTGGATGGCAATGTTCATAAATTCATCCCAAGATAGTGCCAACACAGCATTAGTACCTTGGTTCCTCTCTCGTTATTCCACCACGTAAGTGGCCTTTGTTGAAGAACATTTGTAGCGTAACAGACCTTGAGTGCCTTGGGACACTCACTATTAATAAAGGTGTTCTCCATGCTTTCAAACCACCCGAGAAGTCCAATGGCTCCTTCTTTCCCACTAAAGCTGGTGGGTTTGCACGAGTTGAAGTGCTTAAACGTACAAGTTTGGTTGTTTCTCCCTTGATTTGCATCATTCTCTCCTTTCCCATTTCCATTAGTGTTGTTACTAGCATTGGTCATCAAGATGCTATTCAGTTCGGCAACCATGGTCGGAAGGACGGCAACCATTTGACGTGCGATCATGGCGGCCAACTTGCGGTCGGAGCTACCACACATTCCATGATGACGAGACATGCCGGATACAAAGTAAATTAGTCATAGGAATTTTGAGGTAAAGATAGTAAATCAAGCAAGGATTATTAAAGGCTTATAAAACACACACAGAATGATTCCATTTGGTAACACAATACCATTTGGAAACGTTGACCCGTCAAGGTGACTTAACTCCAATTTTCCTTAGAAACTTGTGTAGATTGATCATAGTTTATCACTCATCCCAGAAATCCCCAGGTAAGCATAACTAGTTCCACGGTCGATAGGGATTTATGCGAAATGCTTACCTTAGCCCGAGGGCTTTTTGCCAGGAAATCCATAATACAGGTGTCTATGAGTCATACAATATTCCTTTAGGCTAATAAAATTAAAACCTTGATGAGATTTTCATAGATTAGACATAAAGTCTAAAGATTTGAACCTTTCGTTATAAAGCGTACGATCCCACGTGTCGTCGAGAACAAGTATAAGAGATTTCATCATCGTGAGAATAAGGGTCAAGAATAAGTATAAGGAGAGACTAGGCAATCAAGTTTCTTAATTACAAGGCAATCCTAACTAATGGGATCAAGTTGCACATTAAGAGGTGTTGGAGCTGGAAAAGATAGTCTATATTATCAACATTGTGAAAGTCAACAAAAGTCAACGTCACGGTCAAAGTCAACAAAAGTCAAACCCGACACGTTCGAGACGAGGAACCGAGACGAGACGTTGAAGATTTAAATGACTAGGAGTTTTATTGTAATAAATATATTTTGTATGAACAAAATATATTTTATCTTGATTTTAGTCATTTTTATGCTTAATATGTAATTTTGTATTAATTAGCCTAAGTCTAGGGGGTTAAGTGCAACTAGTGAATATTAGTCTAGACTATAAATAGGTTAATTGTCATTAGTGTTGGTTAATGGTTGCATGACGAATAGATTGAGGGATTATTTGTAAACACATATTTTGCAATCTAATTGAAGATCAAAGTGGTTTTGATTGTGATTATCATATTTTGATCTAATTCTTCATGATTTGATTCAAGTTTGATGTTCCTGAAGTTACAATTTGGTATCAGAGCCATTTTGGATCAAATTCACTGAAGATTTGAAGATTTTTAGAGAGAAAAGTTGAGGTTTTGGTTGTTTTTGTTCAATATCATGTTTTCATCAATTTCGGATCAAATTTGAGTGTTATTGATATGGAAATTGATTGAATCTGCTTGTTATTGGTTGGGAAAGCTCTGTTAATCATCAGGTTTCAAATCCATTGAGATTTGGGCGTTTTCAGATTGATTTCGTGTTGAAAAAGTTTTTCAGCTTCGTTCAGCGAAATTACAAGTTCTTCCAGCGAAACTGCTTGTTCTTTCAGCGAAACTACAAGTGTTTTACACTTTGTAGTTAATTTCAGCATCTCAGCGAAAGTAGTGATCTTGAACGAAAGTTCAACAGTGCTTGTGTGCATATTACAAGCGAAATTGCTGCCGAAAGTATCTTTGAACGAAAGTTCAAGCTTGTTTTGTGCGAAATTGTTGGCGAAACTAAGCAATCTAAAGCATTTGGCTAGCGAAACTGCTGCCGAAATTGCCAGCGAAACTACTGTCAGCTCAGCGAAACTAGAGTTCTCAGCTTGACCCCAGTTGCTAAGATTGTCTAGCGTGACATTTAAAAAGAATATATTTTTCCCGGGGGAGAATTATTTTACAATTTTTGGGAAAAATATTTTGGGGCGTTTAATTGTTCAAAATTTTTACAATCATGTCATCTTCAGAAGATTTTAAATCAGATAATCTCACAATGGCACAAAGCCGGTTTGATTCTTTTGCAGGTACAAAGAAAGAAAAATTATCAGATTTAATTGATCGATTTTTAAAAGTAGCAAATAATCTAAAGAAGCATGTGCCTGATCTCAGTAATCATGAACAAATTCAAAAGCTTCTCGAGTCTCTTCCATCCGAATGGAATCATCAAGTTAAAATGCTGAAGCAAGAAAGAAGTTATGTCGACACAAAACTTATGGATATGATCAACAGACTAAAATCTCTCGAGCTAGATATCCAAATAAACGAATTTCAACAAGCCGTGTTCCCACATCAAACTAACGCGCTTAATACTGATCTTGTCTCTTCTGTAACTAGCATACTTGATTACAAAACAGAGATGATTGAAAAGTTGAAGTTATTGAGAACTGATTCGGATTTAAATTTTGAATCCAAAGAAACTGTTGAAGAGAACTATGAAGCTCTGAGAGTCGACAATGATACTAAACCGGAGTCTGTGAGAACCGATGATGATAAGATTGGAAAAGCTGATAGAAGAAAGAAAGAATTTGAGGTTGAAGAGATGCTGAAGGTCAAAGATGATAAACAACAAGAAATCACAAGGGTTTTCAACTGTGAAAAGAGCTTAGATGCAGAACGAACTATCATGGGTCTTCCTTATGAGACTGTTCAGGATATGTGTTCTTCGTCATGCAAAATCCGGTTATTTGGGATTTATAAGGCAAACAGATTGTTATTGGAAAATGAAAAAGAATTAAAAACAATCAATCAGGAATTAAAGAAAAATGAAATTGCTTTTTCAAGAAAACTTAATGAAGCATTGGCTGAAAATGATCTTTTAAGAAGAACAATTTTGGAGCGTAACGTTCAAATTAATATTCTGAGAGAAAGGGCTGTTTTAGCTCAATTTGAAACAACAAAGCTTCAAACAAAGCCTGATAAATGGACCCTTTCACACATGAAAAAGGATGAGCTTATTGCTAAACAACAAGGGGCGCGGGTGAAACATGGGATTGGATATAAATCTGATAGTGAAACTGTATTTAATTCAGTTCCACCTCCTTCTACTTTATGTTATTCACCAATTCCCAAACCTCATTCTAAAAATGATTTGTTTGAACAATCTAATAGTAGTTTGCATGCAGGTTTGAGCGGTGTGAATCTTAAAGAGGTGCGAGATGATTATGATTCTACAACTGGTATGGTATACAATAAATGGAATGCTGACAGTCAAGCTAACGATTGTTCAGTCCCGGTTGTTTGTAAATCTATATCTATTATTTCTTCTAACTTCTTTGATAAGTTTAAAGCAGGTGAAATTCCTACTTTTGAGCCTGTCAGGGTTGTGAAAGAAGAGATAAATCTGAAATCACCTAATCATCAAGTTCCAACAACAACACATCCTATTCCTGTCAATCAAGATCCGTTGGAGAAAGATCTGTGTATACGAGACTGGACAAGCTCAGATGATGAATCAATCACAGAGGTGCGTGTTGGTTCCTCATAGATCAAGATGTCTCCTAATATTGTCAAGTCACAAAAGCTTCCAAAAGCTAAATCAAGACCAATATCGATCTCTTCTCCAATTGCAAAGCAACCCAGTCAATCAATGAAGATCTCATTCCCTGTTCAGCAAAGCAAATGCCAAAACAAGCAAGAATCTGCTACAAGCTCCAAGCAATCCTCATCACCACCTCCACAACACGGGACTACAAAGAATCAAAAGCTTTTCAAGGCTTGTTTTGAGTGTGGAAAAGAAGGGCATGTGGTAAAGAAATGTCCTCAAAGGCTTGCTACGAATGTTAAAGGCAAAACAAATTGCTTCTCCGAATGTAAGTATAAAAAGAATGTTCCAGACGGTAAAGGCAACACGGGTTGCTTCTCTGGGTCAAGAGGTAAAAAGCACACATCTTTGAATGGTTGGATGAAAAACCCTCCATCCAAACCTTTTCATGTGAAGCCGGTTTCACATGATACAAAGATGAAAATGACCAAAGTTTCAAAACCAAATTCTTTTCCTTGTGGTCTTAAACAGAAAATGATTTCCAAATTTAATTCATTCAAATTCAAGTTAATTGAACCGAAACAAATTTGGCAAATTAAAAAGAAGGATACAGCAATCCCTGATTGTTTAAACGGTTGTGTGCAGAAGCTTGTTACTTATCTTGATGAAAAAGGAACTTCAAGGACTACGATGGCCTGGGTTCCCCTTTCTAACTAATTTGTTAATGAGTGCAGGAACAATTCAGGAGGACTGTTAGTAATCCGGTTTACTGACAGAGATTGTTCCTAATTCAAATTTGAGGCGGAACAAACAGGTTAAGGTCATGGTATTTTATCCATAATCTGGATTTTTATCTACACAATCACAGTTCTCACTTCACAATCACTGCATATTTCTTGAGCATTCATTTTTTTATCATCATATCAGTGTAGTTTGGAAGAACTTCTTTGATAAATTTTTATTTTTGTACAGTTTTATAAAAAAATTAAAAAAATAATAAAAAATATAAAAAAATATAAAAAATATAAAAAAATAATAAATAAAAAAAAAGAAAAGTTTGCAAAAATAAAAATTTAGGGGGAGAGTATAAGTAAATAAAAATGAAAAGTGTACTGAGAACTTGATTCGAGATGATTGAGAAATGATTGTATATCTTCTTGAAATGCTTGTTTTTGCATGACTTGCGTTTTAAAATGAGAAATGATAGTAACTGATGTTGTTATCTGATTTACATCTTATTTTTAATTGTAAATAAAAGAAAAAACAATCAGATTCTTTAATGATATGCTTGGTAGACTCATCCTGAAGAATAAAGTAGACAGCAGTATGATGATTTAAATTAAAATATATGCTTAAGGATGTCTGGATTTACGCAATCATTTTGGCCTGCACAAAAACTGAGTCCTGACAAAAATTGGATTGAGAATTGATCTTTCTCCCACCATGATACAAATCATATAAGTCATATCTTTGAGCCGTGATTGGTGTATTTATGTGTCTTGTGTTTGTGCTAATCTCCTCTGCTGTACGGAAGTACTGACCTGGAGTGATGATCTCCTCTGCTGTACGATAGTACTGACCTGGAGCTCTCATCGGCACATGATTAAATGGTCATCTCCTTTGTTATACGTGAGTATAGACCTGGAGCTCTCACCATTTTGGTCTAAGTAGTGTCAAATCATCTAATTCACAGAATGCTATATTCTGTTGATAATCACTTGCACACTAATGCACACGCCTTGCTCTATAAAGATCGTAACAAAATTCAAGAAATCCTGAGGTTGGGTGAGGGTTTTTGCCAAAAGACTGTGGGGTCCTAGCATTCTAAAGTATTTAATCGAACCTTAACGAATCATCTACTTCTTGTTGAAAAAGATAGGGCATGAGTTTAAGTGGACAAACATATCAGCAATCGTTATTGATCTGTTTGAGAATTTCAAAATCATTTAAAGACTGTGATTAGATTTAGTTATCAGTGTGATCTCATTGCTTGTCGATGATTAAATTCATCTTTGTGCTAAAGTATATCTTGAGGATATGATCTCATGATCGATTCAGTTCTCGTTTTAAAAAAAAAACAAAAAAAAACACAAAAAATATATAATAGATATAAAATATGTTATAATACATGTATATAATAAAAAATAGAAAAATATAATAAAATTTCTTTTCAAATTTTTTTAGGTCTTCCATATTATGTTGTTACAATTTTATCATTTTCATGCATTTCACAGAAATTGCGTACAACCGAACACGGGTTCGCTTGTTTTCAAACACAAATAAACACGGGTTTATTTTGTTAAAATGAAATGATCTAATTAGAAATGTCGAGATTGTGTTTGTGAATGTGTTTCAGATTTTTGCTTTAAGTGATGGCCGATCATCAGTTGAGCAGTGTACCTGATCAGAGAATCTGTTCCTCAAGTTTGCAGGAGATACCGAGCTAGGAATCCTCCTCCTACATCTTCTGAAGCACTCGAGATTAGAGATTTGGGAATGTTATTCCAATATCTTCACAAATGTTGCACTCAAAAAGGGGGAGCATATAAATAGGGGGAGTTTATGAGATGAATAATTTTTCTCATCAGATTCAAAAAGCTTTAATTTGAAGATCTTTCTAATGTTGACTTTTCGGTGCTGAATTCGTTTGAAAACGTTGATAATGATAGACTAAGGGGGAGTATTGTTGGAGCTGGAAAAGATAGTCTATATTATCAACATTGTGAAAGTCAACAAAAGTCAACGTCACGGTCAAAGTCAACAAAAGTCAAACCCGACACGTTCGAGATGAGGAACCGAGACGAGACGTTGAAGATTTAAATGACTAGGAGTTTTATTGTAATAAATATATTTTGTGTGAACAAAATATATTTTATCTTGATTTTAGTCATTTTTATGCTTAATATGTAATTTTGTATTAATTAGCCTAAGTCTAGGGGGTTAAGTGCAACTAGTGAATATTAGTCTAGACTATAAATAGGTTAATTGTCATTAGTGTTGGTTAATGGTTGCATGAAGAATAGATTGAGGGATTATTTGTAAACACATATTTTGCAATCTAATTGAAGATCAAAGTGGTTTTGATTGTGATTATCATATTTTGATCTAATTCTTCATGATTTGATTCAAGTTTGATGTTCCTGAAGTTACAAGAGGCATTCCTAAACAGGTAGCATTATGTAGCATGCAACAAATATATTTACAAGATCATAAAGATTTTTCATATAAGGTTTATGCATCAATTATAGTCTAGGTCAAAATTTCTAATAACCTAACTCCCTATAGTTATGGGCTCTGATACCAATCTGTCACACACCAACCTAAACGACGGAAACGTTGAGATGTGAGGGTTAAGATTGTTCACAGCCACATAACACTACCATTAAATGTAAATATAATTACAACCAATAAGTCTCAAACAATATAAAATATAACATAAGTCTAACAATTTCAAGATTTGAAGGCATGTCTTTTATTTCCTAGGTCCAACCCTAGATGTAAGCATACTTCAATATTATTCATCAACCTTGGGCATTTCCTGAAACATGTTAAAAATAAAGTCAACTTTAAAAGTTGGTGAGTTTCCATGGTTTAAGCATATACATATATACATATATATATATATATATATATATATATATATATATATATATATATATATATATATATATATATATATACATCCATAGATATACATATATACATAGATAGATAGAAATATATATAGATATAACATATATATATATATACATATATATATACATATACATATATATATACATATACATATATATAGATATACATATATATATACATATACATATATATATAATATACATATATATATATATATATATATATATATATATATATATATATATATATATATATATATACATATAAGTTAAAGGTAGCAATTCAAGTCATCGATTACGAAAAGAGTATAGATAACAGAATGATACAATCAAACCTTGATAAAGATATCCATTACAAGTTATTACGATTAGCTAAGTTTACTTGGTTCCCATGATGAACAAGTCATACTTCATCAGGAGCCGGCAATAACCTCAGCTTTAGCACCAAATAGGCTTGTCAGACCCATATATTTACAAGTATCAAGACATTTACAAGATCAAGTTTATAATGTTAACATGTTTCACCCCAAAAGGTGTGAAATAATATAAAGAGGGGCATGCAAACTCACATGATATATAAGATGATTTTTAAAAGAATAATAAGAAATTAAGTGGTGCTCCAACGATTCATTTTACAAGATGCCTAAACGTATAAGTTCCAAGATTAAATCAAGGATAGATTAACGATCAAATGTGAACTAGGGTTTCAATTGGAATTTGGGGTTTTGATAATTACATTAAATACAATTATGTAACTAATTATATTTTGATTCCATAAAGATGGAATAAATTGATTTAATAATTAAGATTTAAAACGAAATATTATTAATAATTGATTAAGTAATGGTTGAGTATAAAACGTGAGAAGAAACAATTAACTTAATAATTAATTATTTAAAACTTGGTCAAAATAAATTAATTGAATAATTATTCATTTAAATGACTTGCATAATAGTTTAAAAGTATTCAGGTTTGATTTATAATGTTTTTATAAATTTTGAGTAGTTCCTATAAAGGATTCATAATGTTTAACCCTATGATAAATAAAGAAATAGAAAATTATATGTTTTAGAATTTTTTTTAGAAACTAAATAAAGATTTTGGAAATAATTTTTATATAATTTCAATCTCGTAAATAAATTATATACTTTATAACATTTTACATCATAAAATAAAATAAATTTCTAGTTATAATTTTTGAATATTACAGAAAATAATAATTACATTTTGAATTAGTATTAATTATTAAGTTGATTTTTACATTAAGCTAATAACATTTATATGATTTTCTGGAAATTAAAGTAATTGTAATGATTTGAAAAAAATTTGCAGGTGCCCGGGTTCGAACCCGGGGTCCGTTTTGCATTCAATGTGTATGTTGACCGGCAGGCTAGAATCCCATATCTGTTTGTAATCGTAATTCAATCTTTAAAACCTGTGATAGTGAAAACCCCAAAAATCCATATGAACCCTATATGATTTTGATCCAAATTGAACCCCCAAACAATGATTATTACAGAAATAAACACGGGGCTTTGATTTCCCATGTAAAATCGAGTATATACGAGTCCTTGATTTACCTGATTCGATCGGATGAACGCTTAACAAGAAGGAAGCGATTCGCGACAAATCTAAAGTTGGTTCGAGATGCAATTGTTATTGATAATCAAATTAATTTCGTGTGATGATTCAGCGAGTGATTTCGACCAGAAGCCCTTTATCAATTTCTTGGGCTGCTCGGAAGGTGGATTTTGGTTAAGTTGCAGGTCCGATGAAGAAGCGATGACCGAAATCTATGGGGTGAACTCGATAAGCGCAATTGGGTGTTCAGATAGTTTGGAAAAGTCGATTAGAAACGTAACCCTCTGTTATGTATCATTGATTTAATTGGTTACAGTAAGAACGTGTTAAGACTTTGAATCGATACTTTGGTTTCAAGTGCATGGCTTTAATAATCGAAATAAATTCAATTGGAATCGATATAGTGTTCGAAACCGGTGTAGGATGAGTTAAGGAGTAGTTAATTGTCTTTTGATCGGCCGTTTTGGGGAAGTTGAGGGTCGCCGGAGCTCGCCGGACGGCGAACGGGCCGACAGGAGGGGGGGAAGGTTTGGGTTTTTCAAAATATTACACTTTAGTCCCTGCAGTTTTAATTTTTATAATTTTATGTACAAACTTTCCATTTAAAGTTTCTAAATTGACATTAAGGCCCCCTTGACTTCTTAACTCCAAGTTTTAAACATTTTTCTTTATTTTAAATAACTTTTATAAATTATTATTTTTATTATTATTATTTTTTATTATTGACATTTATGTTAAAATTCATAACTAATAATCAAAGGTTACAATTATTATTATTATTATTATTATTATTATTATTATTATTATTATTATTATTATTATTATTTATTATTATTATTATTATTATTATTATTATTATTATTATTATTATTATTATTATATTATTATTATTATTATTATTATTATTATTATTATTATTATTATTATTATTATTATTATTATTATTATTATTATTATTATTATTATGTTTATTTTAATAAATCAAATTATTAACCCCTAAATTAATGAATTAATGTAGAATAAAAGAAACAATCACAAATAACCCATATAGTTTCATAAATGACAGAAATGGTCCTACAAGAACATAACGACATTTAACTTTTAATTAACGAAAACTACGAAAGGTTACAGGTCTTTCTTGTTCTCTTTTGCTTTATCAATCCCCTCATACATAAGGCTATGTGCATCCTATAGTTGCTTAGCAGTCTTGCACTTCCTGAAACCACTGTAGATAGAGTTTAGGAGAGTAGTTTGGAGGACGGTCATGGACTTCTGATCTACATCATTCTTCTTCCAGTCTTCTTTTGAGTAGTCAACCACTTTCTTTGGTATCATTCAACCACCACCAGCAACTAAAGTGGTGCATGGTACATGAGGTCTTGAGACTACAAATCCCCTTATCCTGCTGTCTTGAGACTTGATGAAGCCTTCCATTCTTTGGCACCAAGTATCAAAGTCATCAATAGTGATCAGTGGACACTTTGTCATAGTACCGATTTCCATATCAGCCTAGGTGAGAGTTGTCATTTGAGTTGTTAAGTGTTTTGTGAAACTAAAGGGATTGAAGATGGTGAGATCTTACAATCAAGAACCTAAAAAGCTCTAATACCAATTGCAAGACCGTTGAAGGGGCTCAATACAAGAATTTCATTGTGAGAAGAGACTTAGAACACTTAACGGATCAAATAGAGAACTAGGTAGGACACTAAGAACACAAGTAAATATGAGACAGAACTAAGAACAAGAACAAGATAATATTTGGTTTTCAAGAATGATGTATATTACTCTCAAGTTCTATTACAAGTGTTACAAAGCATGAAGATAAAGACAAGTACTTGATACACTTTATACGACATCCTACAGCCGGCTATAATTTGAAAGCTAGCTGGAAACTCTAATCTAGATAACAGGATCAATGTATAGTCAAAAGGCAAATTGCCTTTTGACTTGTAACTATGACATGCCATAGCTCACATCCTACTATATTACAAAAAGAATAAAAGGTGAAAAAGTAGAAAGTTACACACCAATGACCATAAACTACAGTTGAGAAGAGTATCGACCTTTTCACCAACTCATCTAAGTTGGTGAGTCTTCAATGGCAGCAGAAACTAGTTCAGCTTTTGTTAAAAGGTGATCAGAGAAAGCATGTCTTCTCTATCTTTGGAAGAAATCAGTCTTTGGCTTTGGAAGACTTTGTCTCTGAAGCTTTGGAAGGCTTCTTCTTTGGCTTCAGAAGATATGGTCATTTGGCTTCGAATGATTTTACATTAGCATATTTTCCTGAGTTGTGTAAAACTTCCAAAGTAACTTCCTATGTACTTCATGCTAACATGCTGAGAGATATTTGATTGCATCAACCTTCAAGTGTAAACTTTACAAAAACTAATTGCGATACACTGCTTCTTTCATCATAGGATATGTAAAGTAGCTCAAAGAAACAAGATCCTTAAGTATCTTTATTCCATTCACGTGATTCCTAATGTATCCTGTTTGATTTCATCGATCTCAAAATAGCTTAGAATATAGATAGGAATAAGTTTTAGTTTCAAAATTCTTAAACTTCACGCATTTTAAAGTTTACAACAGTAAGCCAATCTAACATTACCTTCAAGAAAGTTCACTAAAGTCAGCTTATATCTGTATGTTTTGGTCTCTAAATCACGTTAGTAGCATTAACCTAAGCACCTTCTTTAAGCAAAAAATCTACAACATAAGCTCCATGCTTGTCAATTGTACAAATTTCAAACAATTTATCAGTTACATTGTCATATTTGAAACATCATAATAATGTATGTAGTAGCTATTTCTAATTAAAATGAGTTCAAAAATAATATTGTGAACCTTACCAACATAATGACTAAAGAATGACTATAAAATAAGTAGTTGAAGTGATTAAGAAATTTATGACATCTGTCATCAAATCCGGTTAGTTAACTTTTACTTTTAACTTTGACTTCGACTCTTTTGGCTCTTTTTTTAACTATTGACCAATTAATGTGCTTATGTGAAAATATAAGTGAAAATATTTGGTGTATATTTGTGAAATATAATTTGATGATTGTAAGAGAGTTAGCATACTTGTTGATAATTGTGGTATGAATGTGTTTATGTTTTTCCTAAGACTTATAACACTTATAATTGATGTGTAAATTCTTTAATACTATATGTGGATGAATATAAGTTGATTAGAAAAGTATATAAGTAATTATCAAACCATAAGAATCTTACAACAATATATATAGGTTTGAGGTTGTTGTACATAGTTCTAAGTCAATAATGATTGAGAAATGTGTTCAACTTAGTCGAGTGGTTATTCATGCTAATAGACCATACTTATGGACCATATGCACGAATGAATCATACTTATGGATCAGTCGCACGACTAAACCAGGAGACTGGATCATTCGTATGACTGAGACATAAGATTGATTACTGAACCTTTAGTCGTGCGTATGAATTAATCGCATGAGTCAGTCGCACGACTGAACCATGCAATGGTTCAGTCGTACAAATGAAAACTAAAAACCGTGAAAAATAAGCAGACTTCAAAGATTTACAAACCCTAGCTGTCCAGAGCGTCCTAAACAGCCTATCTAACTTCATAATTCATTCCTAATTGATTTCTAATCAATTCTTAACGTTTGTTTCATCGTTAGATCGATCAGGTTGTCGTTCTCACTGAATGGATCGCCAATCAAATAGGATTTCACACTATTTGCTCTGGTCTCACGCAGAATCTGTTAGTACTCCATACGAAAACGGTCCTAACAAGTGGTCAGAACTTTAGCTCGTGATTTTGCGTGGATTCAATTGGTTTTGGTGTTAAAACAAACGTTTTCAATCAAAAGAGTCACTTTTTTTGCTTCAAAAAGTGTTTTTGACGATTGCATGTGTTAAAGTTTCGATTGTTCATCAAACGGCAGATTAGGGTTTCTGGAAAATTCGTATTTTGTGTCAAAGTATTCAAATATTCGATTAAAACACAGCAGCCTTCAGTCGCACGATTGGACCATGCGTACGACTTAACCCATTTGTATACTCTCATTCGTACAACTGAACTCAGTCGTATCTCTCATTTGCATGACCGAATCCAATCGCCCAATTGAGTTCATTCGTATCTTTCATTCGCACGAGTGACCCATTCGCATAGCTCATTCGCACGAGTGACCCATTCGCATAGCTCATTCGCACGAGTGAATCTGTCCTGTTCTAAGTTTACCAAGTCTATAGCAATGGAAGACCAGTTTGCTGCATTCATTGCTTGAAAGGACTCGCGTATCCAGTTTCTTCTACTTCTGGAGAATGAGATTGGAAACCACAACAAACCGCCAAAGTTGTTAACTTCGGATGAATATCCACAGTGGAAACAACGGTTTGAAATCTACTTGAATGGAGTTGACCCAATCCTTTGGACATCCACTGAGACTGGGTACACGGTACCAGTCAGTGCAAATGGAGTTAAATTGACTTTGGGAGGAATGAGTGAATCCTAGAAGACTCTGCATAATGCTGAAAAGAAAGCATACGCCTTGTTGACTTAGTATATACCTAAGGACATATTTCATCAGTTCTCTAAGAACAAGCAGTCGAATAAATTATGGGATGCCTTGGAAAAGAGATACGAAGGAAATTCAACTCTGAAAGCACTGAAGGCAAAAGCTCTTAAGAAAGAATTTGACAGTTTCTCTTTGATTGGGAATGAAAGCTTGGATGACATCATTGATCGATTCTATCATCTGATGAGTGAGTTGCACACTCATGGCGTGACCACATCAATGGAAGATAAAGTCTCTAGTTTTGCTGATGGTCTGCCAGAAAAATGGTATCCATTTGTGTTTAATCTAAGAAAAAACAACACTCTTGCTACTTTAGACATAAATGATTTCATTTTGAAGTTAAGGGAGGAAGAACTACGTATGAAATACAAGTCAAAGAAAGGATCCTATTTTCAGAATCCTGCACTATACAATTCAGTTCTGACTCCGGCTGCTTCAGGTGCACCACTACAAACAACGTTTGTGTCTAGCTCTTCTGCTCCTTCCCAAAGCAGTGCATCAGGAACCATAACATCAGGGTCATCTGGAACCTAATACATAGTTCCTGAGGCAAATACTACAAAGTTGAAGATCGAGAATCTCGGAAATGTCACCGTGGAAGTTGCTAAAGAGCACATGGACCTTCTAGCTGCTGTTGTTTAATCTTATGATGGATTGGTTGCTGGTAAGATTGGAAACTATCATCTTGCTGACGAGGACTACGAGCAAGTTGATGAAACTGAGCTAGAATGCATGGATATTATGTGGGCCTTGGCTAGTGCTGTTAGAAGAGCCAAGAAGTTTGTTAAAATGACGGGGAAAAATTTGGTTGCCACTAAAGATACGACATTAGGATTTGACAAAACCAAAGTCATGTGTTTCAATTGTGGTGAAAAGGGGGCCTTAAAACCTGAGTGCGTAAAGCCAAAGAAGACTGGAAATGGAAATCCTTTTCCTACATTCAACTGACAAGACAAGGATAAGATTGGAGCTTCATTTTCAAGTCAAGAGTCTAAGGCTTTGGTTTCTCAAGGTGATGAAGGACAAGACTGGTCCTTCCGATTCGTTTCTCAGGGTGAATCAAACATTGCTTTAGTTGATACATTGGATGATGGATCTGCAAGTGAAGGAGACATCATAGCTGAGCATTCACTTTCAGATATCGAAGAAGCTATGAATGTCGTTGATCATTTGGTTGAATAAGAGCAAAGTGCTACAAACTCAGAATCTCCAGTCACCGAAGAGTCCGACACTGCTTTGATGGCTGATTCGTCTAGTTCTGCACAGGTATGTTTTAAAGACGAATTATTCGAAAAACATGCATGTACTGAATGTGATAAATTTAGGGAAAGATTTGATTTAAAATTTGTTAGGTTATTAGAATATAATGATAATCTACTAAATGATTTACAACTCTGCACTGAAGCAAATCGTGTTTTAAAACAAAATGAGTGCAGCTTCAAAGACAAGATAGAACTGTTTGGGAAACAACTAAGGGAAACCGAGGTTGTTGCCTTAAATCAATCAAATGACATCAAGTTCTATTTAAATTATTTGGAGGAAACTAAGAAGGAAAAATCAGTTTTGCAAGTCGAAGTTGATTCATTAAAACAAAAACTGCACAGTTTAGCAAGTTCTTCTCATATTGTTCAGAACCTAGTGAAAGAATGGAATGCAGGGGAAGGTCTAGGTTATAAGGTAGTACCTCCACCATATCAAATCATTTTGAACACTAAATGTAGACCAATTAATAATAACCCAGTAAAGGATCATGTGGTGTCCAGTCCTCTGGTCAGTGATCCAGATTCTATGGGTAAACATGTGAAATCTGTCACTAAACAGAAGGATTCTACTTTGGGATCGAAAGATAAGATACCTGTTGAGGATTTTGGTAATAAATTGAAAAGGTTAAATTAGAGTAAGGTTCACAAACGTCTATTTCAAAACCTAAAAGGTCAAATCCAATGAACCTTAAACGTGTTAATCATCAACATCCTAATAAAATGAAAGTGAAAAATGTTCAAAATGTCAAAACCATTAAATTTGTTAAAGAAAGTGAAACATCTACAAAGGAAGAGAAACAACCCAACCAGACATATCTCTAACCATGACCAAACTCAACCCAACATCATAACTTTCTTCAAACGATTGAAGGAAGATCCTGCTACAGTTGTGGAAAACAAGGACATATCTCTCCAAACTGTCCTTATTATCAGACACCTAAAAAGAAAATTGAACTTTTTGATGAAAAACCAAGATTTTTTGAAATTAGATCTAATGTGTCACCTAAGGTTACACCTAAGATTATTAGTGAACTTAAAGTTCAAACCATAAGCCAGTCGTCTGTTTACCACAAACAGACCTTACACAAAACTGGTTTATGGAAGATCAAACAAGTAATGTGTTTGATAGTGAGAATAAGAAGAAGAAAGATGTGCCCTCATCCTCTGAAGGATAGTGGCTTGAGTTCATGATGAGTGACACCTCTGGGACACCCAAGCCACTTAAGGCTTGGGTCCTAAACCTAAACTAATCAATTCCTTTGTAGGTGCAGGGTGTCCGCTACAGCGCTATCACTAATACCTAGATTATTGATAGTGGGGCTTCAAGGCACATGACCGGGAGTTCGTCTCTCCTTTTCAACGTTAAGAAAATTAAAGGGGAACACGTATCATTCGTTGGGAATAAAGGAGGTTACATCACCGCTCAAGGCGAAGTGGGAAATGAGATAGTGAAGTTTGACAAGGTCAACTATGTTTAACAACTGCAAAACAACTTGCTTTCTGTCTCCCAAATCCGTGATAAGGGATTCAAAGTTGTGTTTGACAACAAGAAGTGCTACATGTTGAAGAAGGAGTATGTTGTCGAGGAGGATAAAATTCTAATGTCAGTTTCAAGATATAATGATCTGTATGTCTTGGATCTATCAAAAGCCTCCACAACTGAGTCTACTGCCCAGTGCTTCTTGTCAAAGGCAATAGAGAGGGATTCAGTCTCCTGGCATAGGAGAATGGGACATATTAATCCCAGGAAGATGAATCATCTTGTTCAAAATGATTTGGTGAATGGAATTACAGTCAAGAATTTCCAACTCCCAGATTTCTGCCTAGCATGTAAGAAAGGGAAACAGACCAAGAAGTCTCACAAAGCAAAGAAAGTCAATTCTATCGACATTCCTCTCGAGCTTCTACACATGGATCTGCTTGGCCCAGTCAGTACAAAGAGCATTGCTAGTGATTGGTACTGCTTTGTAGTAACTGATGATTACTCAAGATTCTCTTGGGTGATGTTTCTGAAAGCAAAGTCAGAGACATTTGAATCATTCAAGCATCTAGTCACTACATTGGAATCACTCTACAAGCTAAAAGTAAGAAAAATTCGATCAGACAACGGAACAAAGATCAAGAATCAGTGGATGGAGGCATTCTGTCAAGAGAAAGGAATTGTTCATCAATTTACTTCTGCTTACACTCCACAGATGAATGTGGTTGCTGAAAGAAAGAATCAGAGCTTGATAGAGACACAAGGACAATGTTAGCCGACTCTAAGCTGCCCATTCAATTCTGGAACGAGGCAGTGGCTAATGCATGCTACACTCTCAATCGAGTCTTAGTGGTCAAACGTCTTGAAAAAAAGTGATATGAATTGCTCCAGCGACGTAAACCCAACTTGGAGTATCTAGAACCATTGGGAGCACCGTGCATGTTGTTAAAGAAAACTCAGACTGGGAAGTTTTGCTAGAAGGTAGAAGAAGGTATCTTTCTCGGATATAGTATACCAGATAAGAGAGTTTATAACAACTCAACGGGTCAGGTAAAAGTGTGGTGCAATGTTTATGTCCAAAGATACACCACCCCCCTGCTGGTGAAGGACCTTCCTTTTCTTTGACTATGATGGATTCTTCAAGTCTGTCATTCTACCTCCTTCTCATCCTAATGATGAGTTACCTGCTCGAATGATGTACGATGTTCTGAATACTCCTCTACTAGACCCGACATCATCAGTTCCATTAGACGATACTTCTAGCCCTTTAGGGGGAGAGCTTGAAGTAAGTGAGTCTTCCTCTGATGATGAAGCAGTTGAGACTACAAATGTGGACCAGGAGGAGCAGGTTCCCACTATCGAAAGTACACAAGCATCTGATCTTGATGCCTCTGGAACTTCTGAACCCCATACTCCAACAGCCACCGAAACTGAACCTAGGATTCAAAATCTAGATAATAAGTTAGTTGTTCCCACCACTCCCGAAACTCGAGTTAATGTGCATCAACTCCTGGACAATATCATCGGGGATATTCTATCGGGAGTTCAGACACGAAATCAGCTATACTCAGCTGATTATGTCGCAGTCATGGAAAAAGGATATCTACACAATGGAGCTTATCGATGTTTTGTGTCTTAATTTGAGCCAAAATAAGTAAGTTAAGCTTTAAACGATGAGACATGGGTTAGTGCTATACAAGAAGAGCTCCTTCAGTTCAAGAAGTTAGGAGTATGGACTCTTGTGGTAGACCAAAAGGGGCAAAGGTGATTGGCACTAAAAGGGTTCTTAAGTGTAAGAAAGATGACCAAGGGGTTATAATTAGAAACAAGGCTAAGCTTGTTGTTCAAGGTTTCAGACAAGTCGAAGGCATTGACTACAATGAAGTGTTTGCACGTGTGGCAAGGATGGAAGCAATTCGTATCTTCTTAGCCTATGCATCCTACATGAAAATCAAAGTTTATCAATTGGATATGAAAAGTGCATTCCTTCATGGTGAAATCCGTAAAATGGTGTACGTCAGTCAACCCGAAGGATTTGAGGATTCTTATCATCGTGATAGAGTTTATAAACTAGACAAGGCTCTTTATAGGCTTCATCAAGCCCCTCGCGCCTGGTATGAGAAACTCTCTACTCATCTGCTGAAACATGGTTTTCGCAGAGGGGTTATTGACTGCACGTTGTTCATCAAAGAGAAAGATGATGATCTACTACTGGTACAGATATATGTGGATGACATAATCTTCGGTTCCAAAAATGAAGCATTGTGTAAAGAATTCGAATTAGTGATGAAAGCTGAGTTTGAGATGAGTGCCATGGGAGAGATGAAGTTTTTTCTTGGGTTACAGGTCGATCAGACACCAAATGGAATCTTCCTGCATCAGTCCAAATATGTAGGAGATATCCTTAGTTGGTTCGACATGGAGAATGCAACGGTTGCTGGGACTCCACTTGCCACGAACCACGATCTAGCACTTGACGAAAATGGTGATCTGGTAGATGCCACTATGTACCGAGGAATGATCGGATCTCTGATGTACCTCACAGCCTCTCGTCCTGATATTATGTACGCCACATGTCTTTGTTCCAAATATCAGGCTAAACCAAAAGTGAATCATCTAATTAGGGTAAAAAGTATCTTTTTTATCTGAAGGGTACTCCAACACTCGGGTTGTGGTATCCTCATGATGATGACTTTGAGCATACAGCGTATAGTGACTTAGACTATGGTGGTTGCAAGATGAAATTAAAAGTCAACATCAGCATGATTTCAGTTCTTTGGAAGACGCTTAGTCACCTGGCGGTGTAAGAAGCAGACATCTGTTGCTTTGTCAACATGTGCAGCTGAATATGTTGCTGCTGCAAGTTGCTGTTCACAAATCATTTGGATTCAACAGCAAATGCGAGACTATGGTTTGAAATTTTCTAACACCCCTATCTTTGTTGATAATTCTGCTGCAATAGCTGTCACCAAAAATCTGGTCCAACACCCAAAAACTAAACACATCGGTATTAAATATCACTTTATACGTGACTGTTTTTAAAAGCAATTAATCGATGTTGTTAAAATTGATACGGATTTTCAACGCGCCGACCTATAGACAAAAGCTTTTGACAAACCTCGGTTTTTCTATCTTTTGGAGGTCAATGGCGTGAAAAAACAAAGTGATGTGATTCCAGAAGAATTGAGTTCTTAGTCCGACAAATTTTCTTATTTTTTTATTTTTGTTTTCTTTTTTTTAATTTTCTTTTCCAGTCTTTTAAAATTCAAAAACACAAAAACTTTTTTGGTTTTAGAATTTTAGGGGGAGAATAGTTTAGTTTCAGTATTCAATTACTTAAAAAAGGGGGGGTGGTTGGCAGAAAAGCCAAAAGCAAAGAAATAAAATCTGTGATATTGATTCAAAAATTATGGAAAATGATAGTACACAAGGAACTAATTGTTTGGGACATCAAAATGATTTAAATTAATAAAATTCTATATTCATATTACAAGTCTGAGAAGTCTAAGCAAAATAAAGAAAAAAAATGATAGTGAACTAGTCTTCTACTGAGGTAACATAGAGAAAGTAGGCCTAGGGGTTGCTAGTTCATTATATGATGTGTCGGTAGATTCAACACAATAGACGAGTAGACTTCATTGGTGAATCAAATTAAAACTAATTTGTTCAACTTGCTGTGGGTTCTCATCTAATTCCTGGTTAACACAATCAACACATTTCCAATAAGGGGTGACGAGCAAAATAAGCGCCACAAATGTATGCGGATGACCATAAAAATGAGCAAAGCACATGGAAAAATTGTTAAGCGCAATCAAGCTAATGACTAATGTTGTTGGTGTGTTATGTGCAAAAGAAAAAAATGCTCTAACAAGAAGATAGGTTGTGTGCCTCTCTGCTGTGCGATGGCACTAACCTGAGGATAAGCATAACCTAAATATTCTAAAATTCATTGTTGTTTGTGCCTCTCTGCTGTGCGATGGCACTGACCTGAGACTTGGCATCTCTTTGAAAGCTCTTTGAATAGTTTCTTCTTGTCAAATACCCGTAGACCGCTAAAAAATCTCCTGAGGATGTTGATTACCATATAAGTGTGGGATCCACAAATGCTTGTTGAAATAATAAAACCTAACTTATCACCAATGTGAGTCAAAAATTCGTGTATGGATTTAAGTGGACAAATATACTGACAATCATCGTGGCTGCAACTCTCGACAGTCAAAATCATTGTGTGCACCTTATAGCTCTAGTATAATTTCCTGTAAGTGCTATTGACTCTCAGACAAATAAGAATCTAGTATTCAAGTACATATAAAAGGGTCCCAAATGATTATGATATACCTGTATGATTCCATATGAATCTTTCCACATATGATAAAAATAAATTGAAGCTGTTCTGCTTTGGAGGCAAAATCAGTTAAATGATTTTTAAAAGGTTTTTAATCCACCTCAAACCAAAACACAAAAATATGTCTTGTTTTGTTTTAATCCAAGTTGTTTTCTGCTTTCGTTGTCTTCTTTGCGTCGATGTCGGACTATATAACTAGATGAACTCTGAGAATCACAAATTAAAAAGGGTCACGTCTGAGGTGACCAACTGGCTCTAAATTAAAAAGGGTCACGTCAGTGGTGACCAATCGGCTCTCAATTAAAAGGATCACGTCTAAGGTGATAAAATGATTTTCTGTTAAAAAGGTCATGTCTAAGATGATCATTAGTCATAATGTTATAAATCAAAAGTTAAAGTTTGAGTGTATGGAAATGTATGAAGTCAAACTCATAAGTATGAGCCAACCGTACGATTGAATCATAAGTATGAGCCAATCGCACGTATGAGCCAATCACACGATTGGACCATAATTATGATCCAATCACACGATTGGACCATGAGTATGGGTCAACTATGTGATTGGATCACAATAATGGACCAATCGTACGACTGGATGAAGGAGATTGAGTCAGTCGCACGACTGAACCCCAGTCGCACGAATGAGTCATGTGTATGGGTCTAGTCGCATGACTGAAATTTAAAACAACATAAAAAGGGGGCCAGTCGGTCGTATTCCCTACCACTCTTCAAAACTCTCAAAAACCGCCTAATACCAGACACTCTGCCCAAATTTTCGATTATTGTGATTTTTCTCCGATTATGATACTAACCGATTTCTATTCATCTTCAGGTACTTTGAAACTGAAATCTGATCAAAAGAATGGATTAATCGAACCCACAATGACCGAAAATGTTTAAAATCAAGAACCAGGACAATACTCTAAAATAGACCACTTAAATGGACAAAAACATTGATTCAAATGAAACTAAGTGCTATATCGAGTCCCTGCGAACCTAATGAATCTAAACACGAAGTGTAATGTAACGTTTTGACAAAGATTCAAATTTATGGTGTCGAACAGAGCAAGATGCGAATAGACACGCCATATGAACCTCAGTCGCACGATTGAGCCAGACGCATGATTCAATCGCACGAGTGAATCAATCAGTGACTCAGTCGCATGATTGACTTAACCACATGGCATAGCATATGACTATGTTCAGTCGCTGGCTCAATCGTACGACTGAACTCAGTCGTATGGTTCAATCACACGATTGAACCAGTAGATTAAAATCAGCTAAAATTCATTGTTATCTCCTATGAAAAAATCTAATGTATATGTTTCTTGTGTTGCAGCAATATGGCTAAGAGATGGACTATGAGCACTAAGCACAACATCTGTGCTCATCTAGATGCTGCATCTCGGAACGCTTCTGAGTTCACCGGGATTATTGCCTTCCTGCGTAGATCGAGGATCTACAAGGCCATTTCTACTCCATGCACACCATACCGGTCTATTCAGCAAGCTTTCTGGGAAAGTGCCACAGTGGACAGGTCTGTTGACCCCACTGTATCCGGAGCTCTATATTCGGACAAGAGATTGATATCCGTGAAGACGACCTGAGGAGAGTCCTAGATTTGGGTGAAGACGGAGCCCATCCAACCAAGCTGCATCCCTAACTGTTCGAGGATGTTTTATGAGGATCAAGTACGCCGGAGACATCAATGTAGGCGTACTGAACAAGAGCAACATGTGCCCCCAGTTCAAGTATCTGGCACATGTGATCCTCAAGTGCATAGCCTCCAAACGTGGAGGATTCGATGAGATGTCCGACCAAATCCAGAATGCATATGTTGCACTGGTACTGAACCAACCTTTTAGTTTCTCACGCATGCTCTTCTCGTACTTGATAGAGAACATTGAGGCCAAAGGCAAGGAAGGCTTCTGCATGTATCCAAGGTTCTTGCAGATGATCATAGACGAGAAGCTTCCTCTGCTGCCTAATGAGAAAGACGATGTTATGATGTTAGAGGTGATGGATGACACCACTCTGGGAGGATGAAGGTGTACCGGGGGAAGGAGGTGAAGCCCCCGGTCAGGAGACTGTTTGGCCATCTGGCCTACGAGGATTACGTGGCGCCCTCTCATAAGAAGTGGCGTCATGATGACAGTGACTCAGACGTTGAGCCTATAGTGGTACCTACCGATGAAGATGACGACGATGATGATGACCATGATGATGGTCAAGGAGGTGGAGATGCTGGCCCCAGTCAATCACTGGCCACCGACATGTCTACAATATCTCCACCACCTCCACACAGTACTTCAGCCGCTCCTGGTGGATCTAAGCAGGCTGCTTTCACCAGGACTTCTTGATAGATGAAGGGGATGAGTCTGATGATGAGCCTCTCACCAGGAGAGTCGGGAGCCGGGTTGTGGCTACCGAGAAGGGGATAGAGGCGGTTGGTGGACGCCAAGCTGGTATTAAGGGTGGTGACACTGATGTCACAGATCCAACATACACACTCGACCAGCTAATTAGATCAGGGGGAGCCCCGATAGCCAAGGGTTCCAAGAGGAAGAGGATGGCCCAACACCATGGCAAGAAGGGTAAGAGGTAGAGGATTACTTTGATCAAATCTTCCACCACCACAGCCACTACCACCACCACTACCACTACCACCACCACTGTTACCCACACTGCCACCTCTACTGCCACTCACACTCCCACCACCACTCATACATTCACACCTACCTCACCCACAATACCCAAAACAGCTCCACCACAATACACTTCCATTCCTACTCCCATCTACACCACATCCACCACTACACCCACTACTCCCCAAGCAGGCACATCCACCCAATTCCCACCTACACAGGGCTCTACTCTACCCACTGTTGGGCTAGAGGAACAGTTGGCGAGCCTAAACAGACTGATGCTCAAGCTGCTAGCGACAGATGATCTGAGAGCCAACCAAATGAATCAGCTGATGGCGGTCAATACCGCACAAGGCAAGCAGATAGCTCAGCTTACAGAGAAGAACATTGCTCATGAGAGAGCTTTAGTTCAAGCTCACCATGCCCTGAATGCTCAAAATGAGCTTTTCAAGGCATCCGTTAGCGGATCGAGGGGTTAGAGAAACAGAACAATAAGCTGATGTTGATGTTGAAGGGAACAAAGGGTGAGCCCCTGAAGATTAAGGGTGATGGAGATGATGGTGGAGATGATGATGATGATTCGACATATGATGAATCAAAAGAAGATGATGATGACGAGGAAGCTGGAGGAAGTGGAAATGGAAAAAGAGATGATGATGAGGAGGAGGATGATCAAGAAGGTGATGCATCTGCATCAGCTTCAAATCAAGGAGCAAAGGAGACGCGCACCAAAAGAGCTGCGTCCTCCGCACCTCCAACTAAAGAGACACACGATCGATGCAAAAATGAAGCTCCACAGACTGAGGATTATGATGTCGTTCCCCTTCAGCAAGTCAAGACTCAACTTACTATGATTCTTGATTTGCAAGGAATTGTGAGAGGGTCAGTGAGCTACACTCCAGAGGAAGGAGAAATCATTCATGATCTGACTGATGAGCAGCTCGCTGATATGTTTAGAATAAATCCAAATGAGCTTGTCAAAGATGCTCCAGAAGTAGAAGTTTTGAGTGACGAGGAGCTACAAGGGGTGGATGAGATTGAGATTGAGGATGTCATGTATGACTACTATCCACAGTACACTGACCTTGCGGGAAATGTTATCCCAGACTTGGGTGAAACTTTTGGCAGTTATAATTTTGTTAAGCTTGATGAGATAGAGAAAGAGAAAGCAAAGGATGAAAGTAAAGCCCAAGCTACAGATGCTAATGTTGATATAAAGAAGGCTGAATGGGCAGCTTGTTATCAGAATGAAGGCCCAACGTGCACCTCCAAAGTTGAATGCCTACACCAAACTTTACCGAGTCAAGAAACATCAGAAAGTGTCCGGCAAGATCATCAATTAGGCCAACTTTGAAGATTTGGATGTATATGTTGTTAAAAGGGAGAAGGGGATTGAGTACATCAGATATCCACATGATCTGAAAACTCTTCCTGGTTTTGAGCTAAACAGATTGGCATGTTTAGATCTTTTGTATGCCAACCCGAGGAAGATGTCGGGATGGTTTGAGAAATCGTTGAAGAAAGAATACCACACCAGATGGGTCAACTTCAGACCTCAACAACCTAAGCGGTTCATTCATAAGACTGAAGTTGATCCTATATCTGGAAAGCCTAAGGTGGTGTTGAAATGGAGTCCCCCACGCACAATGTCTAAGATTCCTTTACAGGAGATGCCTCAGGACTTCACTCCACACTTCAAATGGTGGTATTATGACTGGAGGACAGGGGAAGCGGTCATAGTTCTGAACAAGGAAGGGAAGATCGAGACTATCAGGGTATTTGACCCAATGTGGCTTACAAACTTGTCTGCTGAAGATGTTTACACTCTATACAAGTGGCCATTGTTCTATGACACGCAAGATATTATACAAGCTCTACAATTCCAACATGTTATACGGCTTTGCTTTGCATTTGAAATACACGCGGGAGTCACTAAAGAAGAGAAGTACAAGAAATTCCAAGAGCATGTGAAGAATGTTAGAAAATAGGATAAACTAGGTCCAAGGGGGAGTTTGTTGATACATCATGTTCCTAGTTTATGTTCTTAATTATAAAAGTCTTTCATTTCTTACACATATGTAATGTGAATTCTTAATGAAATATGATATGCTTCTTGATGTTTATTTGTCTTTAAATATTTCATATTATTATTGTATTTAGTATAATTCATATGTATGAACATCATATATAGGTTTGAGGTTGTTGTACATAGTTCTAAGTTAATAATGATTGAGAAATGTGTTCAACTTAGTCGAGTGGTTATTCATGCTAATGGACCATACTTAAGGACCATACGCACGAATGAATCATACTTATGGATCAGTCGCACGACTAAACCAGGAGACTGGATCAGTCTTATGACTGAGACATAAGATTGATTCAGTTGCACGACTGAACCTTCAGTCGTGCGTATGAATCAATCACATGAGTCAGTCGCACGACTGAACCATGCTCATGGTTCAGTCGTACGAATGAAAACTAAAAACCTATAAATACCGCATAATTCGTGAAAAATAAGCAGACATCGAAGATTTTTACAAACCCTAGCCGTCCAGAGCGTCCTAAACAGCCTATCCAACTTCATAGTTCGTTCCTAATCGATTTCTAATCAATTCTTAACGTTTTTTACATCGTTAGATCGACCAGGTTGTCGTTCTCACTGATTGGATTGCCAATCAAATAGGATTCCCCACTATTTGATCTGGTCTCACGTAGAATCCGTTAGTACTCCGTACGAAAACGGTCCTAACAATTTGTCACACATAAAACCTATAATAATATATTTTATAAAAATTACAAATTGGTCCCTCCCTACTCTCTCTTCTCATTTACAACCATAATGAAGGTAAACCCTCATTATTCTAAAATTGTTGTTGATACATATGTACCTAGATGTGGATCTTAATGTAATATGTCATGAATGTCTTACACTTATGTAATGCTTGGGTGATTAATGAAATGAGAATGTTTGGTTGTGATTTATAATGTTTAATATTTCATTAATGAGTTGTGTATATTGACTTGATTATATAGGTTTGTGATTGTTTGAATTGATACACGTAATGTTATAATAATGAATTCATTCAAACTTGGTTAAGTGAAGTTCACATGCGTCCGACTGGACCATGCGCCCCAACAGTGGTCATGCGTCCGAATGGCCATGCGACCGAGTGTCTATGCGCCTAAACAGTCCATACGCCTGAACAACTTCATGCGACTGACTCAGTCGCACGACTGAAAACTAAGTCGTGCGAATGGATCAACCGCATGGCTCAATCACACGAATGAACCATGCTAATGGTTCAGTCGCACGAATGAGCAACCCTAACCTATAAATACCACCTAATTCGTGGAAAAATGCAACACTTCAATTTACTTCGACTCCAGACGTACCCTAGCCGTCCAGAAACCTCCAAGAACCTGTTCCAAGTTCACAGATCACACTAGATCGATTTTATATCATTCTTAACCTTTAGATTTAATTGATAATTGATTCGACCTACGTTCTCACTGATTGGATCGCCAATCAAATAGGATTCCATACTATTTGAGTTGGTATACACGTTAATCAGTTAGTATTTCGTGCAATACACGATCCTAACAAGTGGTATCAGAGCTTTGGCTCTTGATTACGTGTGATTCAATCTTTTTTGATACAAAAGTTGTGTTTTTTCACTAAAAAAGCAATCTTTTCGTGTCAAACGGTGTCTTGGACGTCTCCTGCTCATAAAGTTTTAGTTTTTCCGGCATACGGCGATTAGGGTTGGTGAAAATTCGGGTTTTTACGGCCAAAACACCTTAAACCTAGAAATTTTCGAAGTCTAGCAGCTTCAGTCGCACGATTGACTCAATCGCACTACTGGACACATTCGCATCCCTCAAACGCACGATTGGACTCATTCGTACCTTCATTCGTACGACTGAGCAGACAGTTCGCATTGTTCAACCGCATCAGTTCATTCGCACGACTGGACCAACCGCATTAGTTCAGCCGCACGATTGAACCATTCGCATTGTTCAATCGCACGGATAGCCCATCGCACAGCTCCATTCGCACTAGTTAAAAAGTTTGTTTAAGAGACTAAAGTTAATCGAAATGGAGGACCAGTATTCAGCGTTTACAGCAGGGAAGGACTCACGTATTCAAACTTACAGCTACTGGAGAGTGAAGTGGGGAATCACAATAAACCCCCTAAGCTTATAACATTAGATGAATTCCCACACTGGAAGCAATGTTTTGAGATCTACTTAAATGGAGTAGATCCTAATATGTGGGAAGCAGTTGAGACGGGGTACAGTATGCCAGTAGGTGCTGATAGGATTAAACTTACATTAGGTGGCATGACTGATGCACAGAAAGTCAAATATAATGCTGAAAAGAGAGTGTATGCGTTGCTAACTCAGTCTATTCCTAAGGATATTTTCCATCAATTCTCTGAGAACAAGCAAGCAGATGAGCTGGAGAAAAGGTATGAGGGGAATGCGTCATTGAAGGCTATTAAAGCTAAAGAGTTGAAGAAAGAGTTTGACAACTTCTCATTGATGGGTAATGAGAGTTTGGATGATGTCATTGATAGATTCTACCATTTGATGAGCGAGCTGTACACGCATGGTGTCACAACGACCATGGAAGACAAAGTGTCGAATTTTGCAGACGGGTTGCCAAAAAATAGGCTTCTTTTGTCTCAAATCTGAGACAGAATGGAATGCTAGCGAAGTTGGACATCAATGATTTCATTCTAAAGCTGCGAGAAGAAGCACTAAGGATGAAGTACAGAGCTCAAAAGTCCTCGTATACTCAGAATCCAGCTTTGTACAATGCGACTCCACAAGTCAAGACGTCTGGAGCTCCACTTCAGACCGCCTTTGTCTCAACCTCATCTGGTCCTTCACAAGCCTCTACTTCAAGGTCAGGAACGTCAGGGTCTTCTAGTACCCAATACATTGCATCTGAAGCAAATGCTACAAGACTGAAGACCGAGAATCTCGAAAATGTGACGGTAGAAGTAGCAAGAGAGCACATGGATCTCTTAGCAGCATTAGTCCACTCCTATGATGGACTTGTTGCTGGGAAAATTGGAAACTGCCATCTGGCAGACGAGGACTAGGAGCAGGTAGATGAGACAGAGCTGGAGAGGATGGATATAATGTGGGCCTTAGCAAGTGCTGTCCGGAGAGCTAAGAAGTTTATGAAGAAGACCGGACAAAACTAGGTTGCTACTAAGGACACTACTTTTGGTTTTGACAAGAGCAATTTCAACTGTGGAGAAAAAGGGCACTTCAATTGAGAGTGTGTGAAGCACAAGAAAACTGGAAACGGGAATCCATTCTCGTCCTTTACTCGTCAAGATAAGCCAACTAGAAGTCCTACTTCATCAAGCAAGGATCCAAAAGCCTTGACTGCTCATGTTGATGACGGGACAGGACTGGAGTTTTCGGTTTGTCTATCCAGGAGAATCCAATATTGCTAGCGTGGAAGAATTAGATGATGATTCCACGAGTGAAGGAGATATTGCAGTGGAACTCGCGATGTCAATCATTGAAGAGACTGCAACTGAGGTCAACTACAAGCCTGAAGAAGGGACAACTACAACAAAGACAGAATCACCAGAACCAGAAACATTAGATGCTGCTTTGATGGCTGATTCATCAGAACCTCCTCAGGTAAGTACTACTGACCAACTTTTCAAAAAACATGCTTGTTCTGATTGTAATAAATTTAGGGAAAGCATAGATCTGAAATTTGCTAGGTTATTAGATCATAATGATAGCTTAGTAAAGGATTTGCAACTGTGCACTGAGGCAAACAGGGTTTTAAAACAAAATGAGCATAGTTACAAAGAAAAGATAGACCTTTTGAATAAACAGCTTAGGGAAACAGAAGTAGTAGCCTTTAACCAAGCAAATGATATTAGGTACTATCTTAACTCCCTAGAAGACACTAAGAAACAAAAAGCAGTTTTAGAAGTAGAAGTCAATTCATTAAAACAAAAACTGCACAGTTGGACAAGTTCATCTCATATTGTCCAACACATAGTGAGAGAACGTAACGATGGGGAGGGTTTGGGATATAAAGTGGTTCCACCACCACCTGAGACCTTGATGAACACTAAGAGTAAACCAATAAATAACAATCCAATCAAGGATCATGTCGTGTCTACTCCTCATGTACTTCAAATGAATCTGGAACAAAACAAAAGGAGGCCACTTCAAAGGCAAAAGGTAAAATGCCTTGTGTTAATCTGGAAAAAGAGTTTGAAAAGGTTAATATAAAGTCAGGGTCAAATAAAGTCAAATCTGAACCTAAAAAGACTGTTAATGTTAACCTATCACGAGTTTCATGTCAAAGTCCAGTTAACCAAAATGGAAAAGATGTTAAGAATGTTAAAACAATTAAGTTTGTTAAACAAGATAAAACATCAAAAGAAGTAGAGTCAAAGCCCAAACATAATGATGTCACTAGGGTGTCACACACGTCTCCACATAGACAGTTCAATCATAAAGTTGATAGCAGGTCATGCTAACTGTGGAGAGTGTGGACACATTGCTTCTTACTGTCCTTACTATCAGACACCTAGGAAGAAAGTTGAACTTCAGGAATCAAAACCTAGGTCTTCTAAGAGGAGCTCATTAACTCCACCTAGAAGAACTAGTGAACCCAATGTTCAACTCATTAGCCAGTCGTCTGTTTATCACAAACAGGCCTTACACAAATCTGGCTTATGGAAAGAAAAATCAGCCTCTATATCTGATAATAAGGACAAGAAGTCACCTGAGCTACCCTCATCTTCTAAGGGTTAATAGGTTGAATTCATGATGTGTGATGCCTCTAGGAAACCCAAGCCAGTAAAGGCTTGAGTTCCTAACCTGAACTAATGTTTTAAATTTAATGTGCAGGGTGTTCGCTATAGTACTGATACCAACACGTGGATTGTAGATAGCGGAGCATCCAGGCACATGACAGGAAACAGGGCACTCTTATCAAACGTCAAACAAATAAAAGGAGGGCATGTTTCCTTTGCTGGTAACAAAGGAGGTTATATAATAGCTCAAGGGGAAGTTGGAAATCAGAAAGTGAAGTTTGATAAAGTGAACTACGTTCAACAACTTCAAAACAACTTATATTCTGTTTCCCAAATATATGATAAAGGACTATGTGATTCCGGAGGACCAAGTTTTGATGACAGCTTCAATATATAAAGATCTTTATGTTTTGGATCTCTCAACGGCTTTCACAACGGATCATGAAGTTCAGTGCTTCTTATCAAAAGCTACTGAGAAGGACTCCATTTCCTGGCATAGGAGAATGGGACACATTAATTTACGGAAGATTAATCACTTGATCCAGAATGATCTAGTGAGAGGAGTTAACGTCAAAAATTTCCAACTTCTGGATTTCTGTGTAGCATGCAAGAAAGGCAAACAGATGGAGAAGTATCATAAGGAAACAAAATTTCATTCCATCGAGCTTCCTCTTGAACTTTTTATATGGATCTGTTTGGTCCAGTCAGTACAAAAAGCATTGCAGGCGACTTGTACTGCTATGTGGTTACTGATGACTACTCAAGATTCTCTTGGGTAATGTTTCTGAAATCCAAATCAGAAACATTTGAGTCTTTCAAGAAATTAGTAACTACACTGGAATCTCTCTACAAGCTGAAGGTCAGACAGGTACGCTCAGACAACAGGACCGAGTTCAAGAATCAGTGGATGGAGGCTTACTGCAAGGAAAAGGGAATTGTGCACCGGTTCACTTCTGCCTACACGCCTCAGATGAATGGCGTTGCTGAGAGAAAGAATCGCAGCTTGATAGAGATAGCAGGGACAATGCTAGCAGACTCGAAACTGCCTATCCAATTCTGGAATGAGGCAGTGGCAAATGCGTGTTACACATTAAATCGAGTTCTGGTAGTCAAACGCCATGGCAAGACATGTTACGAGTTACTACAACGACGTAAACCTAATCTAGAGTATCTCGAACCATTTGGCGGACCGTGCACCCTACTGAAGAAGACTCAAGAAGGAAAATTCAGCGAGAAGGCTGAAGAAGGTATCTTCCTAGGATACAACATACCGAACAAGAGAGTTTACAACAACTCAACGGGTTAGTAGAAGTATGGTGTAATGTTGATGTTCAGAGATACACCACACCACCTACTGGAAAAGGACCCGCTTTCTTTTTTAACTATGATGGATTCTTCAAGTCGTTCAATATACCTATCTCCACTTCTGACGAGGAGTTAGCAATGAGAATGATGTATGATGTCTTGAACTCACCGTCACTAGATTCAGCATCATCGGGTTCACAAGGTGACTCATCTCACCACTCAGGGGGAGCACTAGAAGCAAGTGACTCCTCCTCAGAAGATGAAGCTGTGGAAAATGACAAGAACAATTAGGAGGAACAGGTTCCAATTCCTGCAAGTCCACAAGCATCTAACAGTGATGCCTCTTCGAATTCGGAACCTCAAACTCCTACTACCTCAGATGCAGAACCAAATGTTCATAATCTAGAGTCTGAGGTAGTTGTTCCCACCACTCCAGGATCACGTCTAAATGTCTATCATCCCCTAGACAATGTCATTGGGGATGTCAGATCAGGAGTGCAGACCAGAAATCAGCTGTACTCAGCCAATTATGCCTCGGTAATGGAAAAAGGATACATTCACGACGGTGCTTATCGGTGTTTTGTCTCGCAGGTTGAGCCAAAATACGTCAGTGAAGCACTGAATGATGAGTCATGAGTGAGTGCTATGCAAGAAGAACTTCTTCAGTTCAAGAAGTTAGGCGTGTGGACTCTGGTGGATAGACCTAAAGGTGCTAAGGTCATTGGCACCAAATGGGTCTTAAAATGCAAGAAGGATGACCAAGGCGTCATTATCAGGAACAAGGCTCGACTTGTAGTTCAAGGATTTCGACAAGTTGAGGGCATAGATTACAATGAAGTGTTTGCACCCGTGGCAAGAATGGAAGCCATCCGTATCTTCATTGCCTATGCATCGTATATGAAGATTAAAGTTTATAATTGGATGTGAAGAGTGCATTCCTTCATGGTGAAATCCGAGAGACAGTGTATGTCAGTCAACCCGAGGGATTTGAAGATCCATATCATCGGATAGAGTTTACAAACTCGACAAGGCTTTATACGGGCTTCATCAAGCTCCAAGGCCTGGTATGAGAAACTCTCAACTCACCTTGTGAAACATGGATTTCGCAGAGGTGTTATTGATTGCACACGGTTTATCAAAGAGAAAGATGGTGATTTGCTGCTTGTTCAAATCTATGTTGATGATATCATCTTCAGATCAAAGAATGAAGAGTTATGTAAAGAGTTTGAAGCAGTAATGAAGGCTGAATTTGAGATGAGTGCCATGGGAGAGATGAAATTCTTTCTCGGGTTACAGGTGGATCAGACACCAAAAGGAATTTCCTACATCAGACCAAGTATGTAGGAGACATTCTCAGTCGGTTTGACATGGAGAATGCTTCTGCAGCTGGGACTCCACTTGCTACAAACCATGATAGAGCACCTGATGAAAATGGAGATCTGGTCGATGCAACCATGTACCGAGGAATATTGGATCTCTCATGTACCTACTGCCTCAAGACCTGACATCATGTATGCTACATGTCTATGTTCTAGATATTAGGCTAAGCCAAAGGTTAACCATCTGATTGGGGTCAAAAGGATATTTCGGTATTTGAAGGGTACTCCAACACTTGGGTTGTGGTATCCTCATGATGATGATTTTGAGCTCATGGCGTATAGTGACTCGGATTACGGTGGCTGCAAGATGAATTACAAGTCTACATCAGCAGGGTGTGTCAATTCTTTGGGAGGAGATTAGTGACATGGCAGTGTAAGAAGCAGACCTCGGTTGCATTGTCAACCTGTGAAGCCGAATACGTTGCTGCTGCAAGTTGCTATTCACAAATCATTTGGATTCAACAGCAAATGCAGGACTACGGTTTAAATTTCTCTTCTACTCCTATTTTTGTTGATAACTCTGCTGCAAGTGCAGTAAATAAAAATCCGGTATAACATCCTAAGACCAAACACATCGGCATAAAATATCATTTTATACGTGACTGTTTTGAAAAAAATTTAATCGACGTGGTAAAAATAAACACTGATTTTTAACGCACTAACCTCTATACAAAGGCTTTTGACAAACCACGTTTTCTATATTTGTTAGAGGTGAACGGCGTTAAAAAGAAAAGTGATGTCATTCCAGATGATAACCATGTGTAGTCCGATGCATTTAGTCAAATTTTTATTTTTTTCTTTTATTTCCTTTATTTATTCTATTTTCGGTTTAAATTAAATACATGTTATTTAGCTGTCTATTAAAATCCGAAAAAACGTAAATCGGTTACGGTTTTAGAATTTTAGGGGGAGAATAGGTCACCTAGTAACATTAAAAAAAATAAAAAAAATAAAATAAACGAGGGAGAAGGAGAGGCTAGCTAATAGAAAGTAGATCGTATCTGTGATACGATTCAAATAATTTGGAAAATGATAGTACACAGGAACAAATCAAGCGGGACTTTAAAAGTTTAAATTAGTTAAGATGCCAAATTCAAAGTAGAAATCTGTGTAGTCTGAGCAATATAAAAGGAAAAATGATAGAAACACGGGTTCCTACTAAGGTAACACAACAAAAGTAGACCTAGAGGTTGCTAGACCACAGATTATATGTCGGTAGATTCAACACAATAGATAATTAGTCCTGATTGGTGATCTCAAGATCAAACTAAGTTGTTCAACTGACTGTGGGTTCCCATCTTATCATTGGTTAACACAATCAATAATATTCCAATAAGGGGTGACGAGCAAATAAACGCCACAAATGTGAGCAGATGACCATAAATAGAGCAAAGCACGAAAAAAATGAAAAGCAAACGCTATCAAGCTAATAACTTATGTTGTTGGTGCGTTATGTGCAAAAGAAAAATAAAGATGCTCTAACAAGAAGATAGGTTGTGTGCCTCTCTGCTGTGTGATGGCACTGACCTGAGGATAAGCATAACCTAGATATTCTAGAATTCAATGTTGTTTGCCGCCTCTCTGTTGTGCGATGGCACTGACCTGAGGCTTGGCTTCTCTTTGAAAGCTCTAAGAATAGTCTCTTCTTGTCAAAATACCCGTAGACCGCTCAAAATCTCCTGTGGAATGTTGATTACCACATAAGCGTGGGATCCACAAATGTTGGTTGAAATAATTAAACCTTAAACGATCACCAATCTGTGTCAAATGTCTGTGTATGGATTTAAGAGGACCAGCATACTGACAATCATCGTGGCTACAGGACGGTCCCAATATATGTGGGGATCTAATAGTACCAGCATGATTTCCTAAAATTGCTAACGACTTTAGATGTAAAACAAGAAGTGTGCATCAAAAGATTTTTGATAAGATGTCCCAAACTGATTTGACTTGCCTGTATGATTCCAAATTGAATTGGTCCATTTATGGTCAAAATGAATTGAAGCTGCCTATTCCGTAACCGATTCCAGTAGATTTCTATCTTAGGATTTACACCTCACAAAAAGTCAAAAACAAGTCTATTTTCGTACTTCAATTTAAGTCTTTTATTTTATTTAAATTTAGTCAATTCAATTTGTTTTATTTCGGACTACATCATGAAACTCACTAAGGGAGTAAATCACTTAAAAGGGTCATGTCTAAGGTGACCACATGTGTTTTCAAAAGGTAAATAGGTCACGTCTGAGGTGACAAAGTGTTTAAAAGGATCACGTCTGAGGTGATCAAAAGTTTTTCAAGTTAAAATGATCATGTCTGAGATGATCAAATGTTCATAATGTTAATTCAACAGCTTAAAAGGGTTTAAATGTCAAATGGTGATAAAGGCAGAAAATTTCATGAGTATGACCCATTCGCACGACTGGACCATGAGTATGGACCAATCGTACGAATGGACCATACTCATGCCTGTTATAGCCGAATGGACATGAGTATGGACCATTCAACCGAATGGCTTATGCGAATGACCCATTCGGCCGATTGAGAGTGAGCGAATGAACAAGTCCAACGACTGAACTCTAGTCGGACGACTGAAGGTGAGCGACTGATCCAATCGCACGACTGAGGTCCATTCGCCCGAATGAAATGAGCGTATGAGTCCAGTCGTACGATTGAATTCACGTTTAGTATAAATAGAGGGGTAGTCGGTCGCAGAGACTCATCTCTCCTAAATTTGCCCTAATTCGCACGACTAAGTGTTACTCTGCCAAATTTTCTTTTGATCACTATAAATCATTGATTGTTGTGTACTGACTATCTGCACTGATTATATAGGTATATTGCAGTGCAAATCCATCATTATTTCACTCAATTTGAGTCCAAATCTGGACAATCGGACCTATCCGAGAACCGAAACATGTTTGGACTAATAACCAAAGAAAACTAAGTAAAATAATGAAATCAAAGTCGTTAGGTGTTAAATTAAATGATTGCCAGTCTAATGAACCAGAACACGATGTCTAATCTTAACAATTGGTAAAAAATTGAATTTGAATTGAATAGCCAGAAGGTCATGCGAATGGACAGGTTGATGAACTTTAGTTGCACGACTGAGGTGTGCGAATAGCTAACGACTGAACCATGCATATGAGCTGACCAGGTTGCTCTTGTTGAATTAGAACATGATGTCTAATTGAATACCCAGAAGGTCATGCGGTTTTACACCAGTCGTGCGACTGACCTCATACGTACGACTGAGGGGTGCTCAACAAGAGCAACATGTGCCCCCAGTTCAAGTACCTCGCACATGTGCTGCTGAAGTGCATAGCTTCTAGGAAGGGAGGATTTGATGAGCTGTCAGATCAGATCCAGAACGCATATGCAGCGTTGGTGCTGAACCACCCGTTCAACATCTCCAGGATGATCTTCACCTACTTAGTGGAGAACATTGAGGGGAAAGGGAAGGAGAGCTTCTGCATGTACCCTCGATTTATGCAGATGATTATTGACCAGAAGCTACCTTCCTTGCCAAATGAGAAGGAGGACGCGGTGGTACTCAAGGTGATGGATGATACCACCTTGGGTAGGATGAAGGTCTACAGGGGAAAGCAGGTGAAACCCCCTGTGAGACGACTGTTTGGACATTTGAGTAGAGTTGACTACATGGCGTCTGCAAAGAGGAAGTGGCGTCATGATGATAGTGACTCGGACTCTGAGCCGATTGTGTTCCTTTTTGATGACTCAGACTAAGATGACAGTGATGATGGTGGTGATACTGGTCCCACCCAGTCTAGGGCCACTCCTTCAGAAGTTATATAACCATTATCCACCCATGGAGGAGCAGAGATAGCGGGATTTCATCAGGATTTTCAGGCTGATGAAGATGACGAGTCGGACGAGGAGCCGTTGACTCGGACAGTGGGCAGCAAGGTGGTTGCCACAGAGAGAGGGATTAGGGCAGTAGGTGGACGCCAGGGTGAGTCTGGGGAGGCTGTTACTGATCCATCTTACACCCCAGACCAGCCCAACAGCCAAGGGGGAGCATCCTCCTCAAAAGGAACGAGGAAAAAGAGGATGGCTCAGCCTCATGGAATGAATAGTAAGAGAAGGAGATTTACCTTGATTACCACCACAGCCACCACCACAGCTACCACCACCACTACCACACCCTCTACCACTTTCACAACACCACCCACCACTACATACATCCCATCTACCACCATATCTACCACACCCACTTTACCACCACTATCATCCAGACCAACCCAAATCTTCACCACTGCCACCACCACCACTACTAGCCACCAAGCCGGCCCATCATCACATCCCTCCCACTCATCTGGATCACTTCTACCTCCCAATGGGGTAGAGGAACAGCTCTCAGCACTAAACCGTATGGTGTTGAGGCTGTTGGCAGCCGATGACGAGAAGACAACTCAGATTCGTCAGTTGGTAGATCTTACAGCTGCACAATCTCAGCAGATTTCTCAGCAGGCTCAGCTGATTGAGCAGCAGGCACAGCAGATGGCTACTCAGAGCCAAGAGATTGCACAACTCCAGCAGCATAAAGTTCTATCATCAAAGAAGATAGAGGAGTTGGAGGATGCCAAAAAGACTATCATGCTCAAGCTCAAAGGAACTAAGGATGAGCCTCTGAAGATAAAAGAAAGGGATGGTGATGACGATGGTGATGACGATGATGATGAGGATGAGGATGAAGATGAAGATAGTGATGATGATGAGGCAAATGATGAAGAAAAGACAGAGGAAAGGCAGATGATGATGATGATGATGATGAAGGAGATGCAGCTGCATCTGCCTCAGCTCAGGGTCAAGAGAGACGTTCAAAGAGAAATCAACACCAACGAGCATCATCTTCTGCCTCACCTACTGATGAGCCAGCAATTCAGGACAAAAGTAATGATTAGACGTTTATGTATTTGATAGCTTTTGTACTTGAATCATGTATTAAACTTTTGTACTTAATGTTTATATATATATATATATTTAATGAGTTTCTGTTCTGATTATTAACTAATGATTGATGTGTTACATGTCTAAATCAAGAAGATCCAAACTTTCAATGGGACGAATACGATGTTTCTCCCCTTCAGCAGGTCAAGACACAACTAACTATGATATTCTTGATCTGCAAGTGATTGTCAGGAGATCAGTGAGTTACACCCCTGAAGGGGGGAAATAATTCATGATCTTACAAATGAGCAACTGGCCGAAATGTTCAAGCTGAATCCTTATGAGATTATCAAGGATGCTCCAACCTTTGAATCAACCAGTGACGAAGAGCTGAACGACATTGATGAGATAGAGATCGAGGATGTCACTGCAGAGCATTATCCAGAGTATGCTGACCAGGAGGGAAATGTGGTTCCCAACCTGGGTGATTCACTGGTCAGTGAAACGTTTGAGATACTAGTAAGATGGAGCAAGAGTCCGAGAAGAGTGAGGAACAAGCCCAAGCTTTAGACGCCGATGTTAACATCAGAAAGGCAGAATAGGCTGCATGTTTTGAGGAGATCCAAGCCCAAGGCGCTGCTCCTAAACCGAATGTCTACACCAAGCTCTACAAAGTGAAGAAACATCACAATGTCAGGCAAGATTATCGCGTGGGCCCATTTTGAGGATCTTAACGTGTACGCGATAAAGATAGAGAAGGGTATTGAGTACTTTAGATTCCCACATGATCTAAAGACTCTACCTGGTTTTGAGCTCAACCAGCTGGCCAGACTGAAGCTGCTATATGCTGACCCGAGAAAGATGTCAGGCTGGTTTGAGGCTGCGTTAAAGAAAGAGTACCACACCAGATAGGTCAACTTCAAACCTCAACAACCTACGAGGTATATCCAAGGTCTGAGGTTGATTCCATAACTGGAAATCCTAGAATAGTACTAAAGTGGAGTCCTCCGCGCACCATGTCCAAGATCCCACTACGGGAAATGCCACAGGACTTCACTCCACACTTCAAATGGTGGTACTATGATTGGAGGATAGGAGAGGCAGTCATAGTCTTAAACAAAGAAGGAAAAATGGATACTATAAGGGTATTTGACCCAATGTGGCTCACTAACTTGTCTGCAAATGATGTCTACACATTATACAAGTGGCCACTATTCTATGACTCTCAAGACATTGTACAAGCTCTACAGTTTCAGAACGTTATAAGACTCTGCTTTGCATTCGAGATACACGCAGGAGTCACAAAAGAAGAGAAGTACAAAAAGTATAAGGAGGTAATGAAGAAGAAAGACATTAGATAAATCTAGGTCCAAGGGGGATTTTGTTGATACATATGTACCTAGATGTGGATCTTAATGTAATATGTCATGAATGTCTTACACTTATGTAATGCTTGGGTGATTAATGAAATGAGAATGTTTGGTTGTGATTTATAATGTTTAATATTTCATTAATGTGTTGTGTATATTGACTTGATTATATAGGTTTGTGATTGTTTGAATTGATACATGTAATTTTATAATAATGAATTCATTCAAACTTGGTTAAGTGAAGTTAACATGCGTCCAACTGGACCATGCGCCCCAACATTGGTCATGCGTCCGAATGGCCATGCGACTGAGTGTCTATGCGCCTAAACAGTCCTTACGCCTGAACAACTTCATGCGACTGACTCAATCGCACGACTGAACACTCAGTCGTGCGAATGGATCAACCGCATGGCTCAATCGCACGAATGAACCATGCTAATGGTTCAGTCGCACGAATGAGCAACCCTAACCTATAAATACCACCTAATTCGTGGAAAAATGTAACACTTCAATTTACTTCGACTCAAGACGTACCCTAGCCGTCCAGAAACCTCCAAGAAACTGTTCCAAGTTCACAGATCGCACTAGATCGATTCTATATCGTTCTTAACGTTTAGATTCAATTGATAATTGATTCGACGTGCGTTCTCACTGATTGGATGGTCAATCAAATAGGATTCCGCACTATTTGAGTTGGTATACACGTTAATGAGTTAGTATTTCGTGCAATACTTGATCCTAACAATTGTAATATTATTTAATTACTCAGTAATCACCATAATACACCATTATTCATCTCTCTTCACTTTCAATAATTACATGTTTTAACAAGAGGTTTAAGTACACCAAACAGACAATTAACTTTAAAGGGTCAAGGCTTAATTTTGGGATAGATTATGGATCTACTTAGGAAGAAGATAACTTTTTTCAATTTTTCTAGTTTTTAGTGATTCTTTCATGTATCAAAACTTCTATGTATTATCTTTTAAAGGTGGTATAATACACCCTTTAACTCTACTAGACATCCAACTAACATAAAACTTTTTAGTGTGGTTTACAGGGCAAATTCTATGTTATGAGTAAAGATGAAATTATTAAAAAAAGTAAAGATGGTAATCAAGTAATTACTATAAAAGATAAATTGTACGTAAAATTATAATTCTAGTGTAATGAAAAATTTGGAACATGAACAAGTTGGTTTGGGTTGGTTTTACAAAATATAAAAGCACATTACAAAGCTAAAATACACAAAAATGGACTAATAGTAAATTTGCCAATATCATATGTATGGGATTATTGCATACCCTAAACCCTAAGCTTTGATTTGGTGAAAATTGAGGCTTGAAAGACCCAATTAAGTGACAAATATAATCAGTCATATAAACCTCGCAATTAGGTTACAATGAAAAGATTTGTGTGACTCATACAATTTGATACGAGACAACTTTGCTTGTGTAGTTTGGTGACTTTTGGATGATTCACGCGCTTAACTTTTTGTTCAAGTTAAGCTGAGTTTGTGGCCCTTGTTTCTTATAAATATTTTAAGCAGTTGAAAAGATTACTCAAAGGTTTTTAAACCTTGTTGTGAGTTTTGTTTAATGATTTTTGGTATTAACATATATTATGAATATCTTTAACCTGAGTTAGGTTACTTGATAGGTTTATCATGCTAATTTTGGAGCCAAGGAGAAGGAGTGTTAGTACTAATGGGTTAAAACCCCACTTTTGTTGTCGGTATGCGTGCTAAGACTAACGTGGTCGTGGTGAGCTCTTGGGGTGATGAATCCATTTGGTGATTTAGTGTTTTGGTCATGTGTTGGTTGTGTTTGGTAATGGTTATGGTTGATTACGTTTGTCATAGGTTGTGTAACATTTGACCCATTTTAAATTGTTAACCCTAACCTGTTTGGGTCAATTATATAAATCAAATCCATTAATTAGTCATTCTATTCATTTTAGTGTTTCAATACAATGATTATGTTATTTATTCAATTTATAACAATTTAATATAATTTAAAAACTATAAAATAATTTTTTATAAATTTGTAGAGTTTTATACCTAATTTTGAGATTTTAATTATTAGATTAAAATAAATAATTAAATTGTAAGGTTTTTATAAGATTGAAAAAGTATACAAAGATTTTATGAAATAAAGATTTTAATTAATAAATTGATTTATTAAATTATATTATTATATTAGGCTTTTATTAAGTTAAGGGTTAGAAGTATAATTTTCAAAGATTAGTTTAAAAATTTGTTACATTAAATAATAACCATTTAACACATCATGATCTAAAGTGTTTAATATGTTTCAAAAATCCTACCCTTTTACCTACCCGTCATTCCCTACTCCGCCCAACTCCTACTACTTTTAAACCACCCAAAATCATTCAATCTAACCAAATCAAACCGTCCCTCAATGGTCGTGAATCCTGACTCGAACTCCTGACCCGCTTTAATCTGTATAATCGGCTAAAATGATTGTTTCAATCAAAAAAGAAAGTGTCCAAATCAAACCAAAGGTTGTGTCAATACAGTTCATGATCAAATTTAATAAAGCAATCGAATTGCAATGCTCACTTGATTTGTATAAATTCATACCTCCACATAATTATATTTTAAATAATGCAATCATACTCAAATTAAACACGAAACCCCCACATTTAAATTCAAACTCATTCAATACGAAACAGAAAAAATTGAAGGTATATAATCGAGAGAAACACCCAAGATAAACCCTTCTTACTCTATGATAACCAAATTACTATTTAAACACACACACACACACAATTCAATCACCATTATCCCCATTGACCTGCAACTCAGTCGATGTCAACCTTCTGCACCTTCTAAACCAAAACTGATGGAGGGCTTTTGTTTCTTATTGTCTAAGGAAGCTTTATGCATATCAATTGAACGAACCATCAGTGTCTACCGAATTCAAAACCATCTCAATCGCAACCACATCATTTTATTATTCTTTATCAAACAAATTATATTTAGGTAATTCTTTATACTGAAGCACTTGTTTTCATGAGGGCATTGAAAGCATTAACATAATTTGGTTACCAAAATCGATCTCGATTCTAATTTGAATCAAATCGAAATTAGGGTTCATGTATATTTGGGGAACTAATTAATTAATGTTTTTAAACTTTTTGAAAGTAGGTTTTCATCAGCTTCGGGCTTTTACCCCACTGGTAAACACATGACAGAGGACACCCAGGTTTGACCCTAGGCTTCCCTAAACCCTTGTAAATAAATTTCTTAGTATTAAACTTTAACCAACAATATTATTGATACATAAATAAATTAATAAAAAATTTAATTAAAAAATTAATTTAGAAATTAGTTATTAACTTTAAAAACTTTAGAAAAATTAAACTTTTACATTTGTTAATGGTTATTAATGTTATAAAAACATTATTAATTCATTAATAAGTTTAAAATTTTATAGAAATTATATTAAATCAAATATAAATTATTTTAAACTGATAATTTACAAATCATTAAAATATTTAATTATTCAATTAGTTGTTTGAACAAGTTATTAAAAAATTAATTATTAAATTAATTATTATTTTTCACATGTTAATATTTAAACTCTACTTTATCAATCATGACAAAATAAATATATAAGTTATATTTAATCTTATTTAATCAGTTCTTCCTTATTATTAAATCTATTTAATCAAGTTCTATATTAAATCAAAGACAATATTTTAGATTATTTGATTAAATCTCAAATCCCAAATATAACCCTAATTGACCTCTAGTCTTTAAATTATAATTATTATAACTTAATTAGACATGGTTCCTTAGGTTAATTTGAGAGGAAACTTTGGTATTTATTCTTGCATTCTAGCATTCAAATCACTTATATCATTATCAATTGGGTATTCATAGACCAATTTCTTGTGTTTACTATTTGAGAAAATCAGGTGATACTTATTAAACATTGTTTTTATTTCAATTCTATTTCAATATTAAATTCAAAACTGTTAATATTACTTGTAAGTTTTTAATATGTTTATAGTAAGATAAACCGGATGTTAATGTAATTATTAATTTACACAACCATGACAATAAAGATTGATTTATTGGTTTGTTAAATGTAACCCATATGATTCTTCGAGTGGTGATTTAAACTAGATCCATGCTTATTCATAAGGCTTCCTTTGCAGACCGAGTCAATTTAGTCATTAGGTTTAATTGTGTTTGGTTTGTTATTTATGTTACACTATTGTATTATATGTCTTGACATTGCCATGTGAATTGAATTGTTTCAATCATTTTAACCAATTTATACATGTATGTAAAACTTGTGTTTACTAACTGTCTACTTCTTTAGCTGACTCGTTACTTTTTCAAATGATTTCAGGAAATGATGCTTAGTTGGATTATATTAAAACATCTAGGACTAGACTTTAGTTTATTAATAAGACTTTATTTTGTGTTATTTGATTTATTTTCAATACAATTGAATCATTTGATTAGTATTTATTAATAATAATGACAATTAATTTTATTTCCACTCATTTATTAGCATGTGTGTAAGAGTTGTACTTAGAGCTGATGCAACCAAAGTTATGTCAGCATGCATACTGAAGTACAGAGAAAGTTGCTTGGAAGATTTCATAAACTCAATTAAATTCACTAAGTATTAAATCTTCTGAAGCCAAAAGGCCATTTATTCCGAAGCCAAAGATAAAATCTTCCTAAACTTCAAGAAAAAGTCTTTCGAAGCCAAGAGACTGATTTCTTCTGAATATAGAGAAGACATGCTTTCTCTGACATGCTTTTGACAAAAGCTGAACTACTAGAGGTTGCCATCTATGAAGACTCACCAACTTATACAAGTTGATGAAATGTTGCAAGACCGGTGAATAGGGTCAATGTAATAGTTTTACAAGGTTGGAGAGACTTTGAACACTTAACAGATCAAGTAGGGTCCAGCTTAAATTTGGAGAGACATGTGAAATACCACTGCATTTTCTCATCTACTACCCTTAAAATTCACAAAAGGTTCCTTTCATCACCTTCCCGGGGACACCAAGGGAGAGCTACATCCAAGGAAGCTCATTCTAAAAGATAAGCTCTTCTCAAGCCTTTGTGTCTGCTGATGAAAGTAGTGGAAACTCTCTCTTCACTCTTGAAGACTTAGACTATATCAGTCCAGATGATCTGGAGTACATAGAAATAGTTAAGCAAATGACTCTTCTCACTCATATGGCCAAGAAGTTCTATAAGAGGACAGGTAGAAAGTTCCCAACAATGCAACTAATGAAAAGTTTGGACTGGATAAAAGCAATGTGAAGTGTTATAACGTTAACCAAATGGGACACTTTGCTAAGTGCAAGGCAACAAGAACAAATGGTGGCCAAACACAATCCAGACCAAATTACATTGATGGAGCTACAGAGCCCAAGTAGCAAGCTAAAGTTTTTATTGAAGAAGGAGGCTTTGACTGGAACTTTCAGGTTGAAGATGTTTCTCCAAACAAAGCACTAATGGCTGATAATGAAGAAGCCAAGGTATTAGAACATATTTGTACTCCTAAATGTATTGCTAAAGTAAACAGATACATGCCTTATAACTTAGAAATGAGGTCTGACCTTGAGTCCTAGAATATTTTAAAACCTGATTTTAAAAGAGCTGAAAATTATTATACACTTAAGATAGAAGATCTAGAGAAAACAATTTCCATTGTTAAGCATGAGCACACAATTACAAGACTCAAAATAAAGATCTCATTACCAAGTTAACTGAATGCCAGACTAAGTTTGTGGTTAGCAAAGCCAGGGCAGAAAAATGTGTTCTTGAAGAAGAGACCTTCAAGAACACTATATCCTCATCCTTGCATGCAAAGAATTGTTATCACAGTAAGTAGGGACGGGGATATACTATGATAGCCCCTCTACACACTTTACTATCTGTGAGATCTGCAAGGTGTGGAACTTGTCAAGATGAGCTTTCGTTCATAGACCCCATTCAAGAATGGTCACTATTCTCCAGAGAAGAGGAAGGAACCAGGGATGACCAAGTCTAAAAGGAAAAACCTGATCATGTTAGCCAAGAGAAAATCAAAGAAAACCCAAGAGATCAAGACCACCTTCAACTCCAAGCAGAAAAAAGTCCTTATCTCTACAGGATTTGAAGTGGTGAAGACTGATGACTCAACTTTGGACTCTAGTACCAAGAGTCCTAGTTCATGTTCAACTCATCCTGGTCAAGAAAAGAAGGATGATCAAATATGCACCACTATTACACAACCTGAACCATCCAATCCCAAAAGCAAGCCTCACCCTAAGAAGCCTGCTGCATCATCTGTGAAGATGAAGATGGAAGTGGAAAGTGATCAAGCTTAGCCTTCTATTCAAAAGAAGACTCTTAGAAGGAAGCCAACTAAATGGATCATGTGTGGTAGTAATTCTCATTTTGCTAAGGATTGCATCTACAATCCCAAAAGCACTATCCACATGACTAAGAACAAATCCTCTGAGAAGATGAAAGGTAAGACAACTTTGGAAGGAAAATCTCTTCTTTTCAAAAGCTCCAAAGTGAAGAAGAAGACATGTGAAAACTTGCCTTCGGAAGATAATTTGGTCTCAAAAGAAAGGAATGCTTTTGAAGTACTGAAGTCTGGTACAGTGGGTGCAAAAGTTCTGAAGTCATCAAAACATTCAAAGTATTGAAGGTCAAGTCAAGTCTTCCAAAGATGGTGTGGAAGATAAGGGAAGACCATATGACTGAAAGTTCTTCATCAATAACAACAAATGATCCTTAGAGCTTTCATATAGGATCAATTACTGTTGTATTGTGTTATGTTCACTTTGATATGCCCAATACCAACAAGGCTTAGGTTTTCTAATGTAACTAACCATCTTTTTTTATCCAGGAACAACTAAAGACCAAAGGAAATGTATGGATCATTGATAGTGGCTATTCCAGGCATATGATAGGCAATGGCTCTTTGCTCCAAAAATTTTATAAAATTGATGGTGGGCAGATGCCTTTGGAGGAGATTAACGCGATTACATTACTAAAGAGGCAGGGTCATAAATGGCATGCTCATCATTAAGAAGGTAAACTTTGTCAAGGAGCTTGGGTACAATCTACTAAGTGTACCCTAATTTTGTGATCAGAAACACAACATGCTCTTCACCGAGCATGAGTGCATTATTATTAAGCCCGGTATGGTCATTCCTCAAGAGCACCTCCTACTCAGAGCCCCCAGGAAAAAGAAAATGTACAAGATGGACTTGAAGGAAATTTCCCCTCCTAGAGAAGTGTCTTGCTTTCTATCTAAAGCAAATAGTGTTGAGTCTTTATTCAAGTATAAAAGAATGTGCCATGTAAACTTTAATAACATGAATAAATTAATTAAGAATGATATGGTAACTAGAATGCGAAAAAAGAATTTACAAGTGATGACCATTGTGTTGCATGTCTGAAAGGAAAGCAACACAAAGTGTCTCATAAGGCAACGTAAAGGAACTACATCACTACACCCCTATACTTATTACATATGAATCTATTTGGCTCCACCAATGTAATGAGTCCAGGAAGGACCTCTTATCATTTGGTAATCACAGATGACTTTCACAAGATTCACTTTGGTCTTCTTCTTTAGAACTAAGGATGAGACTCCTGAGATCTTGAAGAACTTCATTCGAAAGTTGATGAAGAGGACAAACCCGTGACAAAAATGTTTGTCTCTACTCTAGTTTCTTGTCTCAGATTGAGCCCAAGAAAGTTGATGAAGCTTTGAAGGATGGAAGTTGGGTTGAAGCAATGCAGGAGGAGGTGCTTCAATTAAAGAGGCAAAAGGTTTGAAACCTATGTCCTCTTCCATAAAGGAAGACTACAATAGGTACCAAATGGGTATTTAAGAACAAAAAGGATAATAGAGGACTTGTCATTAAGAACAATGCAAGACTAGTTCTTCAAGGATACACACAAGAAGAGGGGATTGAGTACATAGATATTTTTTCTCCAGTAGCAAGACTTGAAGATGTTAGGATATTCCTTGCTTTTGTTGCATCCAAGGATTTCAAGGTCTACCAACTTGAGGTCAAGTGTGCTTTCTTATATGGGTGGATTGATGAGGAAGTGTATGTCAAACAACCACCTGGATTTGGAGACCTAGATCATCTTGGTTATGTTTGCAAGCTTGATAAAGCTCTCTATGGGCTGGATCAAGCTCCAAGAAAGTGGTATGAGATACTATCTAACTATCTCTATCAACATGGTTACAAGAGGGGTATTATTTATGGAACACTCTTCATTAAAGGAATAGGGAATGTCTTGATGATGGTTCAAGTTTATGTGGATGACATTATCCTTGCGTCACCTAATCCAAAGCTCTTAAAAGACTTTGAGAAGCTGATGAAGAATAGATTTGAAATGAGTGCCATGGGGGAACTTAATTTCTTTCTAGGAGTTCAAGTGAAGTAGGTTGAAAATGACATCTTCATAAATAGGTCAAAGTATGCACAAGACATACTCACCGGATTCAACTTGATTGAATGTATGGTTGCAAAGACACGCATAGCAAGATACCACTCTCTAGAACCTGATCTTGAGGGGAGTGTGTAGACGAACATCTTTACAGGCTACGATTGGTCTCTTATGTATCTCACTATGTAACACCCGAAAAATTTTAGAAGAAAGAAATAAAAGTGCACAAGAGGAAAGAAAAGCAATAAAACCCAAGTTGAGGGGTTAAAAATGTACAAAGGACAAAATATTATAATATTTTGTACAAAGTGGGTGTGGCCGCCCACACCATGTTCCATCAACTTTTCTTCATACGTTTTCTAGAGAGAGAAAGAAGCTGAGAATTTTGTGTTTAGAGGGAAGAAGAAGAGAAGTCGGAATTCAGCTTAGTTTTCAACTGTCTTGAGTGTTCTTGGCTGATTTTCAGCTTTCAGGTATGTGCTTATTTGTTTTTGTGTGTTCGGTTTTGTGTTCGGGTGTGTGTTTTAGGTGTTTGAACTCACAAGCATCCAGGTTTGAGGAAGTCTTGCTCGATAGTTGCAAGAGGTGAGTTCTAGATCCCCGTTTTTAAATGTTTTAACTTGTTTTTGGGCTGGAAATGTATGCTTTAACGTTTTGCATTATGTGGGTGTGTACCCGTATGTGTGTGTGCCTGTTTGGTAGGGTGTATAATTTGAGGAATGATTTGTGGTTATGTTCAAGTTTTAGGATTGTTATGAGGCTTAGTACATTAGAACTAGGCTTAGAACATGTTAAAATGATGATTTGTGGACTGATTATGATGTTAGTTACAAGTTAGTTGTTCATGCGCCTGAACAGTAGTCCATGCGCCCAACTGTCACACCCCGGGCCCAGGTAGGGTGGGACGTCACACACTAGCAACAAATATGGCAGTGGAAACAAACCATCATAAGAGCACAAAAGGAGAGAACATCACATGACATTTAATATTTAAAGAAAATCAGGACTAGAAATAGATCTAGCCCCCAAATGAATTGTACATCCAACATAAGACAAAGTGTATTAATCAACAATAATTATAAATTGTTCAAATTGTTTTTAAAATCAGATAAGCCAATGCCATGGACATGGTGCTAGGTCAAGGTCTTCAACTAAAAAATTGTTGAATTCAAGTGCTTAAAGTTTATAAACAAAAGGATTCAATAGAATCCACATTTGATTTTAAAGAATCAAAGATTCACTGTTGTGGGGGATCACAATCAACCCTGCACTCAGTCCTGGCTAGCCTCTTCAAAAGTTATGTTTTACCGGTTAATCCCGAAGGAAGAACTGAGCCTACAAACAGTGGACCATACATGCCAGATGGTTCACCTAGTATCTTATAAAAACTTTTCACATGCCACAAACGAACCCGCAGGATCTCAGTGTGGTACCCTTCCCGTTCATCACGGAAGGCACTGTGTGTGGGGGATTCCCCGAGTAGATCTACCCGTATAAAACAAGCGGTTCACACAAGAATTAATCATCGTGATACAAATACAAGAAGGTTCTAACATTAACCCTAACATTCAAGCATCATACAATAGCTCATAAAAGGTTTCAATTCAAATATAGCATGTTTCATCCCAAAAAGAGTAGTAAAAAGGGGATACTAGAACTCACCTTAAAATTCAAGCAAAAGGGTTCTTCATGTGCCGGGAAATATTTCAAGTCTAGCACCCTACCATCAAGATTTAAGTGTTAAGCCGCTAATTCTAGGGTTATAAATATGCACTAGGTGTGTCATGAGGTCAATGTCTTACTAGTTTTTGATTTGCTAAGTCTTTATATAAAAAGTTTCCTTTTATAGAAAGTTAGGGTTTTTAGGAAAGAATACATGATTTACCATGTTAAATGATCTATATAAGTTATTTTGAGTCTTCTAAATGGTTATTAGTCCAAGGGGGTCGGTTTATTGAAGTTTAGCAAAATTTACAGTTTAGTCCTCCAAGTTTCCAAAATTTACACTTTTTACCCCAAAGTTTGATTTCTTGCATTTAATGACCTTTATGGCCAAATATTAGGTTCTAGGAGTTTGGTAACTGATTTTAAGTAAGTTTATACCAAGATTTCAGAAATTAGGTCCAGTTTATATATTTATATATCATACGTTACCGGTTATGGTAAAACCGAAGGTTTTTAACGGTTAAGTGTCGATTTCCATATTTTTAGTCTTAGATCCATTAAATATTATTTTAATGACTTTTTATAAGTTTTTAATCAGTTAAAAATGTATTTCAAACTCCTTTTAGGTGAAAGTTTACATTTTGAGTTTCACCCGTTAAAACGCGTTTTTACCCGAAATTGACCGTTTAAAAACATGTTTGACCAATTTTCACCATCATTAAGTCTTATAGATCCTAACTTACTGAAATAACATGGTTTCCCTACATTTTTGGTTTATCCTCTTATTTCCAAGGTTTTCTTCCAAACGTTACCCGGTTAAGACCCGTTTTTAACTAAAAATTCCATTTAACCCATTCTTTGACCATTTAATCAACAAATCCGGTTTGTACACTTTGTTAACTCTGTTAGAACCTGGAATACTTTTTAAGATGGTCAAAATCCTTTAATTCTTATTTTTAAGTCGTTTTATCACTTTTCGGGTCCCCGAATAAGCTCAAAATGCCTACAATCCATACTTTTATTATTTTTCAGCCATTGACATCACCTCATACACTTAATAACATCCAAGACTTACTGAAATAATGATTCTAACTGACGGGTTTAACATATAACCAAAGAACAAGCTCGTAGATGAGTGTTTTTGCCATTTTAATCCATTACACATGTGTAAAGCTTTATGGATCTTGCTTAAATGTTACCAAATCGTTTTGTAACTTTCAAAAAAGGTTATTAGGAGTCTTATAAACCATTTATAATCAGATTACAAGCTTTGGTTCCGAGGTTCCAAGACATGAGATTTAGATGATGCACAAATCACCCCAAAAGAGGGTTTTCATGAAGAGTTTTGGGTTTCACCCATAGAATGAATAAATTAACGTGTGAGGTGTTAGTGAAGTTAAAAGCTCCTAAAAAACAAGATGATGGCAACAAGATTCTGTTAGAACAAAGAAAGTATGGCTTTAGATAGGTAAATGAAGAAATAACACAAGACATAACTTAGTTCGGGTGAGTTGATGCTTACACCTTGTGTAGTCCCCGATTTGGAGAGTGTAGGGGGACAAGATGAGCTGTGAAATATTCAAACAAGGCTGGAGAAGTCGAATACACAAGAACCAAGCACCAAAAGCTCTCTAAATTCCACTTTCTTGCTTGGTTTGCACTTAACCGATGATGTTTTGTGGTTGTTCTTCAAAGATGGACTGCAAATGATGGTGGAACCGTGGGTGTGTGTGTGTTTCTCTGGTAGAGAGAATCCAAGAGGGAGAGGGAGAAGAGGAGAGGAGGAAGAGTGTGTGTGTGTGTGAGTTGAATGAATTGCATGAAAGGTGAGTGGAGGGAGGTGGTGTGTGTAAGTGGAGTTTCGAGGAGGGTGGTGAGTGGGTGAATGGAGGGCGGCCGATCTTGGCCTCTAGTGGAGGAATTTGAATTTTAGTTTATGGTAAATTGTTATTATGAAGTATTATTTTGTAGTGTAGTGCAGTATTTTGGATGGTAGTTCTAGTTAGATGTGTTTTAAGTATCAAGTGTGCATGCAAGCATTTTGGCCAAAAATTTGGGTTCATGCACACCTTAATTATTTCAAATTATGATTTAATTATTGCATGGGAGACTAATTGACTTTCCCGAAGCACTAAGTTTTCCCCTAGCTAAAGCTTGAACTAGCTAAATCATCCCAAAAAGACACATGAAATAACAAAAATGGTAATAACAATCAACAATAATAATGATGCTAATAGTAATATTGGAAATGATATTAGAATTAAAATTAATTGAATGGGTAATGATACAGGTTAATAAGGTTAGAATTATGACCTTGAGGTTGGTTGTTACATTCTCCCACCGTTTAGGAAATTTTGTCCCGAAATTTTAGCTTCGATTAGACTCGGAACGGGTGGGTTTGAAGAGGTGCGGATAACTCTTTCTCATTTCATCTTCTCGCTCCCAAGTGAATTCAGGTCCTCGCTTAGAATTCCATCTTACCTTGACCTTGGGTATGCGACTTTGTCTGAGTTTCATGACCAACCGGTTAGTAATCTCTATGGGTTCTTCCATGAAGTTCAACTTATCAGTTATCCTAACTTCCTTCAATGGTATCTCCAAGGTCTTGTATGCCAGGAACTCTTTTAGGTTTGACACATGGAAGGTGTCATGTATGTAGCTTAATTCCTGAGGTAGCTTTAATTTATATGCCACTAGACCAATTCTTGCTAGTATCTCAAATGGTCCAATGTATCTCGGGCTTAGCTTTCCTCTCTTTCCAAACCTCACGGTACCTTTCCATGGTGCCACTTTTAGCATTACCTTATCACCCACTTGAAGCTCCAAAGGTTTTCGTCTTCTGTCAGCGTATTTCTTTTGATGATCCATGGCTGCTCTCAAACGCTCCTTAATCTAAATATCTTGTCAGTGGTTGCCAACATGATGTCGGGTCCCATTACTTGGCTGTCACCATTCTCATTCCAGTTCAACAGTGATCAACATTTCCTAACATATAGGGCCTCATACGGAGCTGCCTTTATACTTGCGTGGTAACTATTGTTATAGGAGAACTCTACCAAAGGAAGATGATTGTCCCAATTCCCACCAAAGTCAATCATGCAAGCTCTTAGCATATCTTCCAGGGTTTGAATAGTCCTTTCACTCTATCCATCAGTTTGTGGGTGGTAAGCAGTGCATAGATCTAAACGGGTTCCCAAGGCTTGCTGGAGAGGTCTCTAGAAACGTGAAGTGAATCGACTATCATGGTTAAAGATGATTGACAAAGGCACACCATGTCCAGTCACTATTTCATCAATATACAATTGAGCCAGTTTCGTCAGGTCGTAGTCTTCTCTAATCGGCAAGAAGTGAGCTGATTTAGTTAACCGATCCACTATTACCCAAATGGCGTCATGACCTCTTAAAGCTCTGGGTAGCTTTGTGATGAAATCTATTGTAACGTTATCCCACTTCCATTATGGAATTTCAGGCTGCTACAACCTCCCTAACGGTTTTTGATTTTCAGCCTTCACCATGGCGCATGTCAAACACTTGCTAACATAAACGGCGATGGATTTCTTGATCCCAGGCCACCAGAAAAAGGCCTTTAGTCATGGTACATCTTGTCGCTTCCGGGGTGAACCGAGTACCTAGTTTTGTGGGCTTCTTCGAGGATTACCTCTCTAATTCCCCCGTGCTTTGGTACCCACATTCTCCCTTCATATTTATATACACCATCGCTGCTCAGCTCAAATCGCTTCTCCATTCCTGTCAACATTGTCCCCCGCTAGCTTATCTTCCTTTAGCGCTTCGCCTTGTGCTTTCTTTAGTCTCGCGATAAGGTCAGTGTACACACTCATCCTTAAGGCACAGACGCGTAGAGGTTTTTCTCTTTCTTTCCGGCTTAAGGCATCCGCCACTCCATTGGCCTTGCCAGGATGGTAGCGAATTTCGCATTCGTAATCATTCAGTAACTCGACCCATCTTCTCTGGCGCATGTTTAGCATCTTCTGATCCAAAATGTGCTGCAAACTCCTATGGTCAGTGTAAATAATTCACTTCGTGCCGAAGAGATAATGCCTCCATATTTTGAGTGCAAACACCATGGCACCCAATTCTAGATCATGCGTTGTGTAGTTCTTCTCATGATCGTTTAGTAGTCTCGATGCATAAGCAATTACTTTATTGCGCTGCATTAGCACGCATCCTAGTCCTTGACGCGAAGCGTCACAATAGACCACGAAGTCCTCAATTCTTTCTGGGAGAGCGAGGATAGGTGGACTAAACAGTTTCTCCTGAAGTTTTTCGAATGCTTCATTCTGCTCTCGTTCCCACACAAAGGTCGTATTCTTCTTAGTCAGAGAAGTCAACGGTTGCACAATGCGCGATAAGTCTTTGATAAACCTTCTGTAGTATCCGGCCAATCCAAGGAAGTGCCTTATCTCGGTAGGGGTTTAAGGAATTTTCCAATCCTTAATCGCCTTAATCTTAGAAGGATCAACTTGAATCCCATTCTCATTTACCACATGCCCTAAAAATTGGATTTCTCGCATCCAAAATTCACATTTGGAGAATTTGGCATATAGTTGGTCATTCTTGAGTAACTCGAGAATCAGTCTAAGGTGTTTGTCATGCTCTTCTTTACAACGGGAGTAGATCAAGATGTCGTCGATAAACACGACCACGAACTTGTCAAGATACGGGCGACATACACGGTTCATGAGATCCATAAACGTCGCTGGTGTAACACCCGGAAATTTCCTTTGAAGCCGACGAAAGAAGAAAAAGAAATAAAGTCCAAAGTCGAGGGACCAAACTCGCCAACGAGAGAAACTTGAGGGAGTATAAAAGGGGGGAGACACCCCAACCCTTCTCATATTTCAGCGAAGAGAGGAGAGGAGAAGAGAAGGAGAAAAAGAGGAGAAAAGTTGGTTAGGGTGGATTCGAGCATGGAAATCGACGTGGATCGAGTCAAATCGAAGCTCTACTCGTCGAGATCGTTAAGGTGAGTTCTAGGACCCCCTCTTTTGCTCGTTTTCAACTAATTTTAGGGCTGGAACAAATCTGAAAACCTATTTTCGAGTTTTGGGTAAAAACCCGTTTTTATGCATGTATGTATGTGTATGATGCGTTTGAGGCTCGATTTCTAGCTTGGTTATGCTTGAATGAGGTCGAGGTATGTTTCCCTAAGGTTTAGGAGGGTTGATTTGAGCTTAAAAGAGGTTTGGAAGAGGTTGGAGGCCGAAAACCCGCGGCTGCAGTCGGGTTGAACTGCATTCTGCATCAGCTAGGGCTAGGCGACCGACTGGAGGGCGATTGGAGGCCATTTGGCCGATTGGAGTGCGACTGAGGTCCATGCGCACGATTGCCATGCGACTGAGATCCATACGCATGATGGTCATGCGACTGAAGTTCATATGCCTGTGAGGCATGCGATTGAAGGAGTATGCGACTGAGGTTCATTCGCATGAAGGTTATGCGACTGAAGTCCATGCGCCTGGAGGCCATGCGACTGAGGTTCATTCGCATGAAGAGTATGCGACTGAAGCCCATGCGCCTGAAGTCATGCGACTGGAGGCCATACGCATGGAAGTTATGCGACTGAGAGTCCATACGCATAGATGTCCATTCGCCCATAGTCCATTCGCATAGGGTCCATTCGCATAGATGCCCATTCGCCCAAGTGTTCAGTCGCCCAGAAAGCCATGCGACTGGAGGGTGTCCATACGCCCAAATAGGGTTCATGCACCCGAAAGAACAACGGTTTATCATATGACCTTCGAGGGAAGGTGCAGTTATGGGTTTTGACTCGGGAGGTTCCCGTAGGCTCGTGTAAGTTGACTTTCGAGGTCATAGACGTTATGTTGGGCATGTAGATGATGATGAGGTGTATGACGTTATGTATGATGTTAGGCATGGCGGTGCGTGTGATGTGGGGTATGTATGATGTGATTGATGCGTATGTATGATGATGCTGTATGTTTATGTTTATGTTTATGTTCCTTACTATGTATGTTTATCTTTCCATGGCTTTGCGTTGAACGTTAATGAATGAACTAAAAGTATTATGTAACGTAAAGTGAAAGATAATGAAAAGTGGAACGTAATGAATAAATGCATGCATTAATGAATGAATGAATGAACGAATGAAAGGCTTGCAAGCATATGTATGAGGTGAGCGACTTTGTGTCGCAACAGACTCGAAAGAGGCCCTTGCTGCGTACTCCGATTCTGTGCCAGTCTTCGGACATGAGTCGGGGGTTTGTGAGAAGGCCCCGGTACAGTATCAGTCTTCGGACATGAGTCGGGAGTATTGCATATGATGAAAGTGACGGATGATGAGATCCGTGTCGCGTATCCCGGTACTGTGTTAGTCTACGGACATGAGTCGGGAGTTTGTTTATCAGGCCCCAGCACAGTATCAGTCTTCGGACATGAGTCGGGGATATTGCATGAGACGAGATAATGAGGTGAGTGACTTTGTGTTGCAACAGAATCGGATAGAGTTCAATCCCTGTGATTGACTCGTATGGGATCTTTGTCACGTATCCCGGTGTTGTGTCAGTCTTCGGGCATGAGTGGGGGGCTTGTGAGCAGGTCCCGACACAGCATCAGCTTTCGAGCATGAGTCGGGACACTGCATGAGATAAGATTCTTGTAATAAAGAGTAATGAGCAAAGAGATGAATGAAAGAACAAAGAAAGAATTGAATGTTAACGATATATCCTAAAATGTACGAAATGGGATCCTTGTCATTCGACCTCAGTAATTGTGGCTGAGTGCCATGAAGAGGGTAATGCCTGACAGGATCTAGAAAGAAGTGAAAGATAATGATGTATGATAAATGATGAACGTAACAAACGTAATGACAAAGATAATAATGATATTATCTGTATGTACGTATGATGTGTGAACGCATGTATGTAACGAATGTTTTTATAAAGAAAGTAAAGGATGGTTTTACGAAAGAAAAGTAAGTTTTAATATAAAACTATAACTCACTCAGCAAGGCTGACTTTGATGTGTTTCTAGTTGGCAGGCATGTTGCTGAGGATGACACAAGGCAGCTACTCAGCGTATTCTGGATGGCATCCTTATGTTTAGTGCTTTTGTAATAAATGTAAAATGATATTGTTAAAGGAACGATTGTATTATTGTGTAAAAGTATTTTAATGGAATGAAATTGTGTTTTTAATGTTTCCGCTGCAATGATTTATGAAAGGAAAAATGAAATTATATGTTTTGAGTGTGATGAATGACCAACTGTAGGCGTCCCGGGAACGGGGCCTTACAGCTGGTGCGTTAGTCAGTCCAAAAGGCATGACTAGATACTCATAATGTGCGTATCTCGTCCTGAAGGCTGTTTTGAGTATGTCTTATTCTCTTATCTTCAGCTGATGATATCCCGATCTTAAATCTATTTTGGAACTGTAACTAGCTCCTTACAGTTGATCGAATAGGTCGTTAATCCTCGGGAGAGGGTAATGATTCTTTATAGTCAGCTTGTTCAGTTCCCGATAATCAATGCACATTCGTAGGGTTCCATCCTTCTTCTTCACAAATAATACCGGTGCACCCTATGGAGAAACACTCGGTCGAAATAAATCTCTTGTCGAGTAGTTCCTAGATCTGTAGCATTAGTTCCTTCATCTCGGGAGGGGTGAGTCGATATGGTTCCTTGGCTACTGGTGCAGCACTAGGGAGTAGATCTATTTGGAATTCGACTTGTTAGTTCGGAGGGAGTCCCGGTAGATCGTCAGGAAACACTTCTGGATATTCAGAAACCACTGGAATATCCTTAATCTTCTTCTCCTCTTTAGCCTTTGTGACATCCGTCACTTCAAGGTCCGTCAATTGACGTGTTTGTCCGTCATCTTTATATTGGGTCATTCCTCATCATTAATTGACTCTTTATGTGGATATCATGTGTGCTATATTATCGTTGTGTGTGCATTCGTTTTAAAACCGTGTGTGAACCTTAAAAAGACCTTTAAAACTTTCATTTTTGAAAACGTTAAATATATCATTTTATAAATATAATAAATGTTTTAATATAACCATTTCTTAAGTCATGACAACATTAAATATACTTTTACAATTAATATAAAACACCTAACAAAGTCGTTTTTCAACCGAACAAAATTTGGGAAAACTCAGGGTTAAGTGCAGGGACTAAACTTGTAATTTTGGAAACTTGGGCTGGGTATAAATACCCATTTCCAGCCCTAAACCCCATTTTATCATCTTCTTCATCTTCATCTCTTTCACACACTAAATCACCATCTTAGCACCAAATCCGACCCGAGAGGTCTCGTTTTCTTCGTCTTGTCACCGTCTACAGCTTAGACTACCCCTCCTTAGCAGGTAGTTGTCTTTGGTTGTCCATTTTTGAGCCTTTTCACGGCTGTCCAAACTAGGGTTTCGGGTGTTCGGGTTCAACCCGAACACACAAGGTCGTATGGGTGCGTGTGAGGTCTCTTGCTTGTGTTTTATGCTTGTGTATGTTTGTTGAGTGTTTCTGGAGGTCCTTGTGGTGTAAAACCGTGTTTAGAGCAGCTCGGGGGCTGCTCATCCCGACCACAGTCGCGATTCTGCAGATCAGCCGACTGGGTCATCTGTGCGATTGAGCCGTGCGACTGAGTGGGTCGTGCGACTGGATCATGCGTCTGAGTCAATCGCGCGACTGAGTTGTGCGACTGGGCATGTCGTGCGACTGAGTTGTGCGACTGAGTGTCGTGTGCGAATGAGTCAGGTGACCGACTGAATGTGTGCGAATGAAGTGATTCGCACGACTGGAGTCCAATCGCACGAATGAAGGTTCAGTCGTACGAAAGTAGCTAATTCGCACGATTGAAGGTTGATTCGTGCGCATGGAAGTTGAGTCGTGCGATTGGGTGTTTGTGGTACGACTGAAGGCCAATCATACGAATGAAGGCTCAATCGTACGAATGAAGCTGATTCGCACGATTGAGGGTTGATTCGCACGAATGGAGGTTGAGTCGTGCGTCTGACCTTGTATGCGACTGAAATTGTTGTGTGTTTTGACCCCTTGTGCGTGGCGTGAGTATGTCGTGTGGTTTCGAGGTAACACTAACACAATAATGCCATTGTTGGCCACAAATATAAAGTCAACGCGGAGAAAGGGCACAGAAACTATTTTGAGCAAATTAAACTAACGCTTTTACAACGACCAAATCGACTTAAACTATTGACACTTATTCAATGTTTCTTCGTAACAACAATACATTACTTAAACATCATCATTAGTGGCAACAATGTCTTGTACTTGGATCTACATAAGGTCTAGTACGTGTGTCAGTCTGTGTGTGTTGTGCGTGACCCATCCGATACGACCCGAACCGACCCATCATTATTGCGCGCTTATACATATATCATATCATTAATGCTATACAATAACTGTCAATAGGTGTTTGACTGTTTATTTGCATTCAACATTTGGGATACATCGCTCATACATACTTACCACTTAACAAGTGAGTTTCGTGGCCCCTTTTCACATTTATACAATATTTCAATCATTTACAAATTGGGGGAAAAGTATGCTTACACAATTTTTATGCTGTACAACTTACATACATTTTACATACAAGGAATCAACGTGATACTGTGTTGCAAGTACTATTTGATACATGCTTGGGTTCTGTGTGGTTCTATCTTTGCAACTATTTAATTCCAGTGTGGGAACCGACGGTTAGGTATTGGTAGTACTACTGGGTTGACACCCCCACCCTCGTTCGATGGTATACTAGTTGGTACCATCAGTGGCCAGGAACGGGCCCTTGGGTGAATATATGCCGACAATTTCTTTGTGTACGTCGCTAGGTTTGGTTGCAAAGCTCATGTCATGTGATATTTACTTGTGTAATAACTGTATTCACGGTATTCCGACGCGCTATTATATACAGCATCACTTACATTTTTATTACATAAACCTGCGAGCTCACCAACAATTTTGTTGACCGGTTTTAAGCATATCTTTTCAGGTGATGAACATGCAAGTCCAGGAATCTAGGTGTGCTGCCTTAGTGGAGACCCTAGGATGCATTTTGGGACTTAGCTCATGTTTTGATAAACAATCTTTTTGAACAATGTTATCGCATGTAAACAATTATCAACATTTGAACTTGTTCCCGGGTTGTGGGAATTAACTTACATTTTCATCTTATGTGTATACATGTTATCATCATCATGTTGTTTATGGCTATGTGTTCGTGGACATTGACTAAACACGACACAAGTCCCCTTGTTGTCGGGTGTCGTCATGACACGCATGTCATCATTTATTTATATTGCTCTCTATCGCTTACCATGTGTTATGACGATCCCATTCTCGTTACATCCCCGTGTTTCCGCTTTTAGCGGGGGTGTGACAGATTGGTATCAGAGCCATTGGTTATAGAGAATTAGGCAATACGCTTGACCTAGACTATAACCTAGGAACCTTCATGTAGATTTGCATGCTAGGACTTGTATGCATATTATATCTCGTGTATGTGTTCCTCGCTGCTTGATTTGCTCATCTATTTGTTATGTGATCTTTCTACCCTATGAGAGAGCCCTTGTGCTCACTCTTTTATGGGGATACTCTATTGGATCTTCCGTTCCCTCTGCGCGCCGAGTTAGTTATCAGATCCGGGTATTGAACCCGAAGAGATCATCACAGATCATGTTATTGCGCTTGACCTTGGACATTGAGATAACCTGAGGAGGAATATGTCTGAAACCTCGAAAGATGAGGAAATAGACAACCTCCGCTAGACTAAACGTGATGGTACATGGACTACAACTGTTGTGATGTGTGATGACAATAAGCATGATATTGACAGAAATACATGGATGATGGATATGATGTAAAGGAAAGTGGATGTCATGTAACCGGATCAGGCATCATTCTCGGTACATCGTGGGTGTGGTGGGAACGCTGCGGGGAACCCTATATATAAACATCACCGGTATACCGAGAATATGCTTGAAATGGGCTGCATGGTGGTCTGGCTGACCGGAACATGAACATTGGAATTTGATAAGTGGAATACATTTGTATCTTATGGTGACTAAAGCTGATATTTACCTCTTTTATGATTAGAACATGCCGCCTCGAAGAGTCACCCGTAGCAGTAGTGGCGGGAGTGAAGCCCCAAGGGGCAGAGGCCGAGGCAGAGGCAGAGCACCAAGAGCAACGATGCTGCCTGCCAACAACAGTCAAGGAACAGGGAACGCCGACATGGCAGCCCTGATCGCTCAGCAATTGGCCGCACTGATTCCTACTATCGTGGCCCAAGTGAGCGACGCACTTCAACAACACCACCCTCACGGGGATGGTGGCAACGATGATGGAGCCCAAGGTGGGATCGAAACTGAAACGGGAAACGGGAACCCGACTGGAAACGAGAGCAACCAGGAAACCGGAAATGGTGGTACTGCCGGTATCGAGACTGGAGTGGTCAATGCTCGTCGGGGATGTTCGTACAAGGAGTTCGTGGCTTGTAAGCCAAGGGAATTCGATGGAAAGGTGGGGCGATAGCCCTAACCAGGTGGTTGGAAAAGATGGAGGCAGTGATCGACATCAGTGAGTGCCTCGACAGCCAGAGGATCAAGTATGCTACTTGTTCTCTACAGGGTAAAGCCCTAACCTGGTGGAACACCCAGATTCAAGCACGAGGAAGAGAGTCTGCGATGCAGATGTCGTGGGACGAGTTCAAAGCCTTGATCACCGAGGAATACTGCCCTCTCAACGAGATGCAGAAGCTGGAGCATGAGTTCTGGAATCATGCTATGGTGGGGGCAGGGCATGCAGCTTATACTGATCGTTTTCATGAGCTTGCAAGATTGGTTCCGCATCTGGTCACGCCGGAATCAAAGAGGATTGAAAGGTACATTTGGGGACTCGCGCCTCAAATTAGAGCGATGGTTACAGCAGCCGCTCCTCCTACTATTCAGAGCGCAATTCTGAAAGCTGGCGCTTTGACTGATGAGATGGTTAGAACAGGGGTTTGGGCCGAGGGGCCGAGAAGAGGAAGGATGTTGGGGAATCGAGCCGGTCGAGTGCCGGAAGGTTTGAGAAGAGGTCTAAGCCGACCAGGAATTTTGTGGCCGTGTCTCAGGCCAGAAGAGAGTATGTGGGGCCGCACCCCAAATGTGACAGGTGCAATTATCATCATCCCCCAGGGACGCAGTGCCGGGTGTGCGCTAACTGTAAGCGCCCGGGTCATTTGGCAAGAGATTGCAGAACTGCACCGAATCTTGTAGCACCCGTCAACGCGGTTAACCCCGCCGGGAATGCAAGGGCTTGCTTTGAGTGTGGGAGCCCCGATCACTACAGGAATATGTGCCCCAGGCTGAATCGGGCACCGGGTCAACAGGGGAAACAACCAGCAGCAGGTGTTGGCTATCGCTGGGAATCAAGGCCCGGCTACTCAGGGAAATGCAGCTCGGGGACGTGCATTCGTCATTGGAGCTAATGATGCTCGTCAGGACCCGAATGTTGTCACGGGTACGCACTTACTCAATCATCACTTCGCATCTATATTATTTGATACTGGAGCAGACAATAGTTTATTTCTTCGAGTTTGTGCAATTGCTTGATTTGAGTCCTAGTAGGCTAGAAACTAGCTACTCCGTAGAAATGGCCAATGGTAGGGTTGCTCAGGCCGATGAGATTATTAGGAAGTGTTCGTTGACGCTGGAGGATCATACATTGAGATAGATTTGATACCCTTCGAGTTAGGAAGCTTCGAGTGATCGTGGGTATGGGTTGGTTGGTCGTCGCAGAATGGAGCAGAGATTGTCTGTCGAGACAAGGTAGTACGTATCCCTATGCCAAACGGGGGGAAGTACTCAAGGTTCAGGGAGAACGACCGGGTAAGAGCTTAAAGTTGATTTCCTGCATGAAAGCACGCCAGAGTCTACGAAAGCAGTGCTACGCTTTTCTGGCTCATGTAGTTGAAAAGAAAGACGAGGAAAGGAAACTGGTGGATATTCCAGTGGTACGGGATTACCCAGAAGTATTTCCAGATGACTTGTCTGGTTTACCTCCTCCACGACAGGTGGAATTCCGTATTGAGTTGGTTCCTGGAGCTACACCGGTAGCGAAAACGCCTTATCGACTAGCGCCATCCGAGATGCAAGAGTTGTCTAGTCAATTACAGGAACTACTGGAGAAGGGTTTTATTCGACCGAGTCATTCACCGTGGGGGAGCACCGGTACTATTTGTCAAGAAGAAGGACGGATCGTTCCGTATGTGCATCGATTACCGTGAACTGAACAAGTTAACGGGTGAAGAACCGATATCCTCTCCCCAGGATCGACGACTTATTTGATCAGCTGCAAGGAGCTTCGTATTTTTCAAAGATCGATCTTCGTTCTGGTTATCATCAGCTAAGGGTTTTTGAGGACGACATACCGAAGACTGCGTTCAGGACTCGTTATGGGCATTATGAGTTCTTGGTCATGCCGTTCGGATTGACAACGCACCAGCTGTGTTCATGGATCTAATGAATCGGGTGTGCAAACCTTACTTGGATAAGTTCGTGATCGTGTTCATAGACGATATACTTATCTATTCCCGATCAAAAGAGGATCATGTAGAACATCTTCGGGCTATTCTGGAGCTGCTACGCGAAGAGAAACTTTTCGCCAAGTTCTCAAAGTGTGAGTTTTGGCTGCGAGAAGTGAAGTTTTTGGGTCATGGTGGTTGAGGACGGATTCGTAGATCCAGTAGATCCCGGCGATAAGCGGTGAAGAATGGGATACGCCCCAGACACCATCAGAGATACGGCAATTCTTAGGATTGGCCGGTTATTATCGTCGCTTCATCGCGAATTTCTCAAAGATCGCGCAACCGTTAACCCTGCTTACTCAGAAAGACAAGAAGTTTGACTGGGGATTTGCACAAGAACAAGCGTTCCAAACGTTGAAAGAGAAGTTGTGCAACGCGCCTATACTGTCTCTCCCAGACGGAACAGATGATTTTGTGGTCTACTGCGATGCGTCACATCAAGGATTGGGATGTGTATGATGCAGAAAGATAAGGTGATTGCCTACGCTTCGCGACAACTTAAAGTGCACGAAAAGAACTACACCACTCATGATCTTGAGTTGGGCGCTGTAGTATTTGCACTCAAAATTTGGAGGCATTACTTGTATGGCACCAAATGCATCATCTTCACGATCATAAAAGCCTTCAACATATTCTGGATCAGAAGGAACTCAACATGCGCCAACGACGTTGGGTAGAGCTTCTTAGCGACTACGATTGTGAAATCCGGTATCATCCGGGGAAAGCTAACGTGGTGGCTGATGCCTTAAGCCGTAAAGAACGTGTGAAACCACTGCGTGCACGAGCGTGGGATTGACCATTCAAACCAACTTGAAAGCTCAGATTCAAATTGCACAGAGTGAGGCATTGAAAGAAGAGAACCTTGCGGGAGAAGAATTCCGGGGGTTAGACAAACAGATGATTCGCAAGGATGACGGTATTCAGTACTTCATGGATCGCATATGGGTACCCAAATGGGGAGGTGTTCGAACCTTAGTCATGGATGAAGCCCACAAGACGCGATATTCTATTCATCCTGGTGCAGACAAGATGTATCATGATCTTAAGGATCTATACTGGTGGCCAGGCATGAAGAAAGACATTGCCTTATACGTCAGCCGATGCCTGACGTGTTCGAAAGTCAAAGCTGAACATCAGAAACCATCGGGATTATTACAGCAACCTGAAATTCCCGAGTGGAAATGGGAGAACATAGCTATGGATTTCATTACCAAACTCCCTAGAACAAACAGCGGTCATGACTCGATATGGGTCATTATTGATCGAATGACGAAGTCAGCACATTTCTTGCCTATCCGAGAAGATTACAAGATGGATAAGTTGGCAAGATTGTACATCAAAGAGGTCGTGACACGGCACGGGGTGCCGGTGTCAATCATATCCGACGCGGATAGCAGATTCACTTCACGTTTTTGGCAGACGCTACAGAAAGCGATGGGTACTCGGTTAGACATGAGTACAGCCTATCACCCTCAAACAGATGGCCAAAGTGAACGCACTATACAGACGCTAGAAGACATGTTGAGAGCGTGTGTAATCGATTTTGTGGTAGTTGGGATGCTCATCTGCCGTTGATTGAGTTCTCCTACAACAACAGCTACCATACAAGCATTGGATGTGCTCCATTTGAAGCGTTGTATGGAAGGAAATGCAGATCTCCCGTTTGTTGGGCCGAAATTGGTGAAAGTCAACTGACAGGCCCAGAGATCATCCAAGAGACAACAGACAAGATTTTCCAAATCAAAGATCGACTTAAAGCCGCGCGAGATCGCCAAAAGAGCTATGCCGACAATCGTCGGAAGCCTCTAGAATTCAATGTTGGGGATCGTGTGTTACTCAAAGTTTCCCCTTGGAAAGGAGTCGTTCGATTCGGAAAGAAAGGGAAGTTAGCCCCAAGATACGTTGGACCATTTGAGATCACTGAAAGGATCGGTCCAGTGGCTTACCGGTTAAGTTGTTGCCACAAGAGCTTAGCGGTGTGTACATGATACTTTTCACGTGTCCAACCTCAAGAAATGTTTGGCCGATGAATCCCTTCACGTGCCAATCGAGGAAATCAAGATTGATGACAAGCTTCATTTTGTTGAAGAACCCATTGAGATCATGGATCGAAAGGTCAAGCAACAAGAGCGCAGTAGATACCTATTGTTCGCGTAAGGTGGAATTCAAAACGAGGGCCAGAGTTTACATGGGAACGTGAAGATCAGATGAAACTCAAATATCCACATCTTTTCGAGGGATGACACTCTTGGACCTAACTCCAGCTGAATTTCGGGACGAAATTCTCTCAACTGGGGGATACTGTGACATCCGTCACTTAAGGTCCGTCAATTGACGTGTTTGTCCGTCATCTATTCTAATTTGGTCATTCCTCATCATTATTTGACTCTTTATGTGGATATCATGTGTGCATATATTATCGTTGTGTGTGCATTCGTTAAAACCGTGTGTGAACCTTAAAAAGACCTTTAAAACTTTCATTTTTGAAAACGTTAAATATATCATTTTATAAATATAATAAATGTTTTAATATAACCATTTCTTAAGTCATGACAACATTAAATATACTTTTACAAAATATAAAACACCTAACAAAGTCGTTTTTCAACCGAACAAAATTTGGGAAAACTCGGGGGTTAAGTGCAGGGACTAAACTTGTAATTTTGGAAACTTGGGCTGGGTATAAATACCCCATTCCAGCCCTAAACCCCCATTTATCATCTTCTTCATCTTCATCTCTTTCACACACTAAATCACCATTTTAGCACCAAATCCGACCCGAGAGGTCTCGTTTTCTTGTCTTGACACCGTCTCTACAGCTTAGACTACCCCTCCTTAGCAGGTAGTTGTCTTTGGTTGTCCATTTTGAGCCTTTTCACGGCTGTCCAAACTAGGGTTTCGGGTGTTCGGGTTCAACCCGAACACACAAGGTCGTATGGGTGCGTGTGAGGTCTCTTTGCTTGTGTTTTATGCTTGTGTATGTTTGTTGAGTGTTTCTGGAGGTCCTTGTGGTGTAAAACCCGTGTTTAGAGCAGCTCGGGGGCTGCTCATCCCGACCACAGTCGCGATTCTGCAGATCAGGCGACTGGGTCATCCATGCGATTGAGCCGTGCGACTGAGTGGGTCGTGCGACTGGATCATGCGTCTGAGTCAATCGCGCGACTGAGTTGTGCGACTGGGCAACTGAATGTCGTGCGACTGAGTTGTGCGACTGAGTGTGCTTGTGCGACGATGAGTCAGGTTGACCGAACTGAATGTGTGCGAATGAATGTGATTCGCACGGACTGGAGTCCAATCGCACGAATGAAGGTTCAGTCGTACGAAAGTAGCTAATTCGCACGATTGAAGGTTGATTCGTGCGCATGGAAGTTGAGTCGTGCGATTGGGTGTTGTGTGGTACGACTGAAGGCCAATCATACGAATGAAGGCTCAATCGTACGAATGAAGCTGATTCGCACGATTGAGGGTTGATTCGCACGAATGGAGGTTGAGTCGTGCGTCTGACCTTGTATGCGACTGAAATTGTTGTGTTTGACCCCTTGTGCGTGGCGTGAGTATGTCGTGTGGGTGTCGAGGTAACACTAACACAATAATGCCATTGTTGGCCACAAATATTAAAGTCAACGCGAGAAAGGGCACAGAAAATATTTTGAGCAAATTAAACTAACGCTTTACAACGACCAAATTGACTTATAACTATTGACACTTATTCAATGTTTCTTCGTAACAACGATACTTTTACTTAAACATCATCATTAGTGGCAACAATGTCTTGTACTTGGATCTACATAAGGTCTAGTACGTGTGTCAGTCTGTGTGTGTTGTGCGCGACCCATCCGATACGACCCGAACCGACCCATCATTATTGCGCGCTTATACATATATCATATCATTAATGCTATACAATAACTGTCAATAGGTGTTTGACTGTTTATTTGCATTCAACATTTGGGATACATCGCTCATACATACTTACCACTTAACAAGTGAGTTTCGTGGCCCCTTTTTTACGCTTACAATATTTCAATCATTTACAAATTGGGGGAAAAGTATGCTTACACAATTTTATGCTGTACAACTTACATACATTTTACATACAAGGAATCAACGTGATACTGTGTTTGCAAGTACTATTTGATACATGCTTGGGTCTGCTGTGTGGTTCTATCTTTGCAACTATTTAATTCCAGTGTGGGAACCGACGGTTAGGTATTGGTAGTACTATGGGTTGACACCCCCACCCTCGTTCGATGGTATATACTAGTAGTGGTACCATCAGTGGCCAGGAACGGGCCTTGGGTGAATATATGCCGACAATTTCTTTGTGTACGTCGCTAGGTTTGGTTGCAAAGCTCATGTCATGTGATATTTACTTGTGTAATAACTGTATTCACGGTATTCCGACGCGCTTATTATTACAGCATCACTTACATTTTTATTACATAAACCTGCGAGCTCACCAACAATTTGTTGACCGTTTTAAGCATATCTTTTCAGGTGATCATGCAAGTCCAGGAATCTAGGTGTGCTGCCTTAGTGGAGACCCTAGGATGCATTTTTGGGACTTAGCTCATGTTTTTGATAAACAATCTTTTTGAACAATGTTAACGCATGTAAACAATTATCAACATTTGAAACTTGTTCCCGGGTTGTGGGAATTAACATTACATTTTCATCTATGTGTATAATGTTATCATTATCATGTTGCTTATGGCTATGTGTCGTGGACATTGACTAAACACGACACAAGTCCCCTTGTTGTCGGGTGTCGTCATGACACGCATGTCATCATTTATTATATTGCTCTCTATCGCTTACCATGTGTTATGACGATCCCGGTCTCGTTACATCCCCGTGTTTCCGCTTTTAGCGGGGGTGTGACAGCCTTCATACATAGATTTGAAAGCTGGGATCCCTCTAGGCTTGGTAGCTTTCAGATGAGATATCATGGGACATAGAGCATCACTTGCTTCACCACGAACCAATAGCACTTCCCGTCGCTCAATGTATTCTAAGCAGGGGTAATAACACACGATCTCGACTTATGATTAGCCAGCCACATCCAATACCACAAACCACATCAAATCATCCATACCTTAATAGGCATAGGTTAATCTAAACACTTGCTACCGATAGTTAATCAATTACACAGTCCTGATGACTTCATTCAGTTTCTAAAATGTTACGTCGGTTTAATTCTTTACGTGTGAATGACTGTGAACGGATCACAGGTCAGGAACACTGCGAACTCAAGTCACTCAAAGGCCCTAAAAGTACTAGAGACAAAACTAGTTAGTTGCTCCGGTATCAAAAGAGAACGGTTAGTAGGATGGTTGTTTATAAGGAACAACCATGACCACATCAGGGTTCCCTTGCGAGCATCGGCTAGGTTCCATCAACAAATGCTCGTCCCTTAGGCTTGTTGGGTCTGGCCTCCTTATCTATTCTCAGTTTAGTGAACACTTCTTCCTCATGTGCCTGATCTCCCACATCATAACATTGTTTACTAGTCGCATACGACAATCCTTGATTAAATGACCTGGTCGTTTTGCATCCGAAGCAGGACATCGGGTGGCAATTCCCCTTGATGATGCAAGTTTCACTTGTTAAGACGGGCTCGTACCCGAGTATAGCTTCGTTGTCCTTCCACCTTGGTCATCGCGCCTCATACCTTCAAAGCTCTTCTTACTTGACCCGCTACTACTGCCAATTGCTCTCTTCACATCGAACCACTTCCTTTTCTCACCCATCAGCTTCCTCTTCTCTTTAGTCCAGGTTTGATCAGTCCACCCAGCCCTAACCAAATAATCAGTCAAGCTGCTGGTGAACTCAACCGCAGCTTGTAAGGTTAAAGGCCTAGAAGATCAAACCATTCCCCTGACTCTAGGATGTAGTCCCCAAATGAAATGCGCTACACCCTTAGATTCTAGTGTCACCAGGTGTGGCACAAATCAAGATAGGGCTAAGAAGCGGATGATGTACTAAGTGTAATTAGGACCCTTCATCTCTAGGCTCAGGAATTCAGACTCTAGTTTCTCGAGTTGATTGATGGGGCAGTATTTGCTCATTTAGTTAGCAACGTTCCTTCCCAGAGGCTGAATAACCGTCTTCCACCATTCCAGAGCTGATCCCTTGAGTGATTGGAATGCGAACCTCACCATGTGGTCCTTGTTACACTCACTTATGTCCAAGACTGCTTCCATTTCATCGATCCATCGGTACGTCTCTATGGCACCCTCAGTGCCATAGAAGTCTTTTGGCTTGCATGCCATGAAAGTTTTGTAGGATCATCCATTTTTCAGTGCTTCAGCTTCCTCGTTATTGCCCTCGTTGTTTCCGAATACATCATCACCGCCAGGGTTGCTCCAGTCTGCGTTGATCTGGGCTATAATGGTAGGAATAGCATTTGCAATCTATTATGCAACAAGGTTGGCAATCCTTTCATCATTCCCGTGGTTTGCATTCTCTCCATGAGGGGTTCCTGGTGGAGTAGGGGTTTGGTTTCTGGTTTGTCTAGCCCCTTCTCGGCAGCCTCTAGTAGTTCCTCTTCTTCCAATGTGGGTTCCTCTCCTAGTTGGCATTTTGATAGCATCACAGATAAATTTTTGTTTAACATCTCATAATTGGTTCCAGTAGCCCATGCATCATTTACCCTAAACTATCGCGTCCTAGAGAGAGGGAGTGTATCATACACACCACTAAATACCTCTAACAAGAAAATTTTCATTAAATTATCTTAAGACAATTCATCCATAATAGACACAGGTCAATATTCCCAACACATAACATAACACATTGTAAATCAATATAAATAGTTCAGCAAGGTTTTAGCATGAATTAAAATAGTTTCACGGAGAGATAGAGTTAATAGTATCAGCAAGCATAATTGTCTCAAGTTACACTGTAACAAATTGGAAGGTACCATCACCCCTATAATAATAATAATAATAGTATCAGATAATAATAGAAATAGTTTCCTTCAACTGTCTACAAGACAGATAATCTTACATCCTCTCAAAGCCTTCACATCCACTTCCTCTTCAACCACCCTAGCCATCCCGAGTTCTTCTTCTTCTGCTCTTGCTCCAACCGTTGGACCCCGTGCGAAGCCATCATGGCCTGAAACTGAGCGGACTGAGAGGTCCGAGTAGCGTGCTGGAGGGTCAGCTCCTGATGACGAACGGTCTTCAGAATCTCATCCAGAGCAGCATCAAAGGGACCTACGTCGCTTGCCCGACGGCTAGACTGGGAGTACCTGTCACCAGCTAACACACTGGGGCCATCATACATGCTGCACCTCGGTGGCATCCGGTGCTCGTCATGTGGGTGGTGGTGGAGTGGGTCAAATGACGGAGGTACAGGTGTAGGAACCCAAACAGGTGGTGAAGGAGGAGGTGGCATCCTAAAGGAGACTGAGGGACCTGGCCTTGCACTCTTGCGTGGGCGGGTGATCACACGTGCACCCCTATCCCCGATAGGTGGGATAAGCGAGTGGGTAGGAGCTGCTATATGAGGTGAATAGGAGCGCGTCTGGCTCCTGGAGGGGGATGTCGAGGAAGAGTCTTCTTACGGCTCGATGTCGTCGGATGTGATGGATATCCATCCCAGATGTCCCTATCTCCTCATATCTCCTCGTACTCCGATTGTGGTGTCGCCTTCTTGAGGCTCCCAGATGGGGCAGTCCCGTCAGTGGGGTATGCCGGTGCCTTAACCTTGTCAGCCATAGTCCTACTATCCTACAAGAAATATCATGAGTAATTTGGTTTATCATAGCTCATGATTGTAATAACAATAGTACTTATTGTAAGGATTCCTTAAGTCTGATGCAACCCAAAACATCCAAAGTGTCTCTGCAACATGCACTAAGTACTGAAGTGAAGAATGCTTCGGAAGTTTTACACAATGCATTAGAAAAATACTCTAAGTGTAAAATCTTCCGAAGCCAAGACCAATATCTTCCGAAGCCAAACATGAAGTCTTCCGAAACTTCAGAGACAAAGTCTTCCGAAGCTTCAACCTATGAAGACAGATTTCTTCCGAAGACTTTTAGTACACATGCTTTATCTGATGTACTGTTCCATAAAGCACCTTTTCCGCTGCATCTCTGTAAAGTCACCAACTTACATGAGTTGGTGAAAAGGTCCATGCTTTTGGTAACTGTACATTGAGGTCTTGAGTCTGTAACTTTCCACTTTATGTACTTTATCCTTTTTGTAATGTATAAGGATGTGAGCTATGGCATGTCATAGTCACAAGGTCAAAAGGCAGATATGCCTTTTGATCCTACAATTGATTTTGTTAGTGTCTAGTCAATTGTATCCAGCTGGCTTTCAAAGTATAGCCGGCTGTAGGTTGTAGTATAAGTATTTCAAGTTCTTGTATCTTTCTTTATGCTTTGTAACACTTGTAAAAGAACTTGAGAAAGCAATATACTGCCTCCTTGAAACCCATACTCTCTTGTTCTGTCTCTTTGCTTTACTTGTGTTCTTTGTATCATCTTGGTTAATCCAGTTCACTGTTTGATTAGAGTTTAGTTAATCTCCTCATTGTGTTGTTGTGTTGTAATTGTGTTAAAGCCCTTAAACGGTCCTGCAATTGGTATCAGAGCTTTCCAGGCTCTTGATATAAGATCTAACCATCTTAAGATCCCTCACACACACAAAAACTAAACTTTCAAATGGCTTCCATCTCAAAGACTGATATGGAGACTGGAACCATGAACAAATCCCCACTGATCACTCTTGATGATTTTGACACCTGGTGCATGAGGATGGAAGGCTTCATCAGGTCTCTTGATTCAAGAATGTGGGAATCTGTTGAGAATGGACCTTTCATACCCAGCACCCCTTCTGCTACTGGTGCTGGTATGATTCCAAAAGATGTGGCCAACTACTCAGATGAAGATAGAAAAAGAGTAGAGATTGATAGGAAGGCCATGACTGCTCTTCAGACTGCTCTCCCAAACTCTGTATACAGAGGTTTTAAGAAGTGCAAAACAGCTAAACAGCTGTGGGATGCACTGAAGCTGATGTATGAAGGCTCCTCTGAAGCCAAGGAGAACAAGAAAGATCTTCTGAAGCAGCAGTTTGAAAATTTCACCTTCAAAGCAGGTGAAACCATGACCCAACAATACTTCAGGTATGTTGAGATTGTGGATACCCTAGTGGATGGAGGAGTTCCTCTTGAGAACAGGGACATTGTAAGGAAGTTCATGTCCTCACTTCCTAGGCAATGGACACACTATTGTGTGGTGATCAAGAGGACTGAGAACCTTAAAACTCTTACTCTGACAGAGTTGTATGGGATTCTCAGTGGATACCAGATGGAGATGAACATGCAAGGTTCATCTGGCAACTCCAACAATCAAATGGGTTCAGCCCTTCATGTGGTTGAAAGGGACAGCATAGAACCCCAACATCATCTCATATGCTACCCTGACAACTCACAAAAGGGTCCTTTCATCACCTTCCCGGAGACACCAAGGGAGAACTTTACTCAAGGAAGCCCATTCCAAGAGACAAGTTCTTCTCAAGCCTTTGTGTCTACTGATGAAAGCTGTGGGAATTATCTTTTCACTCTTGAAGACCTGGACTGTATCCATCCAGATGACCTGGAATACATGGAGATAGTTCAGCAGATGGCTCTCCTCACTCACAGAGCCAAGAAGTTCTACAAGAGAACAGGAAGAAGATTTCCAAGCAATGCTACCAGTGGTAAGTTTGGGCTGGATAAAAGCAAAGTTGTGTTACAACTGTAACCTTATGGGCCACTTTGCTAGGGAGTGTAAGGCACCTAAAGCAAATGGGGGCCAAACACAACCCAGACCAAACTACACTGACAAAGCCCCTCAGACTGAGAAGCCAAAGCAACATGCTGCTGTTGCTGTTGAAGAAGGAGGCTTTGACTGGAGTTTTCAGGTGGAAGATGCTTCTCCAAACCAAGCACTGATGGCTGACCATGATGAAGCCAAGGTATTGGAACATCTCTGTACTCCTGAATGCATTGCTAAAGTAAATAGATACAGGTCCTACAACTTAGAGATGAGATCTGATCTTGAGTCATTAAACATATTAAAATCTGATTTTAGAAAGTCTGAAAATGATTACAAGTTAAAGATAGAGGACTTGGAGAAAACCATTTCAGTACTAAAACATGAACATACAGATTTTAGAACTCAGATCCAAGATCTCATAACTAAGTTGACTGAGTGCCAGGCTGAGCTTGTGATCAGCAAAGCCAAGGCAGAGAAAGTGTTCTTGAAGAAGAGACCTTCAAGAACATGATATCCTCATCCCTGCACAACAAAGTGTGCTATCAAAATAGACAGGGACTGGGATCAAATGAGATAGCTCCTCCACACACAATCTTGTCTGTAAGATCTCCTAGGTGTGGAACTTGTGAAGATGAGCTTCCTCTCATAGATCCTATAAGTGAGGATGATGAAGAAGTGATAGTGAAGAATTCCTCTGAGAAGAGTGAAGAAGAGGATTCTTCCAAGGGCCACTATCCTTCTGAGGAGAAGAAATCAACTGTGATGACCAAGTCCAAGAGAAAGAACTTGATCAGGAAGAGCAAAAGGAAAGCAAAGAAGGCTCAAGAAATCAAGGCTACTTTTGATGCTAAGCAGAAACAAGTTTTTATCTCTGCAGGTTTCAAAGTAGTAAGGACTGAAGACATCAACCAAGACTCCTCAGCTAAGAGTCCTGGTTCTTGTTCAAATCATCTCAGTGCAAAGAAGAAGACTGAGCTGCTGTGTACCACTGCTGCACAGCCTGGACCATCAAACTCCAAGAACAGTTCACAGCCCAAAAGAACTGTCTCAGCATCTACCAAGATGAAGGTGGAGAAGGGATGTGACCAAAGCCAGTCTTGCTCTCAAAAGGAGACTCCTTTGAAGAAGAAAATGTTATGTGTCATGTGTGAAAGTACTTCTCACATTGCTAAGGATTGCCCATACAATCCTAAAAGTACTGTCCACATGACCAATACAAAGACTTCAAAGAGTCTCAAGAAGTCTCAAGCTTCGGAAGGAAAGTCTGTTTCCTTCGGAAGCTCCAAATCAAAGAAGAAGGTAAATGGAAAATTACCTTCGGAAGTAAAATTGGTCTCGGAAGAAAGGAGTTCTTCCGAAGCACTGAAGTCTGCTGCAGTGACTGTAGACTCTTCCGAAGGTTCAGTCATCAAAACTTGTGAAGTCCCAAAAGCTTCTAAGGTTTTGAAGGTCAAGTCCAAGACTCCAAAGGTGGTGTGGAAGTCTAAGAAAGACCAAATGACTGAAGTTTCTCCATCAACAACAGCTGAAGATCCCCATAGTACAACCATAGGATCTATTACTGTTGCATTACCTTCTATTACACTTAGTGAGCCCAAGACAAGTAAGGCTTGGGTTTCCAAATGTAACTAATCATTTTCTTTGTGCAGGAACAGCTCAAGACAAACAGGAATGTCTGGATAATTGACAGTGGCTGTTCCAGGCACATGACAGGCAATAGGTCTCTACTCCATAATTTTGAGAGAATTGATGGAGGACCAGTTGCTTTTGGAGGAGATGAAGGTGGTTACATTTCTGGAAGGGGCAAGGTCACAAATGGTAAGCTCAGCATTGAGAAGGTAAACTTTGTTAAGGAGCTTGGGTACAATCTTCTGAGTGTATCCCAATTTTGTGATCAGAGTCATAACATGCTCTTTACTGAGCATGAGTGCATTGTTCTCAAGCCTGGAGTGGTCATTCCTCATGAGCATATCCTGCTCAGAGCCCCCAGGAAAGGGAACATGTACAAGATGGATTTGCAAGAAACATCTCCCTCTGGAGAAGTTTCATGCTTTCTATCTAAAGCAAATAGTGATGAGTCTTTCCTATGGCATAAAAGAATGTGCCATGTAAACTTTAAGAACATGAATAAATTAATTAAACATGATCTGGTAACTGGAATGCCAAAGAAAGAGTTTACAAGTGATGATCATTGTGTTGCATGCCTGAAAGGGAAGCAACACAAGGTATCTCACAAGCCTAAGGAAAAGAACTCCATCACTACTCCCCTACACTTGTTACATATGGATCTCTTTGGCCCCACCAGTGTAATGAGTCTAGGAAGGACCTCTTACTGTCTGGTGATCACAGATGATTTTACAAGATTCACTTGGGTCTTTTTCCTTAGAACTAAGGATGAAACCCCTGAGATTCTGAAGAATTTCATCTTAAAAGTTGAGAATCAATGTGATCACAAGGTCAAAACCATAAGATGTGATCAAGGAACTGAATTCAAGAACCAAATCCTTGATACATTTTGTGATGAAAAAGGTATTACAAGACAATATAGTGCTCCCAGGACTCCTCAGCAAAACGGAGTTGCTGAGAGGAGAAACAGGACACTTATTGAAGCTGCAAGAACTATGTTGTCTGACTCTAAACTGCCTATCACCTTCTGGGCAGAGGCAGTTAATACTGCTTGCTATGTGCAAAACAGAGTTTTAGTAGTTAAGACACATGGTAAGACTCCTTATGAACTTTGGCACAAGAGGAAACCTTTCATTGGTTTTCTCAGGTCATTTGGATGTCCCTGCACCATCTTGAATACCAAAGATCAAATTGCCAAGTTTGCTGAGAAATCAGATGATGGACACTTCATTGGATACTCTTCCCAAGCTAAAGCTTATAGAGTATACAATCTCAGAACTAGAATTGTTGAGGAGTCAGCCAATGTGACTTTCAATGAGCACACACCCTGTGTGGCTGGTTCTGGTCCGGATTGGCTGTTTGATCTTGATTTAGTTACCAACTGTTTTAACAAATCTTGTGAGCATGTTTCAGGATCTGCAGAAAATTTAAATACAGGTGATCCTGATCCAAGATTTGAGCTAGGAAGACCCTCAACTCATACATCTTCAGCTCCAGTTGGAACTACTTCAGCAAATGAGGTTTCTATCAGCACAACAATGACAAATTCAGCTGATACATCTGGTATGCCTTCAAATTCCAGCTCAGAGGCTTCTCAACCAGATAAAGACACCTCAATTGTAGAAGACAACAATGGTGATGGTGATAGTGATCAGGAATTTCTTGATGCTAATAACCACACCATAGATGACAACATCAATGATGTCACACACTCATTGGATCAAGTTAATCTTGATAAGTGTGATAATGTGGAGGGTGAATCTTCCAGACCAGATCTAAATTTCTCAAATTTGGATCTTTCTCAGCAACTTGCTGTGATCCCTCAGCTAAGGATCCACAAGTCTCACCCCACCACAAACATCATTGGAGATGTTGTCACAGGGGTAAGAACAAGAGGACAAACCCATGAAGCAAATGTTTGTCTTCACTCTTGTTTCTTATCTCAGATAGAGCCAAGAAAGTTGATGAAGCTCTAAAGGATGGAAGTTGGGTTGAAGCTATGCAACAAGAGCTGCTTCAATTCAAAAGGCAGAAAGTTTGGAACCTTTGTCCTCTTCCTCATGGGAAGACTACCATTGGAACCAAATGGGTTTTTAGGAATAAGAAGGATGATAGAGGAATCATCATCAAGAACAAGGCAAGACTAGTTGTTCAAGGATACACACAAGAAGAAGGGATTGACTACACTGATGTCTTTGCTCCTGTAGCAAGACTAGAAGCTGTTAGGATATTCCTGGCATTTGCTGCATCCAAGAACTTCAAGGTCTATCAACTTGATGTAAAGTGTGCTTTCTTATATGGAGTGATTGATGAAGAGGTTTATGTCAAACAGCCACCTGGTTTTGTAGACCCTGATCATCCTGATTATGTCTGCAAGCTTGACAAAGCTCTTTATGGGCTGCATCAGGCACCCAGGAAGTGGTATGAGACACTATCTGAGTATCTTTGTAAACATGGATACAGGAGAGGTACTATAGATGGAACTCTCTTCATCAAAGGACAGGGAAATGACTTATTGCTGGTTCAAGTATATGTAGATGACATCATCTTTGGTTCAACTAATCCAAAGCTCTGCAAAGACTTTGAGAAGCTGATGAAAGACAGATTTGAAATGAGTTCAATGGGAGAACTCAATTTCTTTCTGGGAATTCAAGTGAAGCAGGTTGAAGATGGCATCTTCATAAGTCAGTCAAAGTATGTTCAAGACATACTCAAGAGGTTCAACATGACTGATTGTAAGATTGCTAAGACACCCATAGCCAGAAACCACTCCCTTGGTCCAGATCTTGAGGGGGAGTGTGTAGATGAACATTTATACAGGGCTATGATTGGGTCTCTTATGTATCTTACAGCTAGCAGGCCTGATATCATGTTTGCTACATGTATTTGTGCAAGATATCAAGCCAACCCTAAGATGTCTCACTTAATCACTGTGAAAAGGATTTTAAGATACCTCAAAGGTGCTTCAACACTTGGTCTATGGTATCCAAAGAATCCTAATTTCAATCTGTATGCCTATACAGATAGTGATTATGGTGGTTGCAACATGACTGCAAAGTCTACATCTGGGGGATGTCAATTCCTTGGTGGAAGGGTTGTCTCATGGCAATGCAAGAAACAATCCTGTGTGTCTGCATCAACTGCTGAGGCTGAATACATTGCTGCTGCAAGCTGCTGTGCTCAAGTGCTTTGGATTCAAAATCAGATGCTGGACTATGGATTTAACTTCAAAGAGACTCCTATCCACATAGACAACAATAGTGCTATCTCTATCACTGAGAACCCTGTGCAGCACTCAAGGACACATCAACATCAGGTATCATTTAATAAGAGATAACTATGAAAAGGGATTAATTAAACTAGTCAAAGTTCATACAGATGAACAATATGCTGATCTGTTTACAAAAGCTTTTGATGAACAGAGATTTAAGTATCTGATATCAGCTATTGGGATGATTAACTTTGAGTAGACTTTTTCTTAAAACTAATTCTAATTATTTCTTCTTAAAATATGTGTGTCCTAAGTTGTCTAGTTCATCACTTTCATAAGCTCATGTTTTCTTTGGATGTAAAATTCTTTTTGAAGACTTTCCTTAGATTCTTGAAAATTTTCTGATACTTCGGAAGATAAATTTTTATCTTCGGAAGAAAACATGTCTTCAAAATAAATAACTGTCTAAGAGATTTTACCTTCGGAAGAAGTCTAAACTCATCTTCCGAAGCTTAAAATTCTTATCTCAGACACTTATTCATTTTTAAGGACTTTTTCCTTCCGAAGCAAAATTAACTTCGGAAGCTTTGTTTATTCTTATACAAAGCATCCAAGGGTTTATTTCTCTTCCGAAGCATAAATTTTCAAGACTCTCAGGAAAATCTTCCGAAGCCATTTTAGCTTCGGAAGCTTTTTAATCAAAACTTCCGAAGACAAATTACCTTCGGAAGCTTTTCGAATTCCAAGAAAACTACTTTTTGAGCAAAAGTAAACTACCTTTTCAGAGGTGGGACCGACTTCCGGATTTCAAAGTTTATCCTCTTTCATTAACTTTGGTTCAAATCCCTTTTCACATAAATACCCAACGGTTCCCCCTCTTTCCCACTATCTTCCTCAATTCTACTATTCCTCTAACCTAATTCTCTAAACCGCCTTTGCTTTCTACCTTTCTTCACCCTTAAGCTTCTGAAATGGCCAACCTTAACCGCAGAAACAACCCAGATTTCTCCATGCAACTTCACAGGCAACATAATCAAGTTGCTCTGTTAAGCTCTGAGAAAGATGCAAGTTTCTCAGAGATTTGCCAATTCTTGACTCTGTCAAACTATTTCACCTCCCTGACCATTGATCCTACTCTATATGAGGATCACTTGCTTGAATTCTGGAAGACCTGCCAAGAGGTCATTATGGATGGGGAGAAGGCACTGTCTGCCACAGTGCAAGGGAGGACAATCTTCATCACTCCGGCCATCATTAACCAACATTTGCAGCTGGATGATGAAGAAGGTGAGGTGTCCTTCCCAAAGGAAGCTGTTAATCATTCCTTTGAGCAGATGGGCTATGAGGGAGATTTCTCTGTAAAGACCTTCAGGAAAGGGAAGGTCTCATCCCAGTGGAAATACCTGCTCCATGTGGTTATCCACAGCTTATCAAACAAGCATGGTGGATGGGACCAGATTCCTGAGGATCTCTCCTTTATAGTTCATGGAATGGTTCAGGGGTCAAGTTCAGGTATTCACAATTTGTTTATACTAATTTACTTGCAAACTTAGACTCCTTAGAGTATTACATGTTTCCTAGATATGTTCAACACATTCTCAACTGTGAACTGGGCTCACAGTTGAGGGAAACAAGTAATATTCTTAAATTGGGACAGATGAAGCCCGGCATCTTTAAAATAATGAAGAAGCCAACTGTAGGCTTCTCAGGGGTAGAAACAGCCCTAGTCCCAAAAATGTTAGAGCTCATTGCTCAAGGTGACAACCTAGCAACACAAGCTAGTGTTGAACCCACACCTCTTTTATCCTTACCTCTAAAAAGACCAGAAATCACCCTCACCTACCAAAGAAAATCCAAACGAACCCCTGCTCAGGCTATTGAGTCTGTGCAGGCCCCCATATACTCAACCTTACAGGAAGAAGTGGACACTAGAGCTCCCACTTCTCCTGAGGAGCAAACCACTCCCATTTCTTCACCTATCAGGGCTGAGGTTCCTCATGCTCACCCTGATGAGCTCACTAGCCCAACAGCCTTAAGCCTTCACTCTGAGTCTCAACACTCAAGTGAACAACCTTCAGGGGACAGCTACCATCCCCAGCCTTTAGATCTCAACCAACCAATTCCCAACCTATCCTTCTATACTGATGAAGACTTAGGATTCAGTGAGTACCATGAGTCTCTCTTCTCCTCCCCTACTCAAAGAGAGATGAGTACCTCTGACTCTCCTCAGTCTATCCCACATCAGTCACCTATTACTGAGGTGGACACTTCTGAACCTGTTCAGGATGTCCATATGGAAGAGGCTCTCACTTTTGAAAGTGATTACATCATTAAGACCTCAACCATGGCAACTCAGCCCACTGGCATCTCAACTGAGGCTGCCAGTGAGCAGAGGAAAACCAGCAGCCAAGAAACTCAAGCTGGTGGTGAGAGAGAGGACTTTGGTCCAATCATCTCATCCCCCAATGATTCTTCTGATGAAGATGAGGGGAATTTGAGACTAAAGGTGCAGAAATTGTCAAAAACATGCTCCTATTTAGTCTCTAAGGTTAGTCACTTGGAATCTCAGGTGACTACCTTACAAACAGGGTCAATGATCAGCAACTTCAGATTTCATATCTAAAGGAAAAACTAGCTGGGAGACCTTTAAGGAGAGCTCAACCAGGAACACAAGAACCTGTGGAAGTGATTGACTTATCCTCCAGCTCACCTATGCAAGTGGGTGATGCTACCAAAAAGGGGGAGAAAGTTATTACAACCACAGAACCTGGGAGTTCTTCACAGAGAATGGACATAGAGGACTCACCATCCTCACTTGCTGTTGTGCATTCTCAGCAACTTCCTCAAGTTCACATTAATGTGGACTCTATAGACTCAATCATCAGGAGTCTCTTTGAGGAAGGTATACCAAGGGCTGTCTCATCTCCACCACAAGGAACTGGCAACTACATCATAAGGTGGAGGTATGATGATGACAGAAGAGCCCTTATACTTCACAGAGTTCAAGGTCAACAAGAAGTTTTTCATTTCCAAAGCCTGAACTTCTATGAAAGACTGGATTTAGTCAACATGCCACTTGTCAATCCAAGCAATTCAAGACAAGCTGACAGGCTGGCTCAAAGAATCCAAGACAGGATCCTTGCAGAGTTCTCTCTAAGAAGGAGACTTAGGCAATCAGGCAATGTCATCGGTCAACTGGATGTTGAGGTGGACCCTAAGATTAGTTTCATAGGGGAAACCTTGACTGAAGGCCCAGTGGCAGAACCTGAGACCCCTGTCTCATCATCAACAACTGCTGCAGAGGTCCAAACTCCCTCTGAGACACCTGCTGGTGAAGGTGTTTCTCAGCCTCTCTCTGGCCAGAGCATGGAAGCTACACCAAGCAATGAAGGCCAAGCCTCAATCCACCCTGAGTCACAAAGGTCTGTTGGTGACAAAGGGAAAAGGATAATGACTCCTGAGGAAATTGAGGAGGAAGAGAGAGAGAGAGGAAAAGGAGGCTAAGGGGAGAAAGTTCTTCTGGGTCATCTAGCTTCATGCAAGCTGCAATCAGGGCTGCCCCCAGACCAAATACTCAAGATGATGAGTTAAGGGCAGTCAGGATTACCTACTTACAGACCAGGAACTATGATATTGATGAAATCATCTCCCTCCCCTTAGAAGAGTTAAATGAACTGGCTGACATGAAAGTGTCAAGAGAGATGAAGGAGAAAGAGGATGCAAGGTTACTTCTCCAATTCAAAGAGGAGAAGAGACAGAAAAGACTTTACAAGCATGCTCCCACTCTCTCTCCAGTTCAAGAAAGTCCTGCACAGGAAGATGTGGCTCCACAAGAACCTCAGGTAGATAAAGAAGAAGATAGGATCAAGATGATCAACTACCTGAGTGCCACAGGCTTCTATCAGGCAGATGCACTTCTTCCCCTGTCCTATGACTTCATTGAGTTCGAGTACCTAAAGCAACTTGAGCTTGAGCTAGTCAAAGAAAGAAAGACAACCAAAAAGAAGCTAAGGGAAGAAGCTGCAAAGTCAAGAGCCATCATTCAAAAGATGCAAAGAAGTCTGCTGACAGACAAAGAATGATGAGCTTCTTGAAGCTATATGGATTCTCCGGAAGGAGACTTGGCCCCATGTCTCTATCCACCATGGATGAGCATATAAGGGTGATCAAGCAGAAGATTAAGAGTGGAGAACTGATTGACTTGCACTCTCTTCCAAGTCAAGTCCCACCTGAAGTGGAGGTCAAGTTTGAACAACCAGAGACACCTCAACCAGAACCTCCAGCTGAGCCTCAGCAAGCTTCATCTTCTGATCCAAGGCAGGGTCAAACTCCCTCTCCTTCTGAACCTGTGAGGGAGGAACACCCAACTGAGAAAGACACTGATGATCAACATGGTGCTGCAGACCAGTCTTCTCAGTTAAAGTCATCTAAGAGGAAGAAGAGAATGGCTTTTAAACCAAAGACTAAGAAGAAAAAGCCTAAGTCATCTACCTCTACACCTCAGGCTGAATCAGATCAACCCGAGGAAGTGCATGATGAGGCAGCCCAATCAACTCCTATGCAAGTGGCTCCTCTAACAACTGAGACACCCATCTTGTCCTGGACTTACTTACTAATCCAGAAAGATGGCATGTTATCAGAGATCAAGGTGTTGAGAATGTCTACTCCTGGCAAGACATAATCAACTTACCTCTGCATGATCTCTTTGAGATGAGAAGATACTATGAGAGTCTTGATGATCCTGACCATCTAATGAAGAAAGGAATGGTCTTGATTGTACTGAAGACTACCAACATCTGAAGATCTTCTAAGTGTTTTGGTAGCATCAGCCTAGGGGGAGTTTGTAAGGATTCCTTAAGTCTGATGCAACCCAAAACATCCAAAGTGTCTCTGCAACATGCACTAAGTACTGAAGTGAAGAATGCTTCGGAAGTTTTACACAATGCATTAGAAAATACTCTAAGTGTAAAATCTTCCGAAGCCAAGACCAATATCTTCCGAAGCCAAACATGAAGTCTTCCGAAGCTTCAGAGACAAAGTCTTCCGAAGCTTCAACCTATGAAGACAGATTTCTTCCGAAGTCTTTTAGTACACATGCTTTATCTGATGTACTGTTCCATAAAGCACCTTTTCCGCTGCATCTCTGTAAAGTCACCAACTTACATGAGTTGGTGAAAAGGTCCATGCTTTTGGTAACTGTACATTGAGGTCTTGAGTCTGTAACTTTCCACTTTATGTACTTTATCCTTTTTGTAATGTATAAGGATGTGAGCTATGGCATGTCATAGTCACAAGGTCAAAAGGCAGATATGCCTTTTGATCCTACAATTGATTTTGTTAGTGTCTAGTCAATTGTATCCAGCTGGCTTTCAAAGTATAGCCGGCTGTAGGTTGTAGTATAAGTATTTCAAGTTCTTGTATCTTTCTTTATGCTTTGTAACACTTGTAAAAGAACTTGAGAAAGCAATATACTGCCTCCTTGAAACCCATACTCTCTTGTTCTGTCTCTTTGTTTTACTTGTGTTCTTTGTATCATCTTGGTTAATCCAGTTCACTGTTTGATTAGAGTTTAGTTAATCTCCTCATTGTGTTGTTGTGTTGTAATTGTGTTAAAGCCCTTAAACGGTCCTGCACTTATGGTAGTGATGGTAATAGTATCAGATATCCTAATAGTGTCAATAACCAGAGGTATCAGTAAGTAGTAGTATCAGATATCAGTAGCTTCATCAAATAGCAACAAATAGAGTAGTTATCATTTAGGAAGAACTTTAAGACCACTTTAAAAGAAATTTCAGAAATCATAAGTTTCAAACAGAAAGGTCCACTCATTACCTAAAGGTCCATGCTGGAACTTATGCGTCCGGTAAATTCATGATTATGTTGATCAATTGTAATCATCAATTTACCTAACCCGATCATCCCAACACTTCCCCACAAGGACGATCCTAAGGTATGAGGGTTGTAGCCTAGGGTCTACTATGGTATTCCCGACTTCTCTACAACCTTTGGCTCTGATACCAATCTGTCACACCCCGGGCCCAGGTAGGGTGGGACGTCACAGACTAGCAACACATATGGCAGCGGAAACAAACCATCACAAGATCACAAAAGGAGAGAACATCACATGGAATTTAATATTTAAAGAAAACCAGGGCTAGAAACAGATCTAGCCCCCAATTGAATTGTACATCCAACATAAGACAAAGTGTAATAATCAACAATAATTATAAATTGTTCAAATTGTTTTTAAAATTAGATAAGCCAATGCCATGGACACGATGCTAGGTCAAGGTCTTCAACAATAGCTAGAGTCCCTTCATGGATCACCTAAAACATGATCAAAAATAAATTATGTCAACTAAAAGTTGGCGAATTCAAGTGCTTAAAGTTTAAAAACAAAAGGATTCAATAGAATACATATTTGATTTAAAAGAATCAAAGATTCACTGTTATGGGGGATCACAATCAACCCTGCACTCAGTCCCGGCTAGCCTCTTCAAAAGTTATGTTTTACCTGTTAATCCCGAGGAAGAACTAAGCTTCAAAACAGTGGACCATACCTGCCGGATGGTTCACCTAGTATCTTATAAAAACTTGTCACATTCCACAAACGACCCCGCAGGATCTCAGTGAGGTACCCTTCCCGTTCATCACGGAAGGTACTGTGTGTGGGGGATTCCCCAAGTAGATCTACCCATATAAAACAATCGGTTCACACAAGAATTAATGATCGTGATACAAATATAAGCAGGTTCTAACATTAACCCCAACATTCAAGCATCATACAATAGCTCATAAAAGGTTTCAATCAAATATAGCATGTTTAATCTCAAAAACAGTAGTAAAAAGGGGACACTAGAACTCACCTTAAAATTCAAGTAAAAGGGTTCTTCGTGTGCCGGGAAAAATCTCAAGTCTAGCATCCTACCATCAAGATTTAATTGTTAAGCCACTAATTCTAGGGTTATAGAGATGCACTAGGTGTGTCAAGAGGTCAATGTATTACTAGTTTTTGATTTGCTAAGTCTTTATATAAAAAGTTTCCTTTTATAGAAAGTTAGGGTTTCTTAGGAAAGATGTCACACCCCGGGCCCAGGTAGGGTGGGACGTCACAGACTAGCAACAACATATGGCAGCGGAAACAAACCATTATCAGAGCTCAAAGGAGAGAATATCACATGACATTAAAGTTTTAAAAAGGTAACGGGACTAGATACACATCAAGCCCCAATTAAGTTCTACAATCAACCATAAAAATGAAATTGTACTCGTTCAACACAAAATATATATTGTTCAAATGTTTCATCAAGGAAATAAGCCAATGCCATGTCACGGGGATAAGTCTAGGTCTTCAAACTGCTAGGATCTCTTCAAACATTACCTGAAACATGCTCAAAAGAAAATTATGTCAACTATAAAGTTGGTGAATTCAAGTGCTTAAAGTATAAAAACAAAAGGACTTAATAAATCCTTCTTTGATTAAAAGAAAAATAATCATTGCTTATCATCATGGGAGAAATAAAATCATAATCAGCCCTGCACTCAGTCCCGGTTAGCCTCTTCTAAAGTTGTGTTTTACCGGATATTCCCAAAGGAAGAAACTGAGCCCCATACCAGTGAACCCTACCTGCCCGGATGGTTCACCATAGAATCTTAACAAAACTTGTTACATGCCACAACGATCCCTCAGGATCTCAGTGGGGTAACCTTCCTGGAACGGAAGCCACTGTGTGTGGGGGATTCCCCAAATAGATCTATCCATATAAATCAAGTGGTTCACGAAAGAATTAATGATCATGATATAAGAATTAGCAGGTAACCACAATCCCACATAGTATCATCAAATAAAGCACAATCATAGTTCATAAAAGTAGAGCATGTTCCATCCCAAAACAGTAGTAAAAAGGGATCACTAGAACTCACCTAAGATATCAAGCAAAAAGAAATTCTTCGCGTGCCGGGAATGTCTCAAGTCTAGCACCCTAACATAAGTATATTAAGTGATTAGCTACTGCTCTAAGCCTATTTAAGGAGCAACAATAGTGCCTAAGACTTAAATGGGCGGGTTCGGCTTTGATTCAGTTAGGGTTTGTATAAAAGGTTCCTTTTATGGAAAGTCATGGTTTTTCATGAAATCAAAGGTTTCTACATTACTAAACCAAATATATATAGTAATTATGCCATTTAAGGGGGCAAATGAACTTATGGGAGTCGGTTATGAAGTTATGCAAAAATTTACAGTTTTGCCCTTGAAGTTTCAAAATTGACATTTTCTACCCTTAAGATTCGTTTCTTGCATTAAGTGACCTCTATAAAAAAATCAGGTTCAAGACCTTAATTCGACTTAGTTTTAAGAATTTATAACCAAAATTTCAGTTTATGGACTCGGTTTTGTAAATTACGCGTTTAGCGTTGCCGGTTACGGAAAATTTAAAAGTGGTTATCTATGAGTTTTCGCCTTTTTGAGTCTAAAACCAGTAGATAACTTTTTAAAGTCATTTTAATAAGTTTCCAACCTTTTAAATCACAAATTTGCCCCTAGTAGTCGAAAGACCCGTTTTTACGTTTAAACCGTTAAAATGCGTTTTTAGTCGGGTTTGACCATTTTAAAAGCTTGTTTGACCAACCATTTTACTTTTGAGGTTATTTTTATCTTTTAACCTACTGGAAAATCATGATTTTTATAATTTGTAACATTTAACCCATTTATCGTATATTTTTTTTTCCTTAAAAACGCCTCTCGGTTTACACCCGGTTTCACTTAAAATTCATTTAAAATACTATTTGACCACTAAAAATTCTCATTAGCTCCAGAACACTTTATTAATCCTTAATGAACCTGGAATTCTCTTTAAAAAGTTTATAGTTCAAGATTTCTTGTTTTTAAGTCATCTTAACACGTTTTCGGGTCCCGAAAGTGACCAAAATGGGCCCTAGACACATTATGCCTTTTGTTCCAGAGGTCAAACCATGTTATTAGACTTAATATGCACTAAAACTTACTGAAATAACAGTCCCAACACGTTGCCTAAAGGTTCTACACATACAAAGGTTTCAAGAGGTAAAAATAAGCCATAACCGACCATTACACATGTGTGATTCTTGGTAACTTAAGTTTATTCATTGCCAAAACTTCATCTAACTTAAAAATCAGATTATTGGGGTGTCTTAAAAGTCATTTTGAGCAGGTTACACGTTTTGTTTTGAAGGGTTACAAGATACACAAGTTTGATAGTGCCAAAAACACCAAAATAGGGTTTTCAAGGGGTACATCGGGTTCTACCCCTTAGATTGACCATTATATCATGTGATATACCTTCAAGAACGTTGGGAACTCTTCAAGAACAAGGTGGGGGTGAGAGGTTTCTGTTACAACAAGAAAAAGTAAGGTTTTTAGGTGAACAATGAAGTTAAACTTGAGAAATGACCAAAACCGAACATAGTGAGCTTACACTTGATGTATCTCACGGTTTAGAAGGTGTGGATGGTCGTGAATGGATGAAATCTCCTTGGATGAGGCTGGAGAATCTCGAACAAAAGCTGGAACCTCAAGTATTGCACGTTCCAAGCCTCAAAACATCACCAAAAGGTCACCTTTCTCGTGGTTTGTTGCTGGCCGATGGTGTTGTTGTTGTTGTTCACGATTTTGGAGCTGGAAAGGAGGCTGAAATGGAGAGAATTTTGAGAGGTAGAGATGGGTTCAGCTGATGGTTTTCGAAAATGAGAGAGAGAGAATGAGAGGAGTGTGTCTTGCAATTGCATGTAAGGGGAATGGATGATAGGAAGGTGGTGTGTAGTGGTGGACAAGTGTGGTGATTGGTGGCAAGGGGGGCGGCCGATTTTGTCTTGATGTGAGGGTTTTCTTTTAAATTTTTATTGTAGAATAAATAATATTATGGGGTATTAATTTGAAATGTAGTGTATAATTATTAGTTAGTAGATGATGTTAGTTGATAACATGTGTAGGATCATTCTTGCATGATCCGAGATTTCCAAGTGTGTGGGTGTGTACACATATTTTTAATTGATTCAATTGATATTCTTAATTCTAGCTAGGGTGACTAATCAATATTCCCGGGCACGAATTTTCTAAAAAGTAGAAACCTAAATTGGTTAAAAATCAAAAGTAAAAATCACATGAAATCATAATTTACATCAAATAGCAAGAATTGATTCCAATTTCATATTAGGGTTGTATAGTTTCAATTATTAGTACTCATAGCATGGATAATGATGCAAGTATTCTAGGGTTAGGGTAACAACCTGGAGGTCGGTTGTCACATTCTCCCACCGTTTAGGAAATTTCGTCCTGAAATTTAACTCTGATTAGGGACTGAACGGGTGGGTTTGAAGAGGTGTGGATAGTTCTTCCTCATTTCATCTTCACGCTCCCAAGTAAATTCAGGTCCTCGCTTGGAGTTCCATCTAACTTTAACCTTGGGTATGCGGCTCCGCCGGAGTTGTTTGACCAAACGATCCGTGATCTCCACAGGTTCTTCCACAAAGTTCAGTTTGTCGCTTATCCTTGCTTCTTTTAATGGTAGTTCCAGGGTTTTGTCTACCATTATATGCTACTGGGCCAATTCTTGCCATTATCTCAAATGGTCCAATGTATCTTGGGCTTATTTTTCCTCTTTTTCCGAATCTCACTGTTCCTTTCCACGGTGCTACTTTTAGCATCACTCTGTCGCCCACTTGGAACTCTAGAGGTTTCCGCCTCCTGTCGGTGTACTTCTTCTGTCGGTCTCTAGCTGCTCTCAGTCGTTCCTTTATCTTATAGATCTTATCGGTGGTTTCCAACACTATGTCGGGTCCCATCACTTGGCTGTCACCAATCTCATTCCAACTCAAGGGTGATCGGCATTTCCTGCCATAAAGGACCTCGTACGGAGCGGCTTTGATACTCGCGTGGTAACTGTTGTTATAGGCGAATTCCACCAAAGGAAGATGGTTATCCCAGTTTCCGCCAAAGTCCATCACGCAAGCTCTCAACATGTCTTCCATCGTTTGAATAGTTCTTTCGCTCTGTCCGTCGGTCTGAGGGTGGTAAGCCGTGCTAAGATCTAAACGGGTTCCTAAAGCTTGCTGGAACGATTTCCAGAATCAAGAGGTGAAACGGCTATCACGGTCGGAGATGATCGACAGAGGCACTCCATGCCTTGTTACAATCTCGTCGACATAAAGTTGGGCCAGTTTCGTCATATCGTAGTCTTCTCTAATTGGCAAGAAGTGAGCTGATTTGGTTAATCTATCCACTATTACCCAAATAGTATCGTGACCTTTAAACGTTCTAGGCAGCTTGGTAACGAAATCCATCGTAACATTATCCCATTTCCATTCGGGAATCTCAGGTTGCTGCAACGTTCCCAATGGTTTTTGGTTCTCAGCTTTTACCATGGCACAAGTTAAACATTTCCCCACATAAACAGCGATTGATCTCTTAATTCCTGGCCACCAGAAAAGTGTCTTTAAATCTTGGTACATCTTATCACTTCCAGGATGAATTGAATACCTAGACTTGTGTGCTTCATCGAGGATTACTTCTCGAATTCCTCCGTGTTTTGGCACCCAAGTCCATCCACCATATCTATATGTACCATCGTCCCCTATCTCCAACTGCTTCTCCATTCCAGTCAATCCTTCTTCTTTCAATTTTTCTTCCTTTAATGCCTCGCCTTGAGCTTCCTTCAATTTTGCTATAAGGTTGGTATACACACTCATTCTTAAGGCTCGTACTCAAAGAGGTTTCTCTCTTTCCTTTCGACTTAACGCATCCGCCACAACATTGGCATTACCAGGGTGGTAGCGGATCTCGCACTCATAATCGTTCAGTAGCTCAACCCATCTTCTCTGACGCATGTTGAGCATCTTTTGGTCAAGGATATGCTGCAAGCTTCTATGGTCAGTGTAGATAATGCACTTTGTGCCATAAAGGTAATGCCTCCACATCTTAAGGGCAAACACCACGGCACCCAACTCCAGATCGTGCGTCGTGTAGTTCTTCTCATGATCATTCAGTAGTCTCGATGCGTAAGCAATCACCTTATTGCGTTGCATCAATACACATCCTAGTCCTTGACGCGAAGTGTCACAATAGACCACGAAGTCTTCTACTCCTTCTGGAAGAGCAAGTATAGGCGCACTGCATAATTTCTCTTCAAGCGTTTCAAACGCCTCATTCTACTCTCGCTCCCACACAAAGGTTGTGTTTTTCTTGGTTAGTGTGGTCAAAGGTTGCACTATACGCGAGAAGTCTTTTATAAATCTTCGGTAATAGCCAGCCAGTCCTAAGAATTGCCTTATCTCCGTAGGAGTCTCAGGAATCTTCCAATTCTTTATGGCCTCAATCTTGGAAGGGTCAACTTGAATCCCATCCTTATTCAAAACATGACCTAAGAATTGGATCTGGCGCATCCAGAATTCACATTTCGAGAACTTGGCATATAGTTGCTCATTCTTGAGCAATTCAAGGATTAGCCTGATATGCTTCTCGTGCTCGTCTTTAGTTTGAGAATAGATCAGTATGTCGTCGATAAACATGATCACAAACTTGTCGAGGTAAGGGCGGCAAACGCGATTCATGAGGTCCATGAATGCTGCTGGAGCATTAGTCAGTCCAAAGGGCATGACCAAATACTCATAGTGTCCATACCTAGTTCGGAAGGCAGTTTTGGGTATATCTTCTTCTCTTATCTTCAGCTGGTGGTATCCTGACCTCAAGTCTATTTTGGAGAAGTAACTTGCTCCCTGCAATTGGTCAAATAAGTCGTCTATTCTCGGGAGAGGGTAACGGTTCTTTATGGTCAGCTTGTTCAACTCCATGTAATCAATACACATTCGCAGCGTTCCGTCCTTCTTTTTCACGAATAGCACCGGGGCACCCCATGGAGAGACACTCGGACGTATAAATCCCTTGTCCATTAGTTCTTGAATTTGTACCATTATCTCCTTCATCTCAGGTGGGGCGAGCCGGTACGGTGCCTTGGCTACTGGTGCAGCACCAGGCATCAAGTCTATCTGGAATTCCACTTGTCGATTCGGAGGAAGTCCTGGTAGTTCTTCCGGAAACACCTCTGGGTATTCCGAAACTACGGGAATCTCTTCGATTTTCTTCTCTTTTTGGGTTTTCATCACATAGACTATAAAAGCTGGACATCCCCTCTTCAAACTCTTGGTAGCTTTCAAGTGAGATATCATAGGGTATAGAGTGTTACTCCTTTCTCCTTCTACCACTAACACTTCTTCGACGTTCAATGGTATCTTGAGCAGTCGCTCATCGCGTACGATTTCAACTTTATGCTTCGCTAACCAGTCCATACCCACGACCACATCAAATCCTCCTAACTTAATGGGCATCAAGTCAATCTTAAACACATTCCCTTTTAGATTCAGGGGGCAATCCCTAATGATTTCGTTAGCTTCTAAAATATTACCGTCAGCTAATTCTACGGTAAATATATCAGTCAAGGTGCACGCGTCTAAGTCAATCAATTGCCTAAAGGTACTAGAGATAAAACTAGCAGTTGCTCCAGTATCAAACAGTACAATAGCGGGATGATTATTTACAAGGAACGTACCGTTGACAACGTCGGGTTCCTTACGAGCTCCTGCTGGGTCCATAACGAAAGCTCTTCCCTTAGGCTTATTGGGCTTGGCATCCTTGTCTCTACCCAGCTTAGGACACTTGTTCCTCATATGCCCTGGGTCTCCACACTCGTAGCATTGTTTCCCCGGTACATAAGTACAGTCTTTAATTAGATGGCCTGTTCTCTTGCACCTAAAACAGGGCATCGGGTTACATTCTCCTTGATGATGTAACTTGCACTTGCTGCAGAGTGGGCTTGTCCCCGTATACAATCTCCGGTTTTTGCTTCCTTGATCATCACGTCTCACTCCTTCAGAACTCCTTCTACTCGACCCACTGCTACTTCCAATCGCTCTTTTTGCTTCAAACCACTTCCTTTTGTCTCCAACAAACTTCTTCTTCTCATCAGCCCTTCCTTGATCGGTCCATCCAGCCCTAATAAGATCGTCAGTCAGACTGCGGGTAAGGTCGACAGCAGCTTGTAGGGTCACAGGCTGAGAGGCACGAACCATACCCCTAACTCTTGGGTGTAGTCCCCAGATGAACCGTGCTACACCTTTGGCTTCTGGCGTCACCAAATGTGGCACAAGTCGGGACAGGGCTAAGAAACGATTGATGTATTTGGTGTAGTTGGGTCCCTTCATCTCCAAGCTTAAAAATTCTGTCTCCAGCTTCTCGAGTTGATTGATGGGGCAATATTTGTTGGTCATTAACTCTCGGAATTCAGTCCAACCCATTCGATTTGCCACGTTTCTTCCACGGCTCTGGGTAATGGACTTCCACCATTCAAGAGCTGATCCCTTGAGAGATTGTGATGCAAATCTCACCATGTGCTCCATCTTGCACTCGCTGAGGTCTAAGACGGCTTCCATTTCGTTGATCCACCTGTAAGTCTCTATAGCACCCTCGGTGCCATAGAAGTCCTTGGGCTTGCAGGCCATAAAGGTCTTGTAAGAGCACCCATTCCTTAACTCCTCAGCTTCATCATCGTGGCTCTCATCGTTTATCGGCCGTTCATTCCCAGTAGTGTTACCCGGTCTGCATTTATCTGTGCAATGATAGTCGAAATGGCGTTGGCCAGTTGCTGAGCTACGAGGTTAGCAATCCTTTCGTCACTCTCTTGATTAGTATTCTCCCTGTGGGGAGTCCCTGGTGGAGTAGGTTGGGTTCCAATAGGCCTTGCTCCCTCATGGCGGCCCCTGGTGGCTCCACGTCGACCAAAACGTGTTCCTCTGCGAGTCGGCATTCTGATAGTATCACAAATAGATTCGTTTAGCATCTCATAAATTTTGTTTCGGATAGCCTACGCATCATTATCCTATCGCACCATGCCTCGGAGAGGAATCATGGCATGCACATACATGTATTTACAACCCACTAAAGAACCTTAAATGTCCAATTCAAAACATGATATAATAGTTAGGCAACAATTTAGAAAAGGCACAGACAATCTCAAAGCACAACAAAACATATAGCAGTTTAATACAGACAGTTTAAAATTTTTTAGCATCTCAAAAGCAGTCAACATAGTATCATCCAAACGAGTAGAATCAGAGTCATGCTCTTACAATTTGGAAGGTGCCATCACCCCCATAATATTAAATAATAGTCTCAAACAAGAATTCAAATAGTTTCCTTCTACTGTCCACAGACAGATAAATCCCACTGAGTACTCCAGTTCTCACATCCACTTCCTCTTTAACCATCCAAACCACCCTGTACCCTTCTTCCTCTGCTCCTGCTCCAAACGCTTCACTCCCTGTGTAGCCATCATCGCCTGGAACTAGGCCGACTGAGAAGTTCGAGTGGCGTGCTGAACAGTCAGCTCATGACGGCGAACAGTCCTCAAAATCTCATCTAGTGTCGCATCGGAGGGTCCTACATCACTCGCCCGGCGACTCGACTGGGAGTACCTATCACCAGCCAGTACAGTGGGGCCGTCATACATACTATGTCTCGGCGGCATCAGGCGCTCGTGGCGAGGGTCAAACAGTGGGGGTACCGATGTCGAAATCCTAAGAGGCGGGGGAGGAGGAGGAGGCATCCTAAAGGATACGGAGGATCCTGGTCTAACGCTTTTGCGAGGTCGGGTGACAGTACGCGCACCCCTATTCCCAATAGGTGGGATGGGTGAGAGGGTCGGAGCAGCTGCTTGAAGAGAGTGGGATCGCGTTCGGCTTCGGGAAGGTGATGTGGAGGAAGAGTCCTCGGAAGCCTCAGTGTCTTCGGACGTGACGGATATCCACCCTGGATGTCCGCATCTCCGGAGGTACGCCTCATACTCCGTCTGGGGTTTCTCTCTCCTTAGGTTTTCGGTAGGAGCGGTCTCAGCGTCGGGGTGAACAGGCGCCTTTCCTTTATCAGCCATTGTCGTTATCCTGTAAGAAATACATCATGAGTAATTTGGTTTCTCATAGCTCATGATTTACATAATAGTACTAATAATAGTAGTGATGGCAATAGTATCTGTTATTCCAAAATATAGCTGTCTGTTTCGCCCAGATCAATAGTTTCTTCAAGTAGTATCGGATAACATAGTTTATCATAAAAATCATTTAAATCCCCTTTTAAAATTAGTTTCAAATCATCAATATAAACCAGAAAAAGTCCAACCATAACCTAAAGATCAGTGATGGAAATTACGCGTCCGGTAAATTCATGATTACGTTGATCAAGTGTAATCATCAATTTACCCAACCCGATCATTCCAACACTTCCCACAAGAACAGTCCTAGGGTATCAGGGTTGTAGCCTAGGGTCTACTAAGGCATTCCCGACTTCTCTACAACCTTTGGCTCTGATACCAATCTGTCACACCCCGGGCCCAGGTAGGGTGGGACGTCACAGACTAGCAACAACATATGGCAGTGAAAACAAACCATTATAAGAGCTCAAAGGAGAGAATATCACATGGCATTAAAGTTTTAAAAAGGTAACGGGACTAGATACACATCAAGCCCCAATTAAGTTTTACAATCAACCATAAAAATGAAATTGTACTCGTTCAACACAAAATATAAATTGTTCAAATGTTTCATCAAGGAAATAAGCCAATGCCATGTCACGGGGATAAGTCTAGGTCTTCAAACTGCTAGGATCTCTTCAAACATTACCTGAAACATGCTCAAAAGAAAATTGTGTCAACTATAAAGTTGGTGAATTCAAGTGCTTAAAGTTTAAAAACAAAAGGACTTAATAAATCCTTCTTTGATTAAAAGAAAAATAATCATTGCTTATCATCGTGGGAGAAATAAAATCATAATCAACTCTGCACTCAGTCCTGGTTAGCCTCTTCTAAAGTTGTGTTTTACCGGATATTCCCGAAGGAAGAAACTGAGCCCCATACCAGTGAACCCTACCTGCCCGGATGGTTCACCATAGAATCTTAATAAAACTTGTTACATGCCACAACGATCCCTCAGGATCTCAGTGGGGTAACCTTCCTGGAACGGAAGCCACTGTGTGTGGGGGATTCCCCAAATAGATCTATCCATATAAATCAAGCGGTTCACAAAAGAATTAATGGTCATGATATAAGAATTAGCAGGTAACCACAATCCCACATAGTATCATCAAATAAAGCACAATCATAGTTCATAAAAGTAGAGCATGTTCCATCCCAAAACAGTAGTAAAAAGGGATCACTAGAACTTACCTTAGATATCAAGCAAAAAGAAATTCTTCTCGTGCCGGGAATGTCTCAAGTCTAGCACCCTAACATAAGTATATTAAGTGATTAGCTACTGCTCTAAACCTATTTAAGGAGCAACAATAGTGCCTAAGACTTAAATGGGCGGGTTCGGCTTTGATTCAGTTAGGGTTTGTATAAAAGGTTCCTTTTATGGAAAGTCATGGTTTTTCATGAAATCAAAGGTTTCTACATTACTAAACCAAGAATATATAGTAATTATGCCATTTAAGGGGGCAAATGAACTTATGGGAGTTGGTTATGAAGTTTTGCAAAAATTTACAGTTTTGCCCCTGAAGTTTCAAAATTTACATTTTCTACCCTTAAGATTCGTTTCTTGCATTAAGTGACCTCTATAAAAAAATCAGGTTCAAGACCTTAATTCGACTTAGTTTTAAGAATTTATAACCAAAATTTCAGTTTATGGACTCGGTTTTGTAAATTATTTGTTTAGCGTTGCCGGTTACGGAAAAACCGAACGATTTAAAAGTGGTTATCTATGAGTTTTCGCCTTTTTGAGTCTAAAACCAGTAGATAAATTTTTAAAGTCATTTTAATAAGTTTCCAACCTTTTAAATCACAAATTTTCCCCTAGTAGTCGAAAGACCCGTTTTTACGTTTAAACCGTTAAAATGCGTTTTTAGTCGGGTTTGACCATTTTAAAAGCTTGTTTGACCAACCATTTTACTTTTGAGGTTATTTTTATCTTTTAACCTTCTGGAAAATCATGATTTTTATAATTTGTAACATTTAACCCATTTATCGTATATTTTTTTTCCTTAAAAACGCCTTTCGGTTTACACCCGGTTTCACTTAAAATTCATTTAAAATACTATTTGACCACTAAAAATTCTCATTAGCTCCAGAACACTTTATTAATCCTTAATGAACCTGGAATTCTCTTTAAAAAGTTTATAGTTCAAGATTTCTTGTTTTTAAGTCATCTTAACACGTTTTCGGGTCCCGAAAGTGACCAAAATGGGCCCTAGACACATTATGCCTTTTGTTCCAGAGGTCAAACCATGTTATTAGACTTAATATGCACTAAAACTTACTGAAATAACAGTCCCAACATGTTGCCTAAAGGTTCTACACATACAAAGGTTTCAAGAGGTAAAAATAAGCCATAACCGACCATTACACATGTGTGATTCTTGGTAACTTAAGTTTATTCATTGCCAAAACTTCATCTAACTTAAAAATCAGATTATTGGGGTGTCTTAAAAGTCATTTTGAGCAGGTTACACGTTTTGTTTTGAAGGGTTACAAGATACACAAGTTTGATAGTGCCAAAAACACCAAAATAGGGTTTTCAAGGGGTACATCGGGTTCTACCCCTTAGATTGACCATTATATCATGTGATATACCTTCAAGAATGTTGGGAACTCTTCAAGAACAAGGTGGGGGTGAGAGGTTTCTGTTACAACAAGAAAAAGTAAGGTTTTTAGGTGAACAATGAAGTTAAACTTGAGAAATGACCAAAACCGAACATAGTGAGCTTACACTTGATGTATCTCACGGTTTAGAAGGTGTGGATGGTCGTGAATGGATGAAATCTCCTTGGATGAGGCTGGAGAATCTCGAACAAAAGCTGGAACCTCAAGTATTGCACGTTCCAAGCCTCAAAACATCACCAAAAGGTCACCTTTCTCGTGGTTTGTTGCTGGCCGATGGTGTTGTTGTTGTTGTTCACGATTTTGGAGCTGGAAAGGAGGCTGAAATGGAGAGAATTTTGAGAGGTAGAGATGGGTTCAGCTGATGGTTTTCGAAAATGAGAGAGAGAGAATGAGAGGAGTGTGTCTTGCAATTGCATGTAAGGGGAATGGATGATAGGAAGGTGGTGTGTAGTGGTGGACAAGTGTGGTGATTGGTGGCAAGGGGGCGGCCGATTTTGTCTTGATGTGAGGGTTTTCTTTTAAATTTTTATTGTAGAATAAATAATATTATGGGGTATTAATTTGAAATGTAGTGTATAATTATTAGTTAGTAGATGATGTTAGTTGATAACATGTGTAGGATCATTCTTGCATGATCCGAGATTTCCAAGTGTGTGGGTGTGTACACATATTTTTAATTGATTCAATTGATATTTTAATTCTAGCTAGGGTGACTAATCAATATTCCCGGGCACGAATTTTCTAAAAAGTAGAAACCTAAATTGGTTAAAAATCAAAAGTAAAAATCACATGAAATCATAATTTACATCAAATAGCAAGAATTGATTCCAATTTCATATTAGGGTTGTATAGTTTCAATTATTAGTACTCATAGCATGGATAATGATGCAAGTATTCTAGGGTTAGGGTAACAACCTGGAGGTCGGTTGTCACATTCTCCCACCGTTTAGGAAATTTCGTCCTGAAATTTAACTCTGATTAGGGACTGAACGGGTGGGTTTATTGAAGTTTAACAAAATTTACAGTTGAGTCTTCTAAATGGTTATTAGTCCAAGGGGGGTCGGTTTATTGAAGTTTAGCAAAATTTACAGTTTAGTCCTCCAAGTTTCCAAAATTTACACTTTTTACCCCAAGTTTGATTTCTTGCATTTAATGACCTTTATGGCCAAATATTAGGTTCTAGGAGTTTGGTAACTAATTTTAAGTAAGTTTATACCAAGATTTCAAAAATTAGGTCCAGTTTATATATTTTTATGTCTTACGTTACCGGTTATGGTAAAACCGAAGGTTTTTAACGGTTAAGTGTCGATTTCCATATTTTTAGTCTTAGATCCATTAAATATCATTTTAATGACTTTTTATAAGTTTTTAATCAGTTAAAAATTATTTCAAACTCATTTTAGGTAAAAGTTTCCATTTTGAGTTTCACTCGTTAAAATGTGTTTTTACCCGAAATTGACCGTTCAAAAACTTGTTTGACGAATTTTTCACCATCATTAAGTCTTATAGATACTAACTTACTGAAATAACATGGTTTCCCTTAATTTTTGGTTTATCCTTTTATTTCCAAGGTTTTCTTCTAAACGTTACCCGATTAAGACCCGTCTTTAACTAAAAATTCCATTTAACCCGTTCTTTGACCATTTATTCAACAAATCCGGGTCATACACTTATTTAACTCTTTTAGAACCTGTAATACTTTTTAAGATGGTTAAAATCATTGTTTTCTTATTTTTAAGTCGTTTTACCACTTTTCGGGTCCCCGAATAAGCTCAAAATGCCTACAATCCATACTTTCATTATTTTTCAGCAGTTGAAATCACCTCATACACCTAATAACATCCAATACTTACTGAAATCATGATTCTAACTGATGGGTTTAGCATATAACCAAAGACAAGCTCGTAGATGAGTGTTTTTGCCATTTTAATCCATTACACATGTGTAAAGCTTTATGGATCTTGCTTAAATGTTACCAAATCGTTTTGTAACTTTCAAAACAGGTTATTAGGAGTCTTATAAACCATTTATAATCAGATTAAAAGCTTTGGTTTGGAGGTTCCAAGACATGAGAGTTAGATGATGCACAAATCACCCCAAAAGAGGGTTTTCATGAAGAATTTCGGGTTTCACCCATAGAATGACTAACATAACGTGTGAGGTACCTTTAGTGAAGTTAAAAGATCCTCAAAAACAAGGTGATAGCAACAAGATTCTGTTAGAAAAAATAAAGTATGGCTTTAGATAGGTAAATGAGGGAATAACACAAGACATAACTTAGTTCGGGTGAGTTGATGCTTACACCTTGTGTAGTCTGTGATTTGGAGAGTGTAGGGGGACAAGATGAGCTGTGAAATCTTCAAACAAGGCTGGAGAAGTCGAATCCACAAGAACCGAGCCCCAAAAGCTCTCTAGATGCCACTTTCTTGCTTGGTTTGCACTTAACCGATGATGTTTTTTTGTTGTTCTTCGAATCTGGGCTGGAAATGATGGTGGAACCGTGGGTTTGTGTGTGTTTTCTGGTAGAGTGAATTCGAGAGGAAGAGGGAGAGATGAGAGGAGGATAGGTGTGTGTGTGTAGTTGAGTGAATTGCATGAAAGGTGAGTGGAGGGAGGTGGTGTGTGTAAGTGGAGTTTCTAGGAGGGTGGTGAGTGGGTGAATGGGGGGCGGCCGATCTTGGCCTTTAGTGGAGGGATATGAATTTTAGTTTAATGGTAACTTGTTATTATGTTGTATTATTTTGTAGTGTAGTGTAGTATTTTGGATGGTAGTTCTAGTTAGATGTGTTTTAAGTATCAAGTGTGCATGCATGCATTTTGGCCGAAAATTTGGGTTCATGCACACCTTAATTATTTCAAATTATGATTTAATTATTGCATCGGTGACTAATTGACTTTCCCGGAACACTAATTTTTCCCCTAGCTAAAGCTTGAACTAGCTAAATCATCCCAAAAAGGCACATGAAATAACAAAAATGGTAACAACACTCACCAATAATAATGATGCTAATAGTAATATTGGAAATGATATTAGCATTAAAATTAATTTGATAAGTAATAATGCAGGTTGATAATGTTAGAATTATGACCTTGAGGTCGTTTGTTACACCAACTGCCCAACTGCCTAAGTGTTTTCCCCAAACGCCTAAGGGACATGCGCCCCAATGGTGCCCGAACGCCGAAAGTGCCCATGCGCCTAAGTCTGGCCCATGCGCCTAGAATGTTTCCCATACGACTAAGTGTTAGGCCATGCGCCCATATAGTGCTCATGCGCCCAAAACCTGCCCATGTGCCTAAGTGTTCCCATGCGCCTGAGAGGCCATGCGCCCACATAGTGGCCATGCGCCTGCATAGTTCCCATGCGCCTAAAGACTTAGAAAAATATTCTGAAAATTTGGGAAAAAGGGGATTTTTTTGGGCTATGTCTACGGATGTTCCCGGGTGTTGGACCAGAAGAACCAATGAGCCAGATCAGAAAAACCTTTAAGTCCCACAAACATCATAACAACTGAAGTGGTCTACAAAGTCTGAAGACAACAGCTGAAGACAAAGTCTGAAGACAACTGCTGAAGACAAAGTCTGAAGACCAAGTTCTCAGAAGTTGTCACAATAGCTGAAGTAGTTTTTTTCAGTAGTTGTGATGGTTTACTTTTCAGTAGTTTGTAATCAGTAGTTTTATTTTATGTAAAACATCTGAAATTCTTACACTTCAGATGTTATAACTTTAGTAGTTGTAATTTTAGCTTGTACTTAGCTTTTTGTGAAGGTGTCCTCAATTGTTGTGGACATCTTCAGTAGTTTAGTCTACTTTCAGTTGTTTGTATAAATCAGTTAGATGTCACTATCAAGTGACATCAGCTGATGTCACATTCCTTTATAAAAGGAATGTTGACCTAATTGCTTTTGTAGAGAAGCTTATGCGTGAATGAAAATATTCTATTTGCAGAAAACTCTCTCTCTATAATCGTCACTATTTGATTGAATATTCATATTATGCTTGCTTAAATTTCGTCTAATTCTTGTTCTATTCCGCTGCAAATCTTAATCTAATTGATCAAACTAGATCCCGATCCTTTCAAATGATATCAGAGCTGGTTAATCATTGGTCGATTTAACAATTGATCATTAAAACTTCTCTTTTGATATCTAAGTTTGATCGAATTAGCAAATTTGCAAGAATTGGTTATAGAGTTTGATTTTCTGTTGCTTCCGGTGAATTAATTTGAGATTCGCATTGTTTCAAACTGTGTTGTTGAGTTTTTGAGCTAGAATTGTTAAAATTTCATTGAACCTGTATGAATCGGTGAAAATGGCTACATCAATCAATGATCCTCACAATACTGGCTCCTCAACAAAGTATATGATGCTTGTTAGGAGTGAGTATAACATATGGCAACGCCGAATGCTCCATCACCTGTCTGTCAACAGTTCAGGTTGTTGGAAATCTGTGGTTCATGGACCATATAAGCCTATGGTGAGTAATCCGGAAACCAATGAGATGGTTACGAAGAAGAAAGAGCAATACTCAGATGAAGATCTGAAACTGTTTGAAATTGATGCTAAAGCCCATGGAATTCTGGCCATGGCACTGCCTAATGAAATCTATTCTGGACTTATGCATCATGAAACTTCTCATGATCTCTGGGTTGCTCTGAAAGAACAATTTGGAAGAACTGATGAGGTCTTGGGAAACAATAGAGAGATCCTTACCCAGCAATATGAGACATTCTCTCATAGAAAGGGTGAGTCACTGACTCAACAGTTTGAGCGATTTTCCTGTTTGATATCTGAGCTGAAAATGGTTAAACATGAATATACAAATAGTCAGATAAACAACAGATTCCTCAGATCCCTGCCTGAGAGATGGGACACATATACTATTGTCCTACGCTCCAGTGCAAATCTGGACAATCTATCTCTTATCCAACTTCATGGGAAACTATTAACATTTGAAAGAGAGATAGAACAGAAAAGGAATCTGGCTTCATCTGGGAAGCTCACTGATGATTTTGTACCAGGGAATACTGCTCTGGTTGATCATGAGTCAGAATATGCTACATCAGAAAGTTCTTATGATGAGCATATAGATTTCTCTTCAAACAGTGGAGATCATGCTTTTGTTGGTGTTGATAGTAATTCAGGGTGTAGTAGTGATAATTTGTGCTTTTTGATGGATGATTTGAAAGGAATTGCTGATGATGATCCGAAAGAGATGGATATTTTGAGCCAAATGGCATTAATCAATATCAGATCTCAAAAATTTTACAAAAGAACAGGTAGAAAATTTCCTGGTCTCTCTAGAAAAACCAAAGTTGGTTTTGACTTGAGCAAGTTGAGGTGTCACAAGTGCCATAGACTTGGACATTTTGCAAGAGAGTGTAGATCATCTGGATCTAACTCTTCTGCACCCTTTGTGACCTTTCCAAGCAATAGCTCACAAAACAAAGGGCAACATTCTACCAGTTCTGATCATCATTCACAAATTCAATCATCTCCTGCATTTTTTGTCCCTCAAGGTCCAATGCCATATCCTTATCCCTGTTTTTACATGCCTCAGTCCAGTCAGGTTCCAGTACCCATAGCTCAACAACCACATGCCCTACCTGATCCTCAACCATCTCAATCAAATCAACAATCTCAATCTCAATCACATCAAAGCTTTTTCACACCTAAGGTTGTTGACTGGAGTAGCTTACCAGATGATCTTTCTGGTTATCCTGAACAATTGTTTTCTGGTGCTGGTCAACATGGTGGTGAAAATCCTTTTGGAAATCTTGCTCTTATGGCCCTGGAGTCTACTGATGGTTCATGCTCAAATGCTTCATCATCACAGGTACCACAGGTATCTTCTGAGGCTAAGGCCAAGTTGTGTTCTGAGTCATGCATAGCTGCTTTTGTCTCAATTAGAGAAGCAAATGTAGCTTTAATTAATCAAAATCTTGACCTAGAGAAAGTGATTTCCAAAAGAAAAGCTGAGTTTGAGTCTGTCTTAGATGAAAAAGATGATGAGATTTACAAATTAAAATGCCAAATCACTGATGAAAAGGCAATCGTAGAGGTCATTTTAGAGAATCATAAGAATCTCAAACAAACACTTGTAGCTACTCAAGTAAATTATGAACGTTGGGTAACATCCTGCAAGGGGTTTGAAATGCTTCTCAGCAAGCAAACAACTTCAAATGTGAAGTTTGGGATTGGGTATAATCACACTGTACCTCCTACAGATGTTTACTCCCAAGATAGAAGTAAAATCTGAAGGTGAAAGCAATTCCCAAACCACATCATCATGTGTCTCATCCTCAAGTGATAATCCAAAATCAGAGGATGAAGTCAGTATTAGTACCTCAGCTAATCAATCTGCTGATGGTCTCACTGCTGATAAACACATGATCAAAGAAAAACTGAGCACTTCAGGTGTTGTCCCACAAAGTATTCAAAGTACTGAAGGGCAAGTAACAACACCTGAAGAGCATTTCAAACTAAATGAAAACAAACATGGTTTGACAACTGCTGAAGAGTCTATCAGGAAATCCAAAAGTACTGATAGAAAACTTCTGAAGAACAAATCTTCAGTTGTTACAAATCCTTTAGTACTTAACATAAGTACTGAGAGGAAGAAAGTACTAAAGAACACACCTTCAGTAGTTTCATCTTCTTCAGCAGTTGATCAACAGAAGATGAAGAAAAAGCCATGTGAAATATGTGGTCTATTCAATCATCTCACTGATGAATGTTGGTACAAAAAGGGTTCCAAATTCAACAAAGATAAAATCATTAAAAAGAAAATTAATAAAATGAAAGATGAATTTAAAACCAAGTTTGTACCACAAACATCTCAATCTGATAACCCAAAGTTCTTATAAAAATCTAAAAAGAAGGAAGGGGTTTATCATAAAACAGCTGAAAGTATTCCTCATGGAATATCAAAACACCAGACTAAGTCTGTGTCTTTCAAAAAGGAGGACATGGTGAGTCACAGGAACAAATCAAAAACAAGTACTGATGTGTATGCTGAACTAAGGCTTTAACAACCAATCAGACACAACTTGTTATGATGGTTCAACATCTGTTGGGGAGAGTTAACCAAATAGATGTACATGTGATTAAACCACTGAAAAGGAAAACTAAGCCAAAATCAAAGGAATCCTTTTCAGCACCATCTCCACCTTCAAAGGCTGTTAATCATGACAAATCAGTTAGTATAAAATCTGTTGATGAGAACAGACCCAAAACCAAAATGGTTTGGGTCTCAAAAGCTAACTAGTTTCTTGTGACAAATGCAGGGTTCTTCAGCATGCCATAGAAGCATCTGGTATGTGGACAGTGGAGGATCTATGCATATGACAGGGAGCAGTTCTCTTCTTCATGACTACTCTCAGGAAAGAAGGGATTTGTATCTTTTGGTAATGATGCTAAGGGTTACATCATCGGCAAAGGCTTTGTGTCAAATGGTGAGATAAGATTTGATGATGTAACCATGTGGAGAATCTCAAGTACAACTTGTTGAGTGTCAGTCAAATGTGTGATAAAGGGCATGTTGCACTTTTCACCAGCCAGAACTGTCGGATTCTGTCTTCCAATGTTTTAGATGATTGACAAGATATTGGATGAATATACTCTCCTGAAGGCCAACAGGTTGGAGGAGTATATGCCTTAGACTTATCAAAGAAAATTGATATAAAAGGCCATCCATGTCTATTCTCCAAGGCCTCTCCTCAGGAATCTGAACTATGGCACAGAAGGCTTGGTCATGTGAATCTTAAAAACATGAACCAGCTTATCCATCATGGTTTAGTGAGAGGTCTGCCATTAAAGGAGTTCAAATGTGATGACAATGTTCTGCTTGTTTAAAAGGAAAGCAACACAAAGTATCATTCCCTCCAATAGAAGAACCAAAGTCCACTGCCTGCTTGCAATTACTGCATATGGATCTTTTTGGTCCAGTAAGAGTGATGAGCATGGCAAAGAAAAAATACTGTCTGGTAATTGTGGATGATTATTCCAGATTTGTATGGACCTTCTTCTTACATTCAAAAGATGAGGCTGTTCAAATCATCATCTACTTTGTGTTGTATGTGGAAAAGCAGTACTCCCTTCCAGTCAAGTGTGTGAGGAGTGATAATGGCACAGAATTTAGAAACCACACACTTGATGAATTCTATTTATCTAAGGGAATCAAGAGGCAGTATAGCATTCCAAGAACTCCTGAACAAAATGGAGTGGTGGAGAGAAAGAACAGGACCCTTATTGAAGCCGCAAGGACAATGTTGGCTGATTCTGGTTTGCCACTAACCTTTTGGGCTGAAGCTGTCAACACAGCTTGCTATGTGCAAAATAGAGTGTTAGTAAATCAGAGGTTGATGAAGACTCCTTATGAGTTGTTACATCATTTGGCCCCTCTGATTTCCTTTTTTAGAGCATTTGGGTGTCCCTGTTACATTCTTAACACAAAGAATCCACTTCAGAAGTTTGAATCAAAGGTGGATGCAGGGTACTTTGTTGGGTATTCATCTACTTGCAAGGCATACAGAGTTTTTAATTGCAGAACAAAGATAGTTGAAGAAACCTTGCATGTAAAGTTTAATGAATCTCCAAAGGACAAAATTCCACAAAAACCTGTGGAGTTATTTGATTTGGACATACTGCAATATGTTCCTTATCAGTCTCCAGCTGTTGCAGATTCTGAGAATCCATCATCTCCTGCAACTAGTCATCCATCTGGTGGTATAAATGCAAGTTTTAGTGATCACCTGCCTGAGTCTACTAAACTTGATGTTCCTGTAGCTTCAGCAGTTCCATCCACAACAAATGCTGATGAGATCTCTGAATCCTCTACTTCATTTGAATTGCCATCTCATTCTAGGTTTCAAGAGTCTGAATCAACATCTGTTGCTGCTGAATCTCCTACAAACACTTGCACAGATATTATTGAGTACCAAGAACTGAAGAATCACCCCATGTCTCAGATCATTGGTGACATCAATGCTGGTGTTTCAACTAGACGTCAATTGTCCAATTTCTGCTTTTATGCTCTCTTCATCAGTCAGCAAGAGCCAAAGAACTATCATATTGCATTAAGAGACAATGGATGGGTTGAAGCCATGCAACTTGAGCTTCTTCAGTTTCAAAAGCAGCAAGTGTGGGAACTGGTTCCTCTACCCCAAGGTAAGTGTGCAATAGGCACTAAATGGGTGTTTAGGAATAAAACTGATGAAAAAGGTCAAATTGTAAGAACAAGGCCAGACTGGTTGTACAGGGGTTTTCACAAGAAGGTATTGATTATGATGAAACCTTGCCCCTGTAGCCAGACTGGAGGCAATCAGATTGTTCTTAGCTTATGCTGCTTTCCATAATCTTAAAGTTTTTCAAATGGATGTCAAAAGTGCATTCTTATATGGTAAAATAAAAGAAGAAGTTTATGTGTGTCAACCACCAGGTTTGAAGATCATAAACATCCAGATTGGGTGTATAAGCTTGATAAGGCTCTTTATGGGTTAAAACAAGCTCCCAGAGCCTGGTATGATACACTGTCTAACTTTCTTCTTCAAAACAATTTCACTAGAGGCTCCATAGATAAAACTTTGTTCATTAAGAAAGTAGGCATGCATAAGCTCCTTGTTCAAATTTATGTAGATGATATTATTTTTGCATCTTCTGATCCACAGTTGTGTGATGCCTTTACTAAGTTGATGCAACAAAAGTTTGAAATGAGTGCCATGGGAGAATTACAGTTCTTTCTGGGTTTGCAAATAAAAAATGGCTGATGGAACTTTCATTCATCAGTCAAAATATACAAAGGATTTGTTGAAAAAGTTTGATTTACAAAATTGTAAGCCCTGTTCTACTCCCATGTGCAGCACCACACAACTGGATGCTGATCAGAAAGGTAAAGCAGTTGATGAAACTCTTTACAGATTTATGATGGGTTCTTGATGTACCTTACAGCTTCTAGACCAGACATTATGTTTGCAACTTGTGTCTGTGCTAGATTTCAGGCTGCACCTAAAGTATCCCATATGATTGCAGTCAAAAGGATCTTTAGATACTTGCAAGGAACTCAATCTCTAGGACTTTGGTATTCCACTGGGCACTCTTGCAAATTAGTTGCTTTCTCTAATAGTGACTATGCAGGGTGTAAATTAACCAGAAAATCAACCTCTGGTGGATGCCAATTTTTAGCCAATTGTTTCTTAGCAGAGTAAGAAACAAACTTCAGTTGCTACATCCACTGCTGAAGCAGAGTACATTGCTGCTGCAAGTTGTACATCACAGGTACTTTGGCTTCAGAATCAATTACTGGATTATGACATTACAGAGACTAAGACTCCCTTACTGATGGACAGTGCTTCAGCTCTTTGTATTGTTAAGAATCCTGTCCAGCATTCTAGGACCAAACATATTGAGATCAGACATCATTTTATCAGGGATTGTTATGAAAAAGGTCTGATTGATCCAAAGTTTGTTCCTAGTGCTGATGAGCTTGCAGATATATTTACTAAGCCTTTGGACAGTGCAACTTTCCAAAATCTAGTGCTAAGGCTTGGTATGCTGCAGCTAGAATGATTTGACAACTACTGATGATCTCAGTTCACAAGTACTGATGAGCATTAGTATACAACTGTCAAAAATAAGTACTGATAAGTTATTTTATCTTCAGCAGTTTTCATAACTACTGAAGACTAAATTACTTAAAAGTACTGAAGTACTTTATTTGTTGAAAGTACTGATGTAGTTACAACTACTGATGTGGTTACAACTACTGATGTCTGTTCTAACAGATAAGTACTGATGACCAATGAAACATCTGAAAATCAGATAGTCTGCTGAGTAAGTGTTAAGGTCAATGAAACAACTGAGATCTGTGAATTGACGACAACAACTGATGAGAAATTTTACTCTTCAATTGTTTCAAACAACTGCTGTTTCATTTCAAAACAACTGAAGCCAAAACCAAGTCTTTAGTAGTTTCAAACTACTGATGACTAACACCAAGTCTTCAGTTGTTTACAACATCTGAAAGTTAAAACCATGTCTTCAGTCGTTTTCTAACAACTGATGACTAACACCAAAACTTTCAGTTGTTTTCTTTCAGCCGCTTCATAACCTATAAATACCTAAACCTAACTTCAAACTTTTCATAAGTCGTTTTCCGAACTTTCATCTTCCATTAATGGCGACCATGCAAATCAAACCACGACACAACTGTGTTGCCTACCTCACAAAATCGGCCTTTTGGACTAAGTTTGATGCTGCCATTGATCTGATGGTTGATTCCCCGTATCAAACTGCTTTTCTTCTGAATCCAACCATCTATCCCGATACCCTTCGCCAATTCTGGACAAATGTCACTGTCCATACTGGTGAGAATGATGTCGCGATCACTCTCCAGTCGTTTGTAAACCAGAAGAAGGTGGTCATCACTCCTGCTATCATTCGCCAAACCCTAGATCTGAATGATGCCACCTTTGTCAACAAATACCCGAAAGGCACCACTTATCTATCATTCATCAACCATGGGTATGAGGGCGACCTAAGTGCTACCACCATTCTGAAGAAGCACTTCCATGATGCTGAACGCCTAATCTTTCATATGATCAATGTCTGCCTTGCCCCCAAAACCTCTTCATGGGATCAAATGTCATCCAGGTGGCAGCAGGTATTGTATTCTATCCTTGAACGCCAAAGCTTAAATTTTTTTGAAATTATATTTTTGGAATTAAAAGATCTGGCAATGAAACCTGTGGCTAACAGATGGATATTATATCCAAGGTTTCTTATGGCCATAATCATCAATCAATTAAAATCTGACGGCCCTGTTGGCCTTGGAGTCCCTGCTATGGTAGTTTTGCTGAGGTATACTCCAGGCACAACTCTGACCCACAACTCAAAGAGGCTGCCAAACTGCTAAAACCCAAGCAGAGGGAACCCACAGCCTCATCCTCCAGATCCAAAGTCCCCTCCAAACCACAATCCAAACAAACCAAAAAGGCTACTCAGGGAGTTGAGTCCCCTGATGATGCCCCTGCAACACAAAGGCAGGATGAAACTACTGGTAGTAATCCCCCTGTAGTTTCCAAGACTCTACCAGCTGAAACCGCTCAGGTATCCTCTCAACAGGATCCTGATGCAACCAAAAATGGGGAAACCACATTACTGGAATCTCTCTCACTTGAGAAGATTGCCATTGAAGAGCACCATTCACCCCAGGTGCAATCCTCTTCACACTTATCTCCCACTGAAACCACCCCTACAAGCCCAACTGTGATTTTTGCACAAGTGCTGACTCAACTACATTCCTACTCACCCACCTCCCCAGAAACCTATTACCACTGGGAAAACCTCAACAGTTGAGGGAGAGGATTATAATGTGGCTGATAACCCACAGCACAGGATTATAGAGTTCAATCTCCCTGTGTAGAGGAGGAGATTCGAACATCCGGTGGCTGCCTCTTCTCCTCTTCTCCTGTTTCAGCACATGAACAGGATGAAGGTCGTATCATCTCTAAGACCTCACCAGAGGCAACTGCCAATGAAGGACATAATCCTGAGGCAGGAAGTCCCCAGTTCCAAGAATAGGGGCACATGTGAATACTGATCTACACTCAGCACATGTTCATCCTGATTTAATCAGGAGGTCAGATGATTCAGCAAAGACTGATGATGACCTGGGCATTTCTTTTGATGTTCTAGCCAGCCCACACCACCATTCTTGAGGTTGAGGTATGCAGACTACAAGAACTGCTTGCCAAATTGTCTCAAGAATCAAGTCCATCTGCCCAAATTCACCCACAGATGGCAGCTTCTTCTGAAGCTCTCCCAAACACTAAGCCACTCCCAACAACTGTGCCACCAGCCTCTGTTTCAGGCACCATTTCTCAGGGACAGAACCCCTCTGAGAAAATTGTTGCTGCCTTTCAATCCTCCTTACCTCTCATGACTCCCATCATCACTAACATTATTCATCAAGCTATTGATGAGAGGCTTCCTCAAATATTCAAACCTTAGTTGATGATGCTGTTTCTAAGAGACTTTCTGACATTCAAACCCCAGAACCCAGTGCAACCAAAAAGGGGGAGTCTAAGTCAGTGAAAGCAGACAAAAGAAAGAGAGTTAAAGAGGAAGAAGAAAAAGAGAAGAAAGAAAAGGAGATGATCACATACAAGAGAAAGAAGAGTGCTGAACAGACTGAAGATGAGAAAAAGTTAGAAGAACTGATCAAAGAAGCTGATGAGCAACATAGCAAATCTAAGGATAAGATCATTGATCAACTCTTCAGACAAGGTTTTGACACAGCCAAACTTGACTCTGAAATTAGAAGGCTAGAGATTCAAGAGATTGAGCATAGATGGGCAAGTTGTAATGAGAAAGAAAGGGAAAGGCTAGAAGCTATGATAAGATTCATATCAAAGCATCTGGGAAGATCAATCATTGAAGTGAAGTCATGGTCCAGAGACAGTATTTTGGAGATAACCACCAGAATCTATTCTTCTGAAGTATTCAACAAAGGATTGATCATAGAAGCTCTTGATGAAGCTGGTGCTGGGAAAAGGTCTGATATGGCAAAGTTATCCAAAGCCTCACTCACAACCAAGATGATAGAGCAGCCTGTACAATCTCCCACACCAAAACAACTAACTTCACAACCCTCAAAACCATTTCCTTTACCCAAGAAACATACTCAAAACTACCAATGATGCACCAAGAGGAAGAGAAGGGTGTTAAGGATGGAAGAAGAAGAAGATGATGATGATGAGGATGATAGTCTGCCAATCTCTGCTGTTCTTAAAACAAAGATGCCTGAGCCCAGGAGTCAACCAACAACAATCACACCTGACATCCAAAGGCAAATGGTAAAAGTGAAACTTGAAGAAGAAGAACAGCAAACAACATGATGAGCAGCTGTTAAGGATGGTTGATAAAGAGTTTCCTACGTCTTCATCCATACAAGCTATGAAGAAACATGCTAAGAGGTTGTATGCTCTCAGATTCACATTTCAATATCAGAAAGAGAAAGTGAGAATTTGGCCTGACCCCAGAGTAAGTGACAGAATTCATAAAAAAATATTCCAAGTCGATACACTGGCCAAGTAAAGAAGACTGTAGATGCTGTGATAATGCTGGCCATTGTAGTGTCACCCTGGGAAATCCTTGATGACTTCAAGAGAGCTTAAAAGTCTAAGATTGATCCACAAACTTTACTAGAAAACAAAATGGTGAAGAAGGGGTTGATCTACAAGAAGCTTGAAGAAATAAGAAGAAATGAGCTCTAGTTGTTACTTGAAGGTACTCATCCTGATGAGTTTGCATACAGAGAAATAACTACTGTGGAGCTAAAGAATGGAAAGAATGTTAAATACTTATCAGAGTACTATGGGCCTGAGTTCTTCTTTGAAAGTGAAGCTGAGGAACTCATAATGGAAGAAAAAGTTATATTACTTGAGGCCTATGTTAGAGAGTCTTACAGACTCATCATTGGGAAGTAGGTCTCATGAATGGGGTAACAGCTCTGTGTCCAATTCCCCAAGATAGAGTTCCCATTCATCCTTTGCCAATCAAACTTTTTGAAACCTCTTCCCTGGTTTGAGCTTAATTTGGTGATTTCTGAGCTGATCCAGAAAATGTTTCTGCTAATAAGTGGGACTTCAATAATCTTAAAGGTTTTGGCTGCATTGGTTCAGGGGGAGTTTGTTGGACCAAAAGAACCAATGAGCCAGATCAGAAAAACCTTTAAGTCCCACAGACATCATAACAACTGAAGTGGTCTACAAAGTCTGAATACAACAGCTGAAGACAAAGTCCGAAGACAACTGCTGAAGACAATGTCTGAAGACCAAGTTCTCAGAAGTTGTCACAACATCTGAAGTAGTTCTTTTCAGTAGTTGTGAGGGTTTACTTTCAGTAGTTTGTAATCAGTAGTTTTATTTTATGTAAAACATCTGAAATTCTTACACTTCAGATGTTATAACTTTAGTAGTTGTAATTTTAGCTTGTACTTAGCTTTTTGTGAAGGTGTCCTCAATTGTTGTGGACATCTTCAGTAGTTTAGTCTACTTTCAGTTGTTTGTATAAATCAGTTAGATGTCACTATCAAGTGACATCAGCTGATGTCACATTCCTTTATAAAAGGAATATTGACCTAATTGCTTTTGTTGAGAAGCTTATGTGTGAATGAAAATTTTCTATTTGCAGAAAACTCTCTCTATAATCGTCACTATTTGATTGAATATTCATATTATGCTTGCTTAAATTTCGTCTAATTCTTGTTCTATTCCGCTACAAATCTTAATCTAATTGATCAAACTAGATCCCGATCCTTTCACCGTGGATGATGTATGGTGTTATATGATTATTTGTGTTGATGTTATGTATTTTTATGATCTGTTTCTTTATGTTCCTTATTAAGTATTATTTCGTGGCTTTATGTGGTGTGATTATGCTAATAAACGTAAAGTATTATGTAATGAAAGCGGAAGTTAATGATAATGAAAAGTGGAACGTAAAGAGTGAATGAAAAGTCTTGCAAGCAAATATAAGGAGGTTCACACCCAATGAAGGGTGTTAGCTCAACTGTGTGCAGTTTAGCTAACCCAGAAGGATGCACACAGGGGTCTAATCCTTGTGATTGACCAAATGTATGGGACCCTTGTCGCTTGCTCTAGGTACTGGAGTCAGCTTCGTGCATAATGTTCGGGGTCTATTTATAGTCCTCAAGCGCAGTAACCAGCTTTGTGCACAATGTTCGGGGTATAGCACATGGCATTGGTCCAGATGAAAGTGAAAGATAATGATGAATGAACGAATTGTACGATGCGTACGAAAACGAATGATGAAGGAAGATAACAATGAATATTATCTATGTGTACGTATGATGTGTGATCACAAATGAAAGTAAAGGAAATGTTTTAAATGAAAGTAAAGTATTATATTATTATTTAACTAGAACTCACTTAGCAATGCTGACTATTTTGCATTTTCCAGTTGGTAGGTAATGGTTGCTGAGGATGGCACGAGGTGAAGCTACTTGGCAAGTTTTGGATGGCATCCATTTTATATCATAATGATGTTTTTGCGTTGTAATGCAATCAAACTATATTTTGTAATGACTAACAATGTTGTATTATTTTACAAAAGCGAATCTTAATATATAAGATGGTTTTAGTTGAATGTTTCCACTGTGTTTAAATAAAGTTTATGTATTTTAAGTATGATGTGCAATGATTATCGCACTATAACTGTTCCGGAACGGGGCCTTACAAGTTGGTATAAGAGCCAAAGTTAAGAAAATTGGGTAAAATATTTTCAAAAACCAATGCTCAGTAAAGAGCATGTTATAACTCTAATCACAAAATTAGGATACACTCAAAAGATTGTACCCAAGCTCCTTGACAAAGTTTACCTTCTCAATGTTGAGCTTACCATTTGTGACCTTGCCCCTTCCTATAATGTAACCTCCTACGTCTCCTCCAAAAGCAACTGGTCCTCCATCAATTCTTTTAAACTTTTAGAGTAGTGACCTATTGCCTGTCATGTGCCTGGAACAGCCACTGTCAATGATCCATACATTTCTGTTTGTCTTGAGTTGTTCCTGCACAAAAGAGATGGTTAGTTACATTTGGAAACCCAAGCCTCATTGGTCTTGGGCTCATCAAAAGAAGTTGAAGACAATGCAACAGTAATTGATTCTATAGTCATGCTAGAAGGATCATTTGCTGATGTTGATGAAGAACTTTCAGCCACTTGGTCTTTCTTTGACTTCCACACCACCTTTGGAAGCTTAGACTTGACCTTCAATACTTCGGAAGTTTTGTTGACTTCGGAAGTTTTGGTGACTGAACCTTGGAAGATCTTGCTTTCATTGCAGTAGGTTTCAGTGCTTCGGAAGTATTCCTCTCTTTCGAGACCAAATTTTCTTCCGAAGGCAAGTTTCCACTTGTCTTCTTCTTCATTGTGGAGCTTCCGAAGGAAAGAGATTTTCCTTCCGAAGCTTGCTTCTTCTTCTCCAAACTCTTAGAAGTTTCTTTCTTGGTCATGGAGAGTACTCTTTGGATTGTAAACACAATCCTTAGCAAGATGAGAGGTACTCCCACACATAACACAGTCCATTTTCTTCCTGCTAGGAGTTTTCCTTTTGTGAACAAGGCTGAGCTTGATCACTTTCCTTCACCATCTTCATCTTTGCAGATGTTGTGGCAATTCTTGTGGGGATAGAACTACCTTTGGAGCTGGATGGTTCAGGTTGTACAGCAGTGGTGCACAACTGATCAGCCTTCTTCTTGATGATGGGATGATTTGGACATGAACCAGAACTCTTGTTGATGGAGTTCAAGTTGGTGTCTTCAGCCTTCACCACTTCAAATCCTGCAGAGATGAAGACTTGTTTCTGTGCATAATTAAAGGTGGCCTTGATCTCTTGAGCCTTCTTGGACTTTCTTTTGGCCTTCCTGATCAAGTTCTTTCTCCTAGCCTTCGTCATCCTAACATCTTTGCTCTCCTCAGAGGGATGGTGACCCTTCTTAGAATGCTCTTCTTCACTCTTCTCAGAGCCATTCTCCACCATCTCCTCTTCATCCTCTTCAGTCACAGGGTCTATGAGGGGAAGCTCATCTTCACAAGTTCCACACCTAGGAGATCTTACAGACAAGATTGTGTGTGGAGGAGCTATCTCACAAGATCCCAGTCCCTGCTTATTTTGATAACAAAGTTTTGCATGCAAGGATGAGGATATTATGTTCGTGAAGGTCTCTTCTTCAATAACACATTTTTTGCCTTGGCTTTGCTGATCACAAGCTCAGCCTGGCATTTAGGTAACTTAGTAATGAGGTCTTTGATCTGAGTCATGTAGTTTGTGTGCTCATGTTTAAGAGTTGAAATGGTTTTCTTGAAGTCCTCTATCTTTAATTTATAATCATTTTTAGCTTTTTCTTAAATTAGCTTTTAAGATTTTTAAGGACTCAAGATCATATCTCATTTCTAAGTTATAGGACTTGTATCTATTAATTTTAGCAATGTATTTAGGAGTACAAAGATGTTCCAATACCTTCGCTTCATCATGGTCTGCCATGAGTGCTTGGTTTGGAGATGCATCTTCTACCTGAAAGCTCCAGTCAAAGCCTCCTTCTTCAATAGAAACTGCAGCTTGCTACTTTGGCTTCTTATTCTGGGGGATTTCTCCGTGTAGTTTGGTCTGGCTTGTGTTTGGCCACCATTTGTCCTTGGTTCCTTATACTCCCTTGCAAAGTGTCTCAACTGGTTACAGTTGTAACACTTTACTTTGCTTTTATCCAACCCAAACTTTCCACTGGCTGCATTGCTTAGAAACTTCCTCCATATCCTCTTGTAGAACTTTTTGGCTCTGTGAGTGAGAAGAGCAATCTGCTGGGCTATCTCCATGTACTCCAGATCATCTGGATGGATACAGTCCAAATATTCAAGGGTGAAGAGAAAGTTGCATGTGGTTTCATCAGCAGACACAAAGGCATGAGAAGAACTTGTCTCTTGGAAAGGACTTCCTTGAGTGTAGCTTTCTTTTGGAGTCTCTGGGAAGGTGATGAAAGGTCCCTTTGTGAGTTGTCAGGGTAGCAGATAAGATGATGTTATGGTTTAATGCTTTCCCTTTCAACCACATGGAGAGCTGAACTCAGTTGATTGCTAGAGTTACTATATGAGTTTTGCATGTTCATCTCCATCTGGTAGCTACTAAGAATACCATACAACTCTGTGAGAGTAAGAGTCTTAAGGTTCTCGTCCTCTTCATAACAACACAATAATATGTCTATTGTCTAGGAAGAGAGGACATAAACTTCCTTACAATGTCCCTGTTCTCAAGAATTACTCCAACATCTATTAGAGTATCCACAATCTCAACATACCTGAAGTATTGTTGAGTCATGGTTTCACCTACCTTAAAGGTGAAGTTCTCAAACTACTGCTTCAGGAGGTCCTTCTTGTTCTCCTTTGCTTCATTGGACCCCTCATACATTAGCTTCAGTGCTTCCCATAATTGCTTTGTAGTTTTGCACTTCTTGAAGCCTCTGTAGGTGGAGTTTGGAAGAGCAATTTGAAGGGCTGTCATGGCTTTCTGATCAATCTTTATTCTCTTCCTGTCTGCTTCAGAGTAATCAGCCACAGCCTTTGGAATCATATCACCACCAGTAGCAGAAGTGGTGCTTGGTATGTAAGGTCCTTTAACAACAGAGTCCTACATCCTGGATTCATGAGACTTGATGAAGCCTTCCATTCTTTGACACCAAGTATCAAAGTCTTCAGGAGTGATCAGTGGAGACATTGTCATAGTTCCAGTTTCCGTATCAGCTTTGGTAATAGGTGCCATTTGAGTTGTTAAGTATTTTGTGAGTGTGATGGATCTTAAGATGATAAGATTTTATATCAAGAGCCTAGAATGCTCTGATACTAAATGTAGGACCGGTGAAGGGTATGCACTTACAACAGAACAACACAATGAGGAGAGTTACCTAGAACACTTAACACATCAAATAGGGAACTGGTTAACATAAGTGAAAGATGCTAAGAACACAAGTAAGAATGAGACAGAACAAGATAGCAAAACAACACAAGTACTTGGTTTTCAAGAATGTTGTATATTGTTTCTCAAGTTCTATTACAAATGTTACAAAGCGTACTCAGAAAGTTACAAGTACTTGAGATACATATACTACATCCTACAGCCGGCCATACTTTGAAAGCTAGCTGGATACATAAGACTAGACAACAAAATCAAATGTAGAGTCAAAAGGCAGATTGCCTTTTGACTAGTGACTATGACATGCCATAGCTCACATCCTAATATATTACAAAAAGGATAAAAGTACATAAAGTAGAAAGCACAAACTCAAGACCTTAATGTATAGTTACCAAAAACATGGACCTTTTCACCAACTCATGTAATTTGGTGACTAAACAGAGTTGCAGCGGAAAAGTGGTCCAGCTTTATGGTAAAGTACATCAGATAAAAGATGTCTTTTAAAGTCTTCGCAAGAAATCTTTCTTCACTCTTTGGCTTCAGAAGACTTTGTCTTTGAAGCTTCGGAAGACTTCACTTTTGGCTTCAGAAGATGTTGGTCTTGGCTTCGAAAGATTTCACACTTGGAATATTTCTAATACAAGGTGTAAAACTTCCGAAGCATTTCTACTTCTGTTCTTCAGTGCGTGCATGCAGAGAGACTTTGGATGTTTTGGCTGCATCAGACTTATAGGAATCCCTACAATTTGCTTTAGAAAGCGGGGCAAGTTGATCCTGAGATACATAGGGCCTTTCCGAATCGTTGCCCGAGTAGGAGAGGTGGCCTATAGATTAGAGCTACCTGATGAGTTAAGTGGAATTCATCCAACATTCCATGTATTGCATCTAAGAAAGTGCTTAGCTGATGAAGATATGGTTGTACCACTGGGGGACATTGAGGTAGACAAGCGACTCAATTATGTGGAGCAACCAGTGGCATTCATTGATTGAAAAAAGAAGAGGCTACGGAATAAAGTGGTTCCCTTGGTACGAGTACAGTGGGAGCATAGAAAGGGATCCGAGTGTACATGGGAGACTGAGGAAGAGATGAGATAGTATTACCCACGGTTTTTCGAGGAACGACAGGTTTCGGGGACGAAACCTATATAATGGGGGTGGACTTGTAACACCCGGAAAATTTTAAAAGGAAGAAATAAAAGTGCACAAGAGGAAAGAAAAGCAATAAAACCCAAGTTGAGGGTTTAAAATTGTACGTAGGACAAAATATCATACTATTATATAAAGTGGGGTGTTGGCGCCCACACCATGTTCCATCAACTTTTCTTCATATGGTTTCTAGAGAGAGAAAGAAGCTGAGAATTTCGTCTTTAGAGAGAAAGAAAGAGAAGTCGGAATTCAGGTTAATTTTCTAGTGTTTTGAGTCTTCTTGGCTGATTTTCAGCTTTCGGGTATGTGCTTATTTGTTTTTGTGTGTTCGGTTTTTGTGTTCGGGAGTGTGTTTTAGGTGTTTTAACTCACAAGCATTCGATTTTAAGGAAGTCTTGCTCGATAGTTGCAAGAGGTGAGTTCTAGATCTCCGTTTTTAAATGTTTAAACTTGTTTTTGGGCTGGAAATGTATGCTTTAACGTTTTGCATTATGTGGGTGTGTACCCATATTTGTGTGTGTGCCTGTTTGGGAGGGTGTATGATTTGGGGAATGATTTGTGGTTATGTTTATATTTTAGGCTTGTTTATGATGCTTAGTATATTAGAACTAGGCTTAGAACATGTTAAAATGATGATTTGGGGACTGGTTATGATGTTTGTTACAAGTTAGTTGTTCATGCGCCTGAACGGTAGTCCATGCGCCCAACTGCCAAATGCCTAAGTGTTTTTCCCAAACGCCTAAGGCACATGCGCCACAATAGTGCCCGAACGCCCAAAGTGCCCATGCGCCTAAGTCAGGCCCATGCGCCTGCATAGTGCCCATGCGCCTAGAATGTTTCCCAGACGACTAAGTGTTAGGCCATGCACCCATATAGTGCTCATGCGCCCAAAACCTGGCCATGCGCCTAAGTGTTTCCATGCGCGTGAGAGGCCATGCGCCCACATAGTGGCCATGCGCCTCCATAGTTCCCATGCGCCTAAAGACTTAGAACAATATTCTAAAATTTTAGGAAAAAATGGATTTTTTTGGGCTATGTCTAGGGATGTTCCCAGGGTGATGTATGGTGTTATATGATGATGTGTATTGATGCTATGTATGTTTATGATCCGTTTCTTTATGTTCCTTATTAATTATTATTTCGTGGCTTTACTTGGTGTGATTATGCTAATAAACGTAAAGTATTATGTAATGAAAGCAGAAGTTAATGATAATGAAAAGTGGAACGTAAAGAATGAATGAAAAGTTTTGAAAGAAAATGTAAGGAGGTTCACACCCAATGAAGGGTGTTAGCTCAACTGTGTGCGGTTTTGCTAACCCAAAAGGATGCACACAAGGGTCTAATCCTTGTAATTGACCAAATATATGGGACCCTTGTCGCTTGCCCCAGGTACTGGAGTCAGCTTCGTGCATAATGTTTGGGGTCTATTTATAGACCTTAGGCCCAGTAACCGGCTTCGTGCACAATTTCGGGGTATAGTACATGGCATTGGTCTAAATGAAAGTGAAAGATAATGATGAATGAACGATGTGTACGATGCATACGAAAACGAATAACGAAGGAAGATAACAATATATATTATCTATGTGTACGTATGATGTGTGATCACAAATGAAAGTAAAGGAAAGGTTTTAAATGAAAGTAAAGAATTTTATTATTATTAAACTAGAACTCACTCAGCAATGCTGACTTTTATGCATTTTCTAGTTGGCAGGTAATGGTTGCTGAGGACGGCATGGGGTGAAGCTACTTGGCAAGTTTTGGGTGCCATCCATTTTATATCAAAATGATGTTTTTGGGTTGTAATGCAATCAAACTATATTTTGTAATGACTAACAATGTTGTATTATTTTGCAAAAGCGATTATTAATATATGAAATGGTTTTAGTTAAATGTTTTCGTTGTGTTGTTTAAATAAAGTTTATGTATTTTAAGTATGATGTGCAATGATTATCTGACTGTAAGTGTTCCGCAAACGGGGCCTTGCAAGTTAATACCAGAGCCAAAGTTTAAGAGAGTTGGGTAAACTATTTTAAAAAACCTAAACTTAAACTAAGAATGGGAGAAATAGAAGGATGCATGTCCAAGAAGCTACGAGCCATCAGGTATTTTCTTTAATGTTAACCGGCATTATGTGCGCATATTATTTGATCTATGTACTTTTAGTAGATTTAGATACTGATGTAGTCAGGATAGGAAATGCTTGGGGTATGAAGAGTAAAGTAAGTGGCTAATCACAACTAGCCACTTTAAATAGGGACTTACTATACTTGACATAATCAGAGGTATTACATTGAATGACCATGTTGGTGTTTGAATCTTATAGTGTGTTTAGAGGATGGCTGGCGGTAGATCTTCAAAGGCTTCACGAGGCGGAGGTCATGGTGGACGTGGTGCTGGACCGCGTGTCACGAGAGGCAAGGCTACGACTGCTTAGATGGCTCATGAGAGCCCGAGACCCATCATCCGGAAGGTGGGGATGAGAGTGCCAATGTGAGGGCCTCAGTGAAGGAGGCTGTTATTGAGGAGGTTCACCAGGTCATGTCGATGATAGTGCTGTTGCTGCTCACCGATGGGTGAGAGAGATGGAGGCTGTGTTAGATATCAGCGAGTGCAGGGAGGACAAGAAGGTGAAGTTTGCTACTCACTCGTTTGTAGGCTGGCCCTTATGCTGGTGGGATACTATTTTCCAGTCCGAGGGTAGCAGGGCAATTGGGAAGATGAAGTGGGGTGAGTTGAAAAAGTTGGTGATTGCGGAGTTCTGTCCTCACAAGGAACTTGACAAGATTGAGAGGGAGTTCCTAAAGCTAGAGGCGCGAACTATGACACACCAGCAGTACACCACCAAGTTCAATGAGATGGCGCGACTGATGCTAGATCAGGTGACACCCGTGTCACGAAAGATCAAGAGATACATCCAAAGTTTGCCGGCGAATATCGACAGGCATATGATCGCCGCCCGTTGAGCATTTTTAGGTCGGTGGTTGACCTGGCGGGAAGGTTGTATTGTGAATGGGAGGTGGTAGTGGTTGAGGTGAACATGTAGGGTGGTGGTGGTTATAGGAACTGGAACGGGAAGCGGTTTGGATGTGGTGGTATCACTCCAAACGACAAGGCTGCGAGGGTGGATGATCGCGTGTAGCAATATCTGGTGTGGGGTCGAAGAGGTGTGGTAAGTGCGGGAAGGAGCATACTGGAGAGTGTAGGTGGGGAGTGAACATCTGCTCCAAATGTGGGAAGCCCGGTCACATGGCGAGATTCTGTGGGGTGACGAAGTGTTTTAACTGTGGTGGAGAGGGTCACATGAGCAGGGATTGCAAGAAGCCGAGGGCAGACGGTTCCGGAGCATAGAAGACGACCAGAACTAAAGGGCAGAAGGCGAGCGCCAGAGCTTTCATGATGACCAGGGAGGAGGCTAGGACGGATCCTAATGTTGTGTCAGCTACGTTTCTAGTGAACCAAACTCTTGCTTCTTTGTTATTTGATTCCGGTGCTAGTAAGAGTTTTAGTTTTTCTGCTTTATGTGCTAATTTGCCTGTTAGAAGTAGAAGTATTGATAAGCCCTTCGGTGTAGAAACTTCCATAGGTAAGTCTACCAGGATTAGGATTTCTGACCTGATAGAAGGTTATGACATAGAACTACAAGGTCATAAGTTTCCTGCTAGACTGTTTGTGATGACCTTAGGGGGGTTTGATGTAGTCCTAGGGATGGACTGGTTAGCGGCCTATGAGGCGAATATCGTATTTCGCAAGAAGATGATCCATAGACACCGCCCGACTGGAGTTCGATGACGATCTGCGGTGATCGAGTTACTACGGTTCTGAAGGTGATTTCGATTATGGTGGCTAAGAAGTGCATGAAACGTGGAAGTAGTGCCTACCTGGCTTACGTGAGGGATGTGGACACGTCAGTACCACAATTGTCTGACGTACCGGTTGTGTATGAATTCCCAAAATTGTTCCCAGAAGATTTACTAGGTGTGCCACCAGACCATGAGATCGAATTCCAGATTGATTTGATACCTGGTGCTCAGCCTGTCGCTAAGGCACCGTAGGAGGTGTAGACGCCCGTATGTTGGAGTGATATTGGTCAGAAGGAGTTAGGGAGCTTCAAAGTGATTGAGGCTACAATAGATAAACTGGAAAAGATCAAGGGCTTTATGAAGGCAGCCAAAGATAGACAAAAGTCGTACGCTGACAAGAGAATTAGACCAATTGAATTCAAGGTGGAAGATAAAGTTATGCTGAAGGTCTCACCTTGGAAGGGTATCATTTGGTTTAGAAAGCGGGGCAAGTTGAGCCCGAAATGCATAGGGCCTTTCTGAATCGTTGCCCGAGTAGGAGAGGTGGCCTATAGATTAGAGCTACCTGATAGGTTAAATGGAATTCATCCAACATTCCATGTATCGCATCTAAGAAAGTGCTTAGCTGATGAAGATATGGTTGTAGCACTGGGGGACATTGAGGTACACGAGCGACTCAATTATGTGGAGCAACCAGTGGCAGTCATTGATCGAAAAGAGAAGATGCTACGGAATAAAGTGGTTCCCTTGGTACGAGTACAGTGGGAGCATAGAAAGGGATCCGAGTGTACATGGGAGACTGAGGAAGAGATGAGATAGTATTACCCACGGTTTTTCGAGGAACGACAGGTTTCGGGGACGAAACCTATATAATGGGGGTGGACTTGTAACACCCGGAAAATTTTAAAAGGAAGAAATAAAAGTGCACAAGAGGAAAAGCAATAAACCCAAGTTGAGGGTTTAAATTGTACGTAGGACAAAATATTATACTATTTATAAAGTTGGTGTGGGCGCCCACACCATGTTCCATCAACTTTTCTTCATACGGTTTCTAGAGAGAGAAAGAAGCTGAGAATTTCGTGTTTAGAGAGAAAAAAAGAGAAGTCAGAATTCATGTTAATTTTCTAGTGTTTTGAGTCTTCTTGGCTGATTTTCAGCTTTCGGGTATGTGCTTATTTGTTTTTGTGTGTTCGGTTTTTGTGTTCGGGAGTGTGTTTTAGGTGTTTTAACTCACAAGCATTCGATTTTAAGGAAGTCTTGCTCGATAGTTGCAAGAGGTGAGTTCTAGATCTCCGTTTTAAATGTTTAAACTTGTTTTTGGGCTGGAAATGTATGCTTTAACGTTTTGCATTATGTGGGTGTGTACCCATATTTGTCTGTGTGCCTGTTTGGGAGGGTGTATGATTTGGGGAATGATTTGTGGTTATGTTTATATTTTAGGCTTGTTTATGATGCTTAGTATATTAGAACTAGGCTTAGAACATGTTAAAATGATGATTTGGGGACTGGTTATGATGTTTGATACAAGTTAGTTATTCATGCGCCTGAACAGTAGTCCATGCGCCCAACTGCCAAATGCCTAATTGTTTTTCCCAAACGCCTAAGGCACATGCGCCACAATAGTGCCCGAACGCCCAAAGTGCCCATGCGCCTAAACAGGCCCATGCGCCTGCATAGTGCCCATGCGCCTAGAATGTTTCGCAGACGACTAAGTGTTAGGCCATGCACCCATATAGTGCTCATGCGCCCAAAACCTGGCCATGCGCCTAAGTGTTCCATGCGCCTGAGAGGCCATGCGCCCACATAGTGGCCATGCGCCTCCATAGTTCCCATGCGCCTAAAGACTTAGAACAATATTTTAAAATTTTAGGAAAAAATGGATTTTTTGGGCTATGTCTAGGGATGTTCCTAAGGTGATGTATGGTGTTATATGATGATGTGTATTGATGCTATGTATGTTTATGATCCGTTTCTTTATGTTCCTTATTAATTATTATTTCATGGCTTTACTTGGTGTGATTATGCTAATAAACGTAAAGTATTATGTAATGAAAGCAGAAGTTAATGATAATGAAAAGTGGAACGTAAGAAGAATGAAAAGTTTTGCAAGAAAATGTAAGGAGGTTCACACCCAATGAAAGGTGTTAGCTCAGCTGTGTGCGGTTTTGCTAACCCAAAGGATGCACACAAGGGTCTAATCCTTGTAATTGACCAAATATATGGGACCCTTGTCGCTTGCCCTTAGGTACTCGAGTCAGCTTCGTGCACAATGTGCGGGGTCTATTTATAGACCTTAGGCCTAGTAACCGGCTTCGTGCACAATTTCGGGGTATAGCACATGGCATTGGTCCAAATGAAAGTGAAAGATAATGATGAATGAACGATGTGTACGATGCATACGAAAACGAATAACGAAGGAAGATAACAATATATATTATCTATGTGTACGTATGATGTGTGATCACAAATGAAAGTAAAGGAAAGGTTTTAAATGAAAGTAATGAATTTTATTATTATTAAACTAGAACTCACTCAGCAATGCTGACTTTTATGTATTTTCCAGTTGGCAGGTAATGGTTGCTGAGGACGGCATGGGGTGAAGCTACTTGGCAAGTTTTGGGTGCCATCCATTTTTATCAAAATGATGTTTTTGCGTTGTAATGCAATCAAACTATATTTTGTAATGACTAACAATGTTGTATTATTTTGCAAAAGTGATTATTAATATATGAAATGGTTTTTGTTAAATGTTTCCATTGTGTTGTTTAAATAAAGTTTATGTATTTTAAGTATGATGTGCAATGATTATCTGACTGTAAGTGTTCCGCAAACGGGCCTTGCAAGTTAATACCAAAGCCAAAGTTTAAGAGAGTTGGGTAAACTATTTTAAAAAACCTAAACTTAAACTGAGAATGGGAGAAATAGAAGGATGCATTTCGAAGAAGCTACGAGCCATCATGGATTTTCTTTAATGTTAACCGGCATTATGTGCGCATGTTATTTGATCTATGTACTTTTAGTAGATTTAGATACTAATGTAGTTAGGATAGGAAATGCTTGGGGTATGAAGAGTAAAGTAAGTGGCTAATCACAACTAGCCACTTTAATTAGGGACTTACTATACTTGACATAATCAGAGCTATTACATTGAATGACCATGTTGGTGTTTGAATCTTATAGTGTGTTTAGAGGATGGCTGGCGGTAGATAGATCTTCAAAGGCTTCACGAGGCGGAGGTCATGGTGGACGTGGTGTTGGACCGCATGTCACGAGAGGCAAGGCTACGGCTGCTTAGATGGCTCATGAAGAGCCTAGACCCATCATCCGGAAGGTGGGGATGAGAGTGCCAATGAGAGGGCCTCATTATTGAGGAGGTTCACCAGGTCATGTCGATGATAGTGCTGTTGCTGCTCACGATGGGAGGGGAGAGAGATGGAGGTTGTGTTAGATATCAGCGAGTGCAGGGAGGACAAGAAGGTGAAGTTTGCTACTCACTTATTTGTAGGCTAGCCCTTATGCTGGTGGGATACTATTTTCCAGTCCGAGGGTAGCAGGGCAATTAAGAAGATGAAGTGGGGGGGGAGTTGAAAAAGTTGGGGATTGCGGAGTTTTGTCCTCACAGGGACTTGACAAGATTGAGGGGAGTTCCTAAAGCTAGAGGCGCGAACTATGACACTCCAGCAGTACACCACCAAGTTCAATGAGATGGCGCGACTGATGCTAGATCAGGTGACACCCGTGTCACGAAAGATCAAGAGATACATCCAAAGTTTGCCGGCGAATATCGACAGGCATATGATCGCCGCCCGTTGAGCATTTTTAGGTCGGTGGTTGACCTGGCGGGAAGGCTGTATGATGAATGGAGGAGGTGTAGTGGTTGAGGTGAACATGTAGGGTGGTGGTGGTTATAGGAACTGGAACGGGAAGCGGTTTGGATGTGGTGGTATCACTCCAAACGAAAAGGCTGCGAGGGTGGATGATCGGCGTGTAGCAATATCTGGTGTGGGGTCGAAGAGGTGTGGTAAGTGCGTGAAGGAGCATACTGGAGAGTGTAGGTCGGGAGTGAACACTTGCTCCAAATGTGGGAAGCCCGGTCACATGGCGAGATTCTGTGGGGTGACGAAGTGTTTTAACTGTGGTGGAGAGGATCACATGAGCAGGGATTGCAAGAAGCCGAAGGGCAGACGGTTCCGGAACATAGAAGACGACCGGAACTAAAGGGCAGAAGGCGAGCGCCAGAGCTTTCATGATTGACCAGGGAGGAGGCTAGGACGGATCCTAATGTTGTGTCAGCTACGTTTCTAGTGAACCAAACTCTTGCCCTTTTATTGATTCCGGTGCTAGTAAGAGTTTTAGTTTTTCTGCTTTATGTCCTAATTTGCCTATTAGAAGTAGAAGTATTGATGAGCCCTTCGGTGTAGAAACTTCCATAGGTAAGTCTACCAGGATTAGGATTTTTGACTTGATAAAAGGTTGTGACATAGAACTACAAGGTCATAAGTTTCCTGCTAGACTGTTTGTTGTTAGGACCTGGTATTTGAACGAAATACCTAGTGATTAGCGTGTTAAACCAATCAAATAGTGCGGAATCCTATTTGATTGCGATCCAATCAGTGAGAACACACGAAGAATCAATCAAGAATTGAATCTAACGTTAGAAGTCGATTAGCATCGATCTAATGTGCTCTGTGAACTTGGAGAACGATTTGGGAGGTCTGGACGGCTAGGGTACGTCTGGAATCGTAATGGGATGAATGCTTGCGTTTTTCCACGAATTGGTCTATTTATAGGTAGTATTGTTCAATCGTGCGACTGGGCCATAAGTATGGTTAAGTCGTGTGATTGAACCATGCGGTGATTCATCCGCACGACTGAGTGTTCAGTCGTGCGATTGAGCCAATCTTATGTGTCAATCATACGACTGATCCAGTCTCCTGGTTCAGTCGTGCGATTGAGTCAATCGTATGAAGTTATTCATGCGTGTGGTCCATTCGCATGGGCCATTCGCATGAGAACTTCATTAAGTAAAGTTTGAATGTTTTAATAATATAAACATAATGTGTAACCATTCAAACAATCATAAACCCAATCAATTTAATCACGACTCATTAATGAAATATAAACATCACAAGTAACAAACAATTCATGTCATTTCATTAATCAATGCAATTACATCATAATCAGACGACAAGATTCATTACATTACAAATCATGATCTAGGGACATACATGCATCAACAAACTCCCCCTTGGACCTAGATCTATCTAATCTCTTGTCTTCTGCATAACCTCCTTATACTTCTTGTACTTCTCCTCTTTGGTGACTCCTGCGTGAATCTCAAACGCAAAGCAAAGTCGTATAACATTTTGGAACTGGAGGGCTTGTACAATGTCTTGTGTGTCATAGAACAGTGGCCACTTGTATAATGTATAGACATCATTAGCAGACAAGTTGGTTAGCCACATCGGGTCGAATACCCTGATAGTATCCATTTGGCCCTCTTTATTCAGAACTATGACAGCTTCAGCAGTTCTCCAATCATAGTATCACCATTTGAAGTGTGGAGTGAAGTCCTGTGGCATTTCCTTGAGAGGGATTCTCGACATAGTGCGCGGAGGACTCCACTTCAACACAATCTTGGGCTTGCCAGTAATGGCATCAACCTCAGACCTTCTTATGTACCTCGTAGGCTGTTGTGGTCTGAAGTTAACCCATCTGGTGTGGTACTCCTTCTTCAGGGCAGCCTCGAACCAGCCTGACATCTTTCTTGGGTCAGCATACAGCAGCTTTAGCTTAGCCAGCTGGTTGAGCTCAAAACCAGGGAGAGTCTTCAGATCATGTGGAAACCTGAAGTACTCTATGCCCTGTTCCCTCTTAACTGCATACGCGTTAAGGTCATCAAAATAAGCCCATGCAATAATCCTGCCTGACACCTTATGGTGTTTCTTGACTCTGTAGAGCTTGGTGTAGGCATCTTTCTTTGGTGCAGCATGCTGGGCTCTCACTTCTTCAAAACAGGCAGCCCACTCAGCCTTTCGAATGTCTACGTCATCATTTGAGGCTTGGGCTGTTCCTTCGGTCTTTTCGGTTTCCTGTTCCATCTTGTCTAGTACCTCAAACGTATCACTGACTAGGGACACCCAGATTGGGGACCACATTACCCTCGTTGTCAGCGTACTGAGGGTACTCTTCTGCAGTGATATCCTCGACCTCAACTTCATCAACGTCATTTAGCTCTTCATCACTGATCGGATCAACTGTTGGAGCATCCTTGACAATTTCATCAGGATTGAGTCTGAACATCTCTGCCAGTTGCTCGTTAGATAGGTCATGAATTATTTCCCCTTCTTCAGGGGTATAACTCACAGACCTTCTTAGGGGCTGTTTGATTACGCTGACTGAGTAAGATCTGACTGAGTCAGAAGCTGACCCAGTAAGAAGTTCTGACTGAGTCTGCATCTGACTGAAACTTGACTGTTTGATTTAGTATCTGACTGGCTCTGCTGAATGATAAAAATAACCTTATTGTCCCGTTATTCTAACGAGTTTAAATTTAACTGGTGTTGTGTAATCAATAAAAATAGCTAATATACAAAAAACCAATATACAAAAAACCAATATAAAAATAACCAATTTACCACAAGCAAAAGGGTTTTCTACATACACATCTACAAACACATATACATACACATCTACATACACATATACATCTACATACACATATACATACACATCTATATGCATATACATCTATACATATACATCTACTGATAAATGGTAAAGAAAACGAAGATGATGACGACGATGAAGCTGATACGCTCGGGAGGTGCTCGGTCGGGAGGTGCTCGGCCGGCTCGCGCAGGGAGGTGCTCGGTCGGCTCGCGCAGGTCCGCTCGCGCAGGGAGGTCGCGCAGGTCGGCTGCGCAGGTCGCTCGTGCAGGGAGGTCGGCTGGGTCAGCAACTTGTTTTTCAAGTCTGGGTCAGACCATATGACCCGGTCAGATTGTTCCATTCGCGTATCAAACGGGCTGACCCGCTGACCGAGTCAGCCGGTCAGCCGGGTCAGCCAGGTCAGACCAAAACAAACAGCCCCTTACAATCCCTTGCAGATCAAGAATCATGGTTAGTTGAGTCTTGACCTGTTGAAGGGGAGCAATGTCAAACTCATCCTTTTGAAAGTTTGGATCTGTTGATTTAAACATTCAACACATAAACCATTAGTAAGTAATCAAACAGAATTATATATAAACTTAATCAAACAGAATTATATAAGCTTAATATATAAACATTCAACACACTTGTTTTTCATTACATGATTCAAACACAAAATAAATAAATACATAAGACATCTAATCTGTACTTTTGTCTTGCATCCTGGGCTCGTCGCTCGGAGGAGCAGAAGTGGTAGATGACTGGTCCTGTCGATGCTTCGATCTTCGCTCTTGACCAGAAGCAGAGGCCGATGCAGCCGCATCCCCTCCTTCTGCTTCGTCATCATCATCTCTACCTTCTGTCCTTTCTTCCTCAGTCTCTTCATCATCCACATCATCCTCCTCATCCTCATCATCATCGTCATCGTCATCATCTCCATCTCCATCATCCCTATCACCCTCCTTTATCTTCAAGGGCTCATCCTTTGACCCCTTTAACCTCAGCATAATCGTCTTGTTGGTAGTCTCCAACTCCTCTATACGTTTGGCTGATTGGGCCTGCTGGTCCTGGAGTTAGGACATCTCGACTCTCTGAGCATCGATTAGCTGGGTCTGCTGATCTATCACCCGAGCCTGCTCTGCCATTTGCTGAGACTGGGCAGCAGTCAGGTCGGTCAACTGGCGAATCTGCGTCGCTTTCTCCTCATCTGCAGCTAGCAGGCGCATCACCATACGGTTAAGCGCCGACAGCTGCTCCTCTACCCTGATGTGAGGTAGAGTAGATCCATATACATGTGATGGCTGGGCTGAAGGTCCGGCATGATGTGAGGTGGTGGTGGTAATAGCAGTGGTGAATATGGGTCGGTAAGCAGGTGCTGGTGATGTAGGTGTGAATGGTATGGTGGTGGATGGGAAGGATACAGTGGTGGTAGGTAAGGTGGTGGCTGTGGTAGCAGTAGTGGATGTGGTGGCTGTGGTGATGGGTGGTATGTCAGTGGAGGTGGTAGTGGTGGCTGTGGTGGTGGAAGTAGTGGCAGCAGTGGTAACGAAGGTCATGCGACGCTTCTTCTTCTTCAGTCCGTGGGGTTGAGCCATCCTCTTCCTCCTAGTCCCGGTGGAAGTGGATGCTCCCCCTGCAGCTCTACCCACTGAACCCGGAGCATAGCTCGGGTCAGTCTCTCTCTCTGTGGAATCCCGAGGGTGTTCACCAACCACCCTAAGCCCGTGTGCTATGGGAACAACTTTGCTTCCCACAGTCCTAGTGAGGGGCTCCTCATCAGACTCCTCCTCCTCCTGATCACCAACAATGAACTCCTGATGGAAACCGGCCGTCTCAGCAACCTCTCCGGCAGTGGCAGACCCCGGGGGAATAACATCAGAATCAGTGCCTCTAGGTGGAGCAGGCATATCATCCCCGGCGTCGCCGCTATCATCATCATCAGAATCCATATCTGGTAGGAGCAACCTCTCATCATCGGAGTCGCTGTCATCATGACGCCATTTGCGTCTGCCAGGCGCCACATACCTCTCGTTGGCCAGATGGCCAATCAGTCTCTTCACTTGGGGCTTTACCTGCTTCCCCCTGTAAACTCTCATCCTGCCCAGAGTAGTATCATCCATAATCTCTAAGGCCACTGCGTCATGACTCTCTTTGGGCAAGTGTGGCAGCTTCTCGTTGAAGACGAGCTGTAAGAATCTGGGGTACATACAAAACCCCTCTTTACCCTTGGCCTCCAAGTTCTCCACCAAGTAGGAGAATATCATGCTGGAAAAACTGAAGGGGTGGTTCAGAACCAGTGCCACGTAGGCATTTTGGATCTGGTCTAAGAGGTCGTCAAACCCACCCCTCCTCGACGCAACACACTTGAGGATCACGTGTGCTAAGTACTTGTACTGGGGGCTCAGGTTGCTTTTGTTGAGCACACCTGAGTTGATGTCCCCAGCGTACTTTATCCTCAGGAAGCATCCTCTCACTGTCAACGGATGTAGTCTAGTAGGATGATCAGTGTCGTCCCCAAACTCTAGTACTCTCTGGATGTCGGCAGCAGAGATCTCAATATCATGGCCCAATATAGAGCTCCTAATGCAGTACGGCTCACGGGAGCGGTCCACCGAGGCATTCTCCCAGAAAGCCTGATGGAGTGATCTATATGGCGTGCAAGGCGTGGAGATAGCCTTATAAATCCGGGACCGTCTCAGAAAGGCTATAATGTCAGTAAACTCGGCCCCGTTCCTGGTGGTGTGATCCAAATGAGCACAGATGTTGTGCTTTGGATTTATGGACCACCTTTCTGCCATTTTCCTGAAACACACAAGACATAGAACCATTAGTACATAAGACATGAAAGATTCTGTTCTAAGTGTAATGTTGAAAATCATTCTGATTCATTCGTGCGAATGAATCATGCGACTGAAGTCAGTCGTCTGTTCTTTCATGCGACTGGACTCATTCTGGTCAATGTGACATGCGATTGGGTTCAGTCTGCTGACTAAGTCTGCGAATGGTTCAGTCGGCCGACTGAGCTCAGTCGTATGGTTCATTCGGCCGAATGACCCAATCGCAAGATTCAATCGTGCGATTGAAGTTCATCCGGATGACCACTCGCCTGTCTCAATTGTTCAGTCGCCTGTGGTTCGAGTCTTGATCAATACAAGTGATTTAACATGGATTACCGGTTCAATAGACTCGCATTCTTGTTACTAATAACCTATTAACCTTAATTTTAACATTTGTATAGTTTAAGTAGGTTATTAGGTCACGTTCTGTCCGTTTCATGTTTTCGTTTGAATATTCTCCAAATTAGGGTTCAATCCTTCAGATTTCAATGAAACAAGACTTCAATCTACCTGTATAATGATTGGCGAATGTCAGTGAATCAAACCAATGATAAAACTAGGGCTAATAAAATTTTGGCAGCGTAACGGTAGGGAGTGCGATTTAAGGGCGATTTGGGAGTGATGAGTGAAATGCGATCAACAGAGCCCTTTAAATACTGAAGATGGGCTCAGTCGGCCGACTGGCCTCAGTCGCCCAGTTCATTCGGGCGACTCAGGCTCAATCGTACGATTGGCCCAACCAGTCGCATGCAATTTACCGACTGAGATTCAGTCGGTCGACTGGCTCAGTCGTGCCTTTCATTCGCATGTTCAGTTGACCGAATGAGTTTCAATCGGTCGACTGACTCATTCGCCCTCTTCCAATCGGTCGAATGGGCTATTCTGATGAGCCATTGTGCGAGTGGAAGCCATTCGCATGGTTGGTCCATTCTCATGGTCCAATCGTGCGAATGGGTCACACTTAGTTAATTTCTGCCATTTATACCAATTTACATTTAGACCCTTTTAAATTAATTGAAATTAACGTTATGAGCCTTTGATCATCTCAGACATGATCATTTTATCTTGGAAATATTTTGATCACCTCAGACGTGATCCTTTTAAACACTTTAGTCACCTCAGACGTGACCCTTTTAAAAACACTTTGTCACCTCAAACGTGACTATTTTAAACTTTTCAAAGCACATATGGTCATCTCAGACATGACCCTTTTAGTGAGTTGATTCCTTCTGATTTTCCTGATGTAGCCCGACACACGACTAAAATTAAAATTTAAAACGACTAACTAATTAAAGAATCTTAAACTAATTACATAAACAAACTTATTTTTGGCTTTTTGTGAGAGATAAATCCAGAGATTGATATCTACGGGATTTGGTTCGGGAGTAGACAGCTTCAACTTAGATTGATCATATCTGGACCAATTCAATTTTGGAATCATACAGGTAAGTCAAATCATTTGGGACTAGTTATTAAAACTTTTGATGCTCAAATTTCGGTGTTCATCCAGAGTCGTTAGCAACTTAAGGAAATCATACTGAAACTCTTAGATTTTCACATTGATTTGAACTTTTGAGAATGTAGCCACATGATTGTCAGTATGTTTGTCCACTTAAATCCATACACAGACTTTTGACACAGACTGGTGACTGATTTAGGTTTAATTATTTCAACTAACATTTGTGGATCCCACACTTATATGGTAATCAACATTCCTCGGGAGCTTTTGAGCGGTCTACGGGTATTATTACAAGAAGAGACTATTCTTAGAGCTTTCAAAGAGAAGCCTGTCCTCAGGTCAGTGCCATCGCACAGCAGAGAGGCGGCAAACAACAATGAATTCTAGAATATCTAGGTTATGCTTATCCTCAGGTCAGTGCCATCGCACAGCAGAGAGGCACACAACCTATCTCCTTGTTAGAGCAGCTTATTTTATTTTACACAAAATGCACCAACAACATAAGTCATTAGCTTTATAGCATTTGTCTTTCATTTTTTTCTTGCTTTGCTCTAATTATGGTCATCCGCACACATTTGTGGCGTTTAATTGCTCATTACCCCTTATTGGAATATGTTTGATTGTGTTAACCAGTGATAAGATGGAAGCCCACAGTCAGTTGAACAACTTAGTTTGATCTTGAGATCACCAATCAGGTCTAATTGTCTATTGTGTTGAATCTACCAACATATCATTTGTGGTCTAGCAGCCTCTAAGTCTACTTTCTTTGTGTCACCTTAGGAGTTGCCAGTTTTCTATCATCTTCCCTTTTATATTGCTTAGACTACACAGACTTATACTTTGAACTTTTGCATCTTTTCAAAACTTAAATTTTTAAAGTCCCTCTTGATTTGTTCCTGTGTACTATCATTTTCCAAAGGTATTGAATCGGTATCACAGACACAATCTACCTTATATCAGCTAGTTACTCCTTCTCCCTCTTTTTTTTTTTTAATGTTAACTTGCTGACATATTCTCCCCCTAAAATACTAAAATCATTTCTGGTTTAATTATTTTAGGATTTTAATAAACAGCAAAATAACATGAGTTTAAATATAACAGACGAAAATAAACAAATAAAATAAAATAAAATAAAATACACTTTAACTAAACTACATCGGACTACACATTATCATCATCAGGAATTACCTCACTTTTCTTTTTAACGCCGTTGACCTCTAGCAAATATTGAAAACGTGGTTTATCAAAGGCTTTAGTATAGAGGTCAGCGCGTTGAAAATCAGTATTAATTTTTACCACATCAATTAAGTTCTTTTCAAAGCAATCTCTTATGAAATGGTATTTAATACCGATGTGTTTGGTCTTAGGATGTTGAACCGGATTTTTAGTTACTGCAATTGCAGCAGAGTTATCAACAAAAATAGGAGTAGATGAGAATTTTAAACCGTAATCCCGCATTTGCTGTTGAATCCAGATGATTTGTGAACAGCAACTTGCAGCAGCAACATATTCGGCTTCACAGGTTGACAATGCAACCGATGTCTGCTTCTTACACTGCCAGGTAACTAATCTTCTCCCAAAGAATTGACACCCCGCTGATGTAGACTTGTAGTTCATCTTGCAGCCCCCGTAATCCGAGTCACTATACGCGGTAAGCTCAAAGTCATCATCATGAGGATACCACAATCCAAGTGTGGGTGTACCCTTCAGATAACGAAAAATCCTCTTGACCCCGATCAGATGGTTGACCTTTGGTTTAGCCTGATATCTAGAACATAAACATGTAGCATACATAATATCAGGTCTTGAGGCAGTGAGATACATGAGGGATCCAATCATTCCTCGGTACATAGTGGCATCTACAAGATCTCCATTCTCATCAGGTGCTATATCATGATTCGTAGCAAGTGGAGTCCCAGCAGCAGAAGCATTCTCCATGTCAAAGCGACTGAGAATGTCTCCTACATACTTGGTCTGATGTAGAAAGATCCCATTAGGTGTTTGATCCACCTGTAACCCGAGAAAGAACTTCATCTCCCCCATAGCACTCATCTCAAACTCTTTCTTCATCACTGCTTCAAACTCTTTGCATAACTCTTCGTTCTTTGACCCGAAGATTATGTCATCAACATATATCTGTACAAGCAGTAGGTCGCCATCCTTTTCTTTAATAAACAGTGTACAGTCAATGACTCCCCTGCGAAAGCCGTGTTTCACAAGATGAGTCGAGAGTTTCTCATACCAAGCTCGAGGAGCTTGATGAAGCCCATATAAAGCTTTGTCGAGCTTGTAAACTCTATCCCGATGATAAGGATCTTCAAATCCCTCGGGTTGACTTACATAGACTGTTTCCCTGATTTCCCCATGAAGGAATGCACTCTTCACATCTAATTGGTAGACTTTAATCTTCATGTACGATGCATAGGCAAGGAAGATACGAATAGCTTCCATCCTTGCCACGGGTGCAAACACCTCATTATAGTCAATCCCCTCGACTTGGCGAAAACCTTGAACCACCAGTCGAGCTTTGTTCCTGATAATGACTCCTTGGTCATCCTTCTTGCATTTTAGTACCCATTTGGTGCCAATGACTTTAGCACCTTTAGGTCTATCAACCAGAGTCCATACACCTAACTTCTTGAACTGCAGAAGTTCTTCTTGCATGGCACTCACCCACGCCTCATCATTTAGTGCCTCACTGACATATTTTGGCTCAACCTGCGAGACAAAACATCGATAAGCACCATCATGAATGTAACCTTTCTCCATAACTGAGGCGTAATCAGCTGAGTATAGCTGATTTCGGGTTTGTACTCCTGATCTGACATCCCCAATAACATTGTCAAGGGGATGATAGACGTTTAGTCGTGATCCTGGAGTAGTAGGAACAGCCACCTCAGAACCGAGATTATGAACATTTGGTTCTGCATCTGAGGAAGATGGGAGTTTGAGGTTCCGAAGTCGAAGGTGCATCACTCGTAGATGCTGTGGACTTTCAGGAACTGGAACCTGTTCCTCCTGACTGTTCTGGTCATCTGCTTCAGTTTCATCTTCAGAGGAGGAGTCACTGTCATCGACTACTCCCCCTGACTGAGTAGATGATTCTCCCTGTGTGCTAGATGGTGTATTTAGAATATCATACATCATCCTAGTAGCTAACTCATCATCCGAGGGAGAGAGAGGATGTTGAAGGACTTGAAGAATCCATCATAATCGAAGAAGTATGCGGTCCTTTGCCTGTAGGTGTGGTATATCTCTGAACGTTGACATTACACCACACTTCTACAAGACCCGTTGAGTTGTTGTAAACTCGCTTGTTCGGTATGTTGTATCCTAGAAGATTCCTTCATCCGCCTTCTCGCTGAATTTGCCTTCTTGTGTCTTCTTCAGAAGTGTACACGGCGCGCCAAAAGGTTCAAGATACTCCAAATTCGGTTTGCGTCTTTGTAGTAGCTCATAACATGTCTTTCCGTGGCGCTTGACTATTAGGACTCGATTCAGTGTATAACATGCATTTGCCACTGCCTCATTCCAGAATTGGATAGGCAGTTTCGAGTCAGCCAGCATAGTCCGTGCAGTCTCTATCAAGCTTCTGTTCTTCCTCTCAGCAACACCATTCATCTGAGGCGTGTAGGCAGAAGTGAATTGATGCACAATTCCCTTTTCCTTGCAGTATGCCTCCATCCATTGATTCTTGAATTCTGTCCCGTTGTCTGAGCGTACTTGTCTAACTTTTAGCTTGTAGAGAGATTCCAGTGTGGTTACTAATTCCTTGAATGACTCAAATGTTTCTGATTTGGATTTCAGAAACATTACCCAAGTGAACCTTGAGTAGTCATCAGTGACCACAAACAGTACAAGTCGCCTGCAATGCTCCTTGTACTGACTGGACCAAACAGATCCATGTGAAGAAGTTCAAGAGGAAGTTCTATTGAATGAACTTTCTTTTCCTTATGAGACTTCTTTGTCTGTTTGCCTTTCTTGCAAGCTACACAAAAGTCAGGAAGTTGGAAGTTCTTGACATTTACTCCTCTCACTAAATCCTTCTGAATCAAATGATTCATCTTCCTTGACTAATGTGTCCCATTCTCCTATGCCAGGAGATTGAATCCTTCTCAGTAGTTTAGATAGAAAGCACTGACCTCCATGATCCGTGTACAGCTGTGACAGATCCAAGGGTCTTTATATCTTGAAGCAGTCATCAGAACTTGGTCCTCTGGGATCATGTAGTCTTTCTTCAGCACGTAACACTTCTTGTTGTCGAAGATGACTTTAAATCCTTTATCACAGATTTGGGAAACAGAAAGTAAGTTATTCTGAAGTTGTTGAACGTAGTTCACCTTATCAAACTTAACTTTCTGATTTCCCACTTCTCCCTGAGCTGTGATATAGCCTCCCTTGTTTCCTCGCAAGGAAACATGCCCTCCTTTTATTTGTTTGACGTTTGATAAAAGGGCTCTATTTCCTGTCATGTGCCTGGATGCTCCGCTGTCTATAATCCACGTGTTAGTCTCAGCACTGTATCGAACACCCTGCACATACAAAGTAAATGAATTAGTTTAGGTTAGGAACCCAAGCCTTTACTGTCTTGGGTTTCCCAGAGGCATCACACATCATAAACTCCACCCATTGACCCTTAGAGGGTGAGGGTAGCTCAGGTTCCTTCTTGTCATCAGTATCAGACACGCAGGATGACTTCTCTTTCCATAAGCCAGATTTGTGCAATGCCTGTTTATGATAAACAGTCGTCTGGCTTACAGGTTGGACTTTAGGTTCACTAGTCTTCTAGGTGGAGTCAGAGAACTCCTCTTAGAAGACCTAGGTCTAGAGTCCTGAAGATCAATCTTCTTCCTAGGTGTCTGATAGAAAGGACAATAGGAAGCAATGTGTCCACATTCTCCACAGTTGTAGCATGACCGGCTATCAACTTTATGAGTAGACTTTCTTTGTGGAGAAGTGCGTGACACTCTAGTAACATCAATCACTTTAGGTTTTGACTCTTGTATGTTTGATGTTTTCTCTGGTTTAACAAAATTAACTGTTTTAACCTGTTTAACATGTTCCACTTTTTGGTTAACTGGTTTTTGACTTGAAGCATGTGAAAATTAACGTTTGAAGTCCTTTTAGGTTCTGATTTGACTCTGTTTGACCCTGACTTTAAGTTAACTTTTTCAAATTCATTTTCCAGATTAACACAAGGCAATTTACCCTTTGCCTTTGAAGTGGCCTCCTTTTGTTTCTGTCCAGATTCAGTAGATGAACATGAGGTGTCTGGATCAGTAACAAGGAGTAGTCACCACATGATCCTTGATGGGTTGTTATTTACTGGTCTAGACTTAGTGTTCATCAAGGTCTCAGGTGGTGGTGGAACCACTTTGTAGCCTAATCCCTCCCCGTTATTCCTTTCTCTCACTAAGTGTTGAACTATGTGTGAAGAACTAGTCCAACTATGCAGTTTCTGTTTTAATGAATTAACTTCTACTTCTAGAACTGCCTTTTGCTTCTTAGTGTCTTCTAGGGAGTTTAGATAGTACCTAATGTCATTTGCTTGGTTAAAGGCAACTACTTCGGTTTCCCTAAGCTGTTTAGTCAATAGGTCTATCTTTTCTTTATAACTATGCTCATTTTGTTTTAGTACTCTATTAGCCTCAGTGCACAGTTGTAAATCTTTTACTAAGTTATCATTATGATCTAATAACCTAGCAAATTTTTCATCTATGCTATTCCTAAAAGTATCACAATCAGAACAAGCATGATTATTAAACATTTGGTCAGTAGTACTTACCTGAGTTGGTTCAGAAGAGTTAGCCATCAACGCAGCATCAGATGTCTCTGGTTCTGGTGATTCTGACTTTTCTGTCTCTGACGTGGAAGTCTCCTCCTTTGGCTTGTAACTGACCTCAGCTGCAGTTGTTTTCTTCACTATGTGACATTGCTATCTCAACTGCTAGATCACCTTCACTCGCAGAATCATCATCAATATCCTCAACACTGGCAATGTTAGATTCTCCTGGTGAGACAAACCTAAAACTCCAATCCTGTCCTTCATCATCATGAGCAGTCAAGGCTTTTGGATCCTTGTTTGATGAAGTAGAACTGGAGGCTTGCTTGTCTTGGCGAGTAAAGGACGAGAACGGGTTCCCATTACCCGTCTTCTTTGGCTTGACACATTCTCTCTTGAAGTGCCCCTTCTCTCCACAGTTGAAGCAGGTCACTTTGCTCTTGTCAAAGCCAAATGTGGTATCCTTAGTAGCTACCAAGTTCTGTCCAGTCTTCTTAACAAACTTCTTCGCCCTTCGGACAGCACTAGCTAAGGCCCACATTATATCCATCCTCTCAAGCTCCATTTCGTCCACCTGCTCGTAGTCCTCATCTGCCAGATGGCAGTTTCCAATCTTCCCGGCAACAAGTCCATCATATGAATGAACCACTGCAGCTAAAAGATCCATATGCTCTCGTGCTACTTCTACGGTCACATTACCGAGGTTCTCGGTCTTCAGTTTGGTAGCACTTGCTTCTGATCCAATATAGTGGGTACATGACGACCCTGACGTGTCTGATCCAGAAGGAGAAGCATGTGAAGGACCTGACGAGCTAGACACAAAAGCAGTCTGGAGAGGTGCTCCAGATGTCTTAGCTTGAGGCGTGGCGTTGTATAAAGCTGGATTTTGTGTGTACGAAGACTTCTGAGCTCTATACTTCATCCTTAGTGCTTCTTCTCGCAACTTAAGAATGAAGTCATTTATATCCAGCTTTACAAGCATTCCATTCTGTCTCAGGTTAGACACGAATGAAGCCCACTTATCAGGCAATCCGTCTGCGAAGTTGCTCACTTTCTCTTCCATGGTCGTTTCCACTCCATGTGTATGCAATTCGCTCATCAAGTGGTAGAATCTGTCTATGACTTCGTCTAAACTCTCGTTACCAATAGATGAGAAGTTATCGAATTCCTTCTTTAACTCCTCCTTGCCTTGATTGCCTTCAATGACGCATTCCCATCATATCTCTTCTCTAGCTCATCCCACAGTTTCTTGGACTGCTTATTCTCTGAATACTGGTGGAATATGTCTTTGGGGATAGACTGAGTGATCAATGCATAAACCCTTTTCTCTGCATTGTATTTTACTTTCTGTGCGTCTGTCATCCCTTAACGTTAGCTTAACTAACTCCATCAGCTCCCACCGGTGTACTATAACCGATCTCAATGGCTTCCCACAGATTAGGATCTACTCCATTAAGGTAGATCTCAAAACGTTGTTTCCAGTGGGGAAACTCATCTAAAGTCAAAGCTTTGGTGGTTTATTGTGATTACCCACCTCACTCTCAAGCAACAGCAGGTTCTGTATCCTTGAGTCCTTCCCAGCAGTAAAGGCTGACATCTTCTTTCCATAGCTAATAAACTTAGAATCTAATCAAACAAACTTTCACTGATGCGACTGAAGGATGCGAATGGTCTAATCGTGCGTATGAACTCTGCGACTGGTTCAATCGTGCGGCTGAACTGGGCGATTGGTTCAGTCGTGCGAATGAATCTGGTGCGTATGAGCTATGCGAACGAACGGTTCAGTCGGCTGAATGAGGGTGCGACTAGGTCCAATCGTGCGTATGAGCAATGCGAATGGAGTCCAGTCGTGCGAATGGGTCACTCGTGCGACTGAAGCTGCTGTTTTGTGAAAATTTCTAGGTTTGACGGGTTTCAGCCATAAAAATTCGAAATTTCACAAGTCCTAATCGCCTAAGTCCGTAGAAACCAAACTTCGATGAGCAGGGAACGTCCAAGATCACTTTTGATGTCAAAAATTGCGTTTTTAGTTCAAAAACACAAACTTTTATGCAATCTTGATTGAATCAACACGTAATCAAGAGCCAAAGCTCTGATACCACTTGTTAGGACCTGGTATTTGAATGAAATACCTAGTGATTAGCGTGTTAAACCAACTCAAATAGTGCGGAATCCTATTTGATTGGCGATCCAATCAGTGAGAACACACGAAGAATCAATCAAGAATTGAATCTCACGTTAGAAGTCGATTAGCAATCGATCTAATGTGCTCTGTGAACTTGGAGAACGATTTGAGAGGTCTCTGGACGGCTAGGGTACGTCTGGAATCGTAATGGGATGAATACCTACGTTTTTCCACGAATTGGGTCTATTTATAGGTTAGTATTGTTCAATCGTGCGACTGGGCCATAAGTATGGTTCAGTCGTGCGATTGAACCATGCGGTTGATTCATCCGCACGACTGAGTGTTCAGTCGTGCGATTGAGTCAATCTTATGTGTCAATCATACGACTGATCCATTCTCCTGGTTCAGTCGTGCGATTGAGTCAGTCGTATGAAGTTATTCATGCGTGTGGTCCATTCGCATGGGCCATTCGCATGAGAACTTCATTAAGTTAAGTTTGAATGTTTTAATTAATATAACATAATGTGCAACCATTCAAACAATCATAAACCCAATCAATTCAATCACGACTCATTAATGAAATATTAAACATCACAAGTAATAAACAATTCATGTCATTTCATTAATCAATACAATTTACATCATAATCAGACAGACAAGATTCATTACATTACAAATCATGATCTAGGGACATACATGTATCAACACATTTCTGCAGAGTCAGTTGCATCTATTGATCCAAGAGATTGTTATTGAGCATGGTGAATGGAATAGAGCAAAAGAGGTTATTATTGTAGAAGAACTATCAAGCTCTGAGCTACACATCCTCATCCAGATGATATGAGTATTCCAGCTTTAAGATCATGGTTGCGAGCTAGGAATTACCCGTGGAGGAATCTTGTCAGAAGTTTTCAAGAAACATAGAAACAATCGAAGAAGATGATTATACTTGATACAGATAATCCTCAATATCTTGAAATCATAAAAGAACAAGAATGTTAAAGCCACAAGAGATCAAACAAATGGCAAGAAAGACAGATGCACATGATCACAGAAAAGAGTTGATTGAAATGTTTGCTGATCCAGAAAGACAAGCATACAAAGCCTCTACTGAACAAAGGCAAATTTTTGATAATTCAAGATCAACTGGAGACTTGGTAAGAAATGTACTACAAAGAGGACAATCAGTTGCTTAATTGTTGAATGCTATGATTGCTCTGGATTTTACAAACCAAGTAAAGATTATAGCATGGAAGTATGATGAAGTATTTGATACATTTTTGATGAAGAGGGTAAATGCAGTGTGTGATGTATATCACTTTTACTCTAGCATCATAAAACTTCCAGTGCAAGATCTGAAAGAGCTAAATAGATTACCTCAGATCAATCCTTCTGATTCTAAACGTGGCAAGATGATGGTAGAATTATTAAGAAGAGGATTGGATCAATCAAGTAATTTTCTTAAAACAAGATGTGATCAAGAGATAAAGAGTACTTTGTTACTTTGAAGAAGAATAAAAAGCTCAAAGGATTACAGTCTGAGGAGGAATATTCAATGATTGAATTTTATGACAAATATTTGAAAAGGTCACAACTCTTGGTCTGAAAGTGATTGATGGTAATCAAACTCAAAGCCAATTCTCAGATGGTTTTATAACACTGAGACTTTTGAGCTTAAGTTGGTCCGAAATCTAGAACGATAGGATGAGGACATGATTATTTTATTTGGAGTTTTTGAACTGAAGCTATTACATCCTAGCTATATCTCATTTTTGTCTGTACAAAGTTTGAAAAAGTATCTCTGTTGGAGCTGTAAAAGATAGTCTATATTATCAACATTGTGAAAGTCAACCAAAGTCAACGTCACGGTCAAAGTCAACAAAAGTCAACCCGACACGTTCGAGACGAGGAACCGAGACGAGACGTTGAAGATTTAGATGACTAGGATTTTATTGTAATAAATATTTTTGTATGAACAAAATATATTTTACTTTCTGTGAGTCATGTTTTAGTCTAAATATATAGTCTAGGGGGTTATGTGTAAATATGGAAACTTAAACTAGACTATAAATAGCCTAATTGTAATTAGAATAAGGTTAAGGGTTGCATGACCAATTGATTGAGGGATTTACTTGTAAACACATATTTTGCAATCTAATTGAAGATCAAAGGGGTTTTGATTGTGATTATCATATTTTGATCTAATTCTTCATGATTTGATTCAAGTTTGATCTTCCTGGATTAACAATCTCCTGAGATTGCAGAGCAAGACAAGAAGTATTTCATTTCTATCATCAATGTGATGAATGCTGCTATGGAAAGAATATCTTTTGAAAAAGCTCTTGCTTATGCTAACATTGTAAAGAAAGATATAAAAGACGTTGAATTCATGAGAATTTCAAGGAAAGGGGTATTAGAAGTATACTCAAAGGAAAGTCAAAATCCTATTGAGTTATATGCTAATATTGATATCTCATGTCTTTCAAAAGATACATTGGAGAGAATGAACAAGATGGAGATTAAGACGAATGAAGCTAAACCAGAACAAGGCATTCTTGCTAGCAAATTCAAGTCTGCTATTTCAAATGCTTTGAAGGAACTAGAGATGTACAAACAGAAGCCGATGTTCAAGATCAAAGAAGAACCAAAAGATTTCTTTGAGTGATAAAGATAAGAGTTGAAGATAAAAGCTGAAGATGGAAGATGGAAGAAAAGAAAAAGAAGACAAGATTGAAGATTTTGAAGACCGAAGACCATGTAAATCTTAGGGGGAGTATTGTTAGTGCTCTAGAAAGATTAACATGTTGTCTTTAGATGTCTTTTTAATACTTGTAATAGTATAGGGACTAGTTTTGTAATTAGTTAGTTCCTTTACTATTTGTTTCATTATAAATAGCTTAGACTTACAGGTAGTAGGTAACGAGTTAAATTCGAACCTGCTTACATACTTTGTAATTGTCTTTGCTTGATATTAATGAAACCATGAATTTTGTTGACCCCAGTTGCTAAGATTGTCTAGCGTGACATTTAAAAAGAATATATTTTTCACGGGGAGAATTATTCTAAATTTTTTTGGGAAAAATATTTTTAGGGCGTTTAATTGTTTAAACAAAATAAAAATAAAAATGGCTTTTGCAGAACTAATTAAATCCTTCGAATCTGATGATCTCACAATTGCACAATGTCGGTTTGATAATTTTGCAGCTTTAAAGAATGAAACGATGTCTGATTTTGTTGATCGTTTTCTGTTGGTGGCAAGTAATCTGAAGAAGTTTTATGCCCAACTGGGAAATCATGAACAAGTTCTAAGATTGCTTGATTCCCTCTCATAAGAATGGAGCTCACACGACAAGTCGATTCAACGAGATAGAGACTTTCGGGATTACAAACTGATGGAGGTGATCAACAAACTGAAAGAGATTGAGTTGGATATCAAACGTCTTGAGTACTATGAAGCGACATATCTAACTCCAAATATCACTTCAAACTCCAATGAGAAACCAAAAGATAGATCAGATTCTGGCACCAATTCTGAAGGTTTACCGAAACCTGGAACTGAAGAGGTACAAGAGGAGCTTAAGCAGACATCAATGGGTAAAGGTAGAGCTGAGTTGAATGATGAAGTTTGTGATGCTGAGAAGGAAGAGGAATGGAAGCGAAATACCAGAGTTTGCAATTGTGAGAAGGCTCTTACTGCTGAAAGAGTCATCCTGGATCTTCCATACGAGACAGTTCAGGATATGTGTTCTTCTGCTTGTAAAATTCATTTATTTGGTGTGTATAAAGCTAATAGGTTACTTTTAGATAACCAAAGGAGTTAACCACCACCATAAACGCAGAAGCTTAAAAAAGAATGAAGCCAAAGTATTTCAATAAATTAAATGAGCTTTAAAAGAAGCATTGAATCATTTGAAACC